>MU227674.1:2284052-2302951 GCA_018584345.1 Thuja plicata
CTTATCTATCTATTCATCTTTCTTTATGCATATGAAATCATATCATACATTCCATTTGATGTGTAATAGTAAAAGAAACATACATGAAATTTGATAACACATAACACAAGATATGGTATCACAGAAAGCTCCTGTTAAGGAAGTAAAAACTGTGGTGGGGATTGTTACCCACAAACTTCACTATCTGCAAATAAGAAGAGTTAGTTAAGGCTTACAATTTTGGTCACTTCTGATGACCTACCCTATTAGGAGTATTACAGTGGAGACCTATTAAGATCTACTTCATTTGAAGCTTTAGCAACACTGTTAAGTGTGCACTCTGTTAAGAGATTTACATAGGACGGTTAAGTCCACCTTCTACAAAAGGATTTTAGATGTGATGCACTTGTTAGAATGCAACTACATAAGTCTTTGATCTAATGATAAATGCAATCTTTAATTGCTGATAAAATAGATCATATGAAGCTCCAAAACTACTGTTAATCATCCTTCCATGATTGATTATTACCTTTATCTTCTCGTCGGTAGCCTCTGTGTGTTCTTGTTAACTGATGTATTCTATTTCTTCTCTTTGCATGAATTCTGCCTTCTACTTCTTAGATGCTCTTTTTGGCTATCAATTAGTAGGAATTCATGTACTTACAAATTAGTATGAACATCTATTTATACTAATCTAGGCTCAATTCTTGATTCATGCATTTACACCTTAACTCTAGATTCAAGATATACAACTTGATCTTGATCTATAGTTAGATATGCTTTTGATCCATAAGGATGCTTTAAAGCATTTACATAAAGCATCCATGACCATCTAATCTTATTTAAAACAAAAATAAAACTATATAAATAGATTTACATTGCTTTAATCGATGTGTAAAACTCAGATCCACAATTTGTGGGTTCTTGATCTGTCTGTCAGTTGTGATGGTCGGTTTTGTTGATCATCGATGTTCCTTTCTCTGAACATGTTGTCAGGTATGCTTGTCCATTCCTGTCAGGTTGATTCTGGAAATTGTGTTTCCGGTAATGCTTGTGTTCGTCGGTAATGCTTGTGTTCACCGGTGAATATTGTCACATTTATACTTAGCATTTTTCTCAAAAAGTCTTTGTGCTATCGAGTATGCTTGCATTTCACCAGTACTGCTTGTGGTTCGCCGGTGATGCCTGCTGTCTGCTGGTAATGCTTTCTGACTGTGTTTTTCCTCTGAGTATACTAATGGAAAAATAATTTCATCAATATCTTGCCTTACACAAAATATGGTAGATTAAAAGGAAGGTGAATATATTGTCATCTTGGAATCTATGCCTTGATGCCTAAGTCTATTTCTGACATTTCAATAAAACATAGTATTCATACTTTCATGATATTAGTGGGTATTAGTGATGGTTGTGCTATCAGGTGGTATCCATTCCAAAAATGCCTAATGATGATAAAAGACTGCAATATCTGCAAATCAGTGACAAGTCCTAAGAGTCTACATATAGCTACATTTAAAGATTGCATGATGCATTTGTGAAAGAAGTTAATAAGCATAGGAAATTTGTGCTCGAAAATGATTTCTATTTTCTTCTTCTAAAAACCAAGTTAAGTATATCCATTTACTATCACTGATATTTATATCATTGCACATTCATAGCATACATTTTGCATTCATAAAATGAGACAGAAAGAAAATATGATAACAAAGCATTTGTGCATTTTATTTTACATCCTAAGTGCATTCATACATTTTACTTGAATAAGGAAAACTCAAAAACATACATTTGCATATTCACATAGTATCATTTGAAACATATTTATATCAGTGATAAATACACAAAACAACATAAATGATGTCATCATCTAAATCTAACTCATCAAGAGACCAAGATATCATCACATGTGCAAATAAATCTATCAAAGAAAGAAGCAAATAATGAAACATGTCAGAATCAGGAACAGTTGCATTAGATATATATCTCAAAACATGATACAAAGATCAAAATATGACACAATTCTATATAAAGAGTATCAACATGTCAAGAGATCAGAAAGAATCAGATATACATATATATGTGTGTCATGTACAAAAGAAACATCTCAGAAGGATCTAGATATACTATATACATGTGTAAACAAATACAACATCAGCTTTAGCTACCCCCCTCTCCCTAATATGGAGGAGGAGGAGGAAGTGGTACAAATGGAGGAGGAGGAGGCATGGCCCCCTCTAACTACTGAGCCAACCGTGAAAAAGACACTGCTCTCAGCCCCTGTGGCATTGCTGCATGATAAAGAGCATAATAATAAGTGGCCCTCTGGCCCTGGTGAACAATAGTATGAGCATGTATATCTCATTCCATCCTGAGTCTCTCCATCTGTCTATCCCTATCTATGAGAAATGCATCTGATATAGTAATCCTTGACTCCACTACAGTGAGCCTACCCTCTAGAAATGTGATCTGTGCCCTCAACTTCTCTCTCTCCCACTCACACTGAGAAAGTGGGTCTTCGTCTCTGCCAGAATCCTATCCCAAAGGCCTATCCTGAGATCTATCCTATGATCTATCATAGTGTCTCTGCTACTGCTGCCTCTACTGATCTCCTATAAGTAATGGACCTGGATCTATCCAATGAGAAACAAATCTAAATTGGGTATGCTGACCCTCTCCACTCCCACTGGAAACATCTACATGGCCACCCATAGAACCACCACCCCTATCATCTCCACCATCTTTCCCCTCATCTAGAGGAGGACACCTCCCATATCAAACTCCATCTCAGCCTCTATCTCTCCCTCCATGCCTACTGACACCCCTATCTCTCTGAGCTCCTCCTTCCTTCTAGCGGGACATTCATCAGGATCATAATCTAGTGGCTCCTCTATGTGAGGAATGACCTCCTCTGGCACTGTAAAGCAAGGAAATGGATGCTGAAGCATTTGTGTTGTGTAACCATTTGAGCAGCCTTTATCTACAACATCTAGGCAGAGATCCCAATCTACTCCAACCATGTCACAAATCTCCTGATGGGCAGTCTCATAAATCAGCTAGGCACCCCACAATGGTACCTCATCTTAGATCCAGGCATATACAGTGATATCTTGAGTCCTACCCTGCCGTCAGCCGTACTGTCTTAGAACTTGGGAGACCATGAACCGCTCTACAACATATCTTGTCCTCCCAATGAGGTACCTACTCTAAAATAATAATGGTGCCTGGTGAGCATCTGAGGTCCACTCCTCACAATCTAAATATGGTTTCCAGACAACCTTAGTCATATCATCAAAGAGCCACCGCCAGTAATCTACCTTTCCTAGATGGGGATGCTAAATAGGACCTGCATACATATATACAAAGGCCTAATCTGGTGCCCATTGTCTATCTACTATCAGCCATGTAACAAGGATGTGCTCCCAAGCCCAGATCTGAAGAATAAATATACCTACAGTCATGCTCCGAGTACAATGATATACAATTTCGTGCAACTCTGGGTACATATGGGCTAAGATGCAACTGCCCCATGCAAATCTCCATTTTTGGATGACCATCTACTCTAGCATGTCCACCCATCTGACCAAGAACCCCTGCTGACCTCTGTCGAGCATCAGGATGCCACCTATCAAGCCTGCTAAGTACACAGATAATCGATCATAATGATCAACAATATATTCCCATGAGAGGTATCTCTGATCGATGGTGTCATCCTGAAAATACTGACAAGCCGCTCCAATCACCACGGCTGATGTCACCTTGAAGCACACCTCATGACCAATAATCAAAACATGCAATATCTGCCATACATCCTCAGGAGTAACTGTAATCTCCCTGGTTGGAAGATGGAAGGTGTTGTGCTCTAAGTGCCATCTCTTGGCCAGAGCAGTCAACAACCCTCGGTTTACCCCTATCTTGGGTAAACCTATCAAAGACTATAATCCATAATGGACTACTGTCATATGCTCATCCACTGATAATTATCCATACAAGGCAAGCACATGACCTGGATATGTGCCTCAAAAAGAAACTACCTCAAAATATGCCTATTTTTGACACATACAAAGATAAAATCAGTGTTCTATCTACAACAAAGTTGCAAACTCCTGATCAGCTAAGTCATTCAAAGTTTGTGACAAGCAAACAAGTCAAAAGGGCTAAAATCCTAAGTCTACAAATGAGATGCGATCCTGGAAAAATAGGGTGCAATCTCTTTTATTGGATGCGATCCTAGAAATAAAAGATGCGATTGAAATCGCTGAGTGTGATCCCTGAAATATGGGATGTGACCCTAAAATTAGGGTATGGTCCTACATGAATAGGGTACGACACAAAGCCAAATTTCAACTAAAAACAAGGCAGAAATAGACAAATCAGATGTAATCTAGGATATCCTAGATGCGATGCAAAAATATAGAAAAACCAAATATGATTCGACAAATACCGGATGTGACACGGGTTTGACAGGGTGCGATCTAAAATCCTAGATGTGACCCAACACTTAAAAGGCTATAAAAGCTATAAAAATGTGTAAAATTCAAATTTGCCAAAATCACAAGGTAGTTTTATGAGCACTTACCAGAGGTGGGTAGTCAGCTAGGCATTGGTGTCGACGGCTCATCTCAAAATGATGCTTCCTAATGGGGACCACCATCTTCTCTTTAGAGCTCTTAGATTTACTATGGATAAAAGTGAAAATGAATAGTAAAATGGTAATTTTTGGGAATATATTGGTCTTTTGAGCTATTTAGGGGTTTTGAAACTCCTCCCAGGCAATTGAAACTATATTTTTGTTCTCTTTTTAATCAATTGGGAACCAAATCGAAGGTGCCAAAGGTATTTTACGTAGCATAGTACCATTTTTTACGACAGCTCAAAAAAATGCAGATTTGCTCTATTGTTCCGAAAATCCATCAAAATTGCACATTTTATCATAAATCTTGGTTTGACATCATTTTATCAATCTCACCACTCCAATTTTCACATTATTAACTTGGTATACCATGTGTTTTTTTCTTAAACACACTCTCTTCTTTACTTCTACTCCATTCTTTCTTGCCCTAACCGCTTCCTGCAAGTGATATGTTCTTTCAACTGAGGGATTTTATTCTTTTCCTTTGGTTTTGTTCCCGAGGGGGCATGATCACACTATCATCAATTAAATTCTTTCTCAAAACAACATTAAAAGGACTTCATTATCAAACAAACTAGGGGCATGACAGTTTCCTTGACTAAGTCAGAACTGTTAGATAGAAAGCTTTGATTCTCATAAGTTGGATATCTTATGTTTCCTCATTTTAAAAGATTCTTATTAAGCTCCTAGCAGTTTCATACTAGCTTTTGGATGACAACAAAGTTCATAATTAGTATTATCAATCTTTGGATGACAACCAAGTTCAAAATTGGTATCTTAACAATATTTTATTGACCTTTGGATGAAAACCAAGTTCAAAGTCAATTCTATCAATTTGGTTTGATCAAGTGCAAGAGTGATCTCATCAGGCATTTCGTTCAATCGTGAGTGAAATTCTCAATCTTTTTGAAGTCAAAATTAAAAAAAACTTTCTTTGAATCAATGCGCTGCTTGCACCTCAATTCAAAGAGGGGAAAATATAACTGTTATTCCCTGCATACCCATCCCTATATTTTGTGTGAGAAATATTGGGTCCCCCCTTTTTTTTCTTTTGTTCTTGCCTTGTTTTCTTTGTTTCCTTTGTTTTTCCTCCAGGCGTTGCTACCGCCAGGTTTGTCTTTCTTTTGCTTTCTATCTTTTGCGCCTCTAGGACTTGGTCCTAGAGTTTTTTGTTCTTTCTAGAGCCAGATTCTAGACTTTGGTATTCTCTTAAACCATGTCTTCCTTTGTGAGAAGGCATAGTTGCATGGAATCCCTGGGCTCGGAGTCCAGAGGTTTCCAGAGTTTGTGGAGAAGAATGTAACTTGTTTTTACCCTAAGGGTATAAATGGAAATTACCTATCATTTTCACACTTACCACGATTAAAACACTTAGAGCATTCAGAGAGATTCTTAGGAGATTAAGGCGATTGAACTATGAATCACTCTGTGCTTAGTGGTTGATTAAAATTTGATTTGTGGTTCTTGATCATGATCGATTAAGGGTAGAATTGTTACAGAGTGCTCCCCATGTTCTTCTTCCCTACTCTTTATCGTGTTTCTAGGTAGGTTTTTAGTTTCAAATTCTCTGGTTTCTTTCTTTCTAGTTTTTGTTGTTTTCCTTTGCTTCATTTTTTGTTTGGTTCTGTTGTTTCCGCCTTTTTGTGTTCCTCTTTTGGGTTGACTCCCATTGGTGGGTTGGCTTTGCTAGAGGATTGTCCACCCTCTATGTAGTTGTAAACTGGTGTGTATGATGTACATTGTCATAGGGTAGCTCTTGTGCCTATGTAAATGTTGTATAATCATGTAAGTAGTTTGTAGATACTGTATATATGTCACTGTTGTTCTGTGAGCTTCACTTTTTCCCTTGTAGAGCTTTGGTTCCCTGTATTTTAGTGTATATATGTCTTAGCTTTTGGCCCTTGGTAAACTCATGTATATCTCTTGTATATCCTTCCATTCTTGATGAGCTTGTCATGCCCCATCGTTTCTTGCATCATTTTGCTGAGCTCTTCGAGAGGGAGTCACCATGGCTCGAACTCAACAACTTTCTAGTTTGAGCCATGGCAGCTTTCTCTCTCCTATGTCGTGTCACCTTATTGGCAGGATTAATTTCCCATGAGTCAAAATTTAAACCCCATCCTATCTGGCATTTAGTTTCCCTCGTGTCAGCCCACTTGTTTCCATTTAATGTCATTTACACCACCTGTCACATGACCACATGACAACCCCTGTCAGCCAAATACAACTTACTACTAGTCATGTCGATAATGGCTAGTTTATTCTAACTTTGGGTCCCAAGGAGTCCCTTGAATTTCATTTCCTCCTATCACTTACTTCAACACCCCAAAATCTAATTCACATTTATTTTAAGTATACCTAAAATTTTGATATGTGCTAACATTTATTAGATAGGTGCAGGGTGGCGATGAATTCCCTAGAGTTTCTAATGTTATTTTTATATATACCATGTTCTAACGGTTCTTTGGTCTTGCAAGTTGTGGATAGTTGATCAAGATGTCTGAGGCAATCACTCCACCCAATAGCTCAGAGCTACCTACCACCTCCACTCAAGCAGCCACAAAAACCAAGGCCGAAAAGATGTTGGCAAAGCTGCCCTTAACCTCCAAATACCTAAAGGAGGGAACTCTTGTGGGGTCCAAGGTGGATTCCAAGGTCCAATAAATAATAGACATAGAGCCTAGAATTTGGGCTGAAATGCAAGGTTTGATCCAGGCCATCAATAGGTTGAAGGCTAGCAGAGATAGTATGGCCACTCATTTGGCCGCCTCTGGCATTATAAAGGCCGCAAACTTTCCTTGTTTGGTGCAGTCACCGGAATTAATATGACAGATGGAAATACTATACAATGCACCTACTCAGACAGTTCTTCTCGCCGATCACTGACCATTACAATATCCAGCAACAATTGTCACCCTAGACACAATGACTTTTGCCTCAGGGCTGGGGATTCCATAGTTCAAGGGGTCCACCATCATCAACTGATCCAAATCATCAAAGGAGTTTGAGGAAGTTGAGATTGTCTCCTGATAATATCTCAACAGTCAGTGGCTGAAGTCCCCGAAGAAGGACCATAAAAGGATGAAGTTGGAAATTCCCCATGGGGATTTCATAGAGCCAATTTAGGCGGGCATTATATTCTTATGCAGGATCTTCAGATTGCCCCACACCTAGGATTTCTCAGCGTGGATGTACTACTTTCTTTAATGCATCACCACTCCTAGTCAGACCTTCAACTGTGTGACCATTATAGCCAACCATGTAGACACATAGCTGAAGGGCGTCATCCAGAGCTGCAAGTTCTATATGACATCCTATGTGCTATGGGCACTAGCTCAATAGAGGCCAGCTTTTTTGGGTTTGGGGAAAGTAGGTGAACTTGGGAAAGGGTCGGGCCAGTTAACACCATGGGATCATTATCCCCAAGTGCAATGGGAACTCAGTTTCTTGAATTTCTGTCAGGTAAATGATGTTTTCATTTACCATAATATCCTAACACTTACCTGGGATTTTGGGTACTGATTATCATAGGAGGTGATGAACTTGGTAAGCACCTACAACCATTATTACATTCATTTCCAACATGACACCTACATTCAGGTGACCGGCTTCTCCGGGAATCCCTATCTTCTTTCCTGATATTTCTTCCCTGATATTGCAGGGATAGAATCATTCTTTTGGAGTTTTGTCAGCAGATGATGGACCTACATGCCTTCTTCACATTAAAGAAGGTCATCAATATCCCATTCCCATTTTCATGCAGGAACTATACGTGTAGCCTTGCCATGAAAAGGGAGGCAGATAATGAATTGAAGAGCTTGGGATTGGTGGAATTCCACCATGCCAGAAAGAACTATGATCCTCTAGGCAAGATTGCCACAAAACTTCCTCAGGCATCCCCCCCACACAAGGAAGATATTGAAGACTTATGGGTGGACTATCAGGATAGTTTTGATCTCCGGGCTCGTCAACCTTCATGCATGTCCAAAGGACTCATGAAGGAACTTGACCTTCAGACTTTTTCAAAGGGATGTTTAGATGACGGGCCGCTAGAGGACCTGGTATACAAGGAACAGGGATTGGACAAGTTGGATCCCTCTGGTGGATTGGGCCACCCTACAAGACTTGAAAATTGAGGGAGTAGGCCACCCTATTTTTGAGGCAAGTCACCAATATTTTGTCTAGGTGTGTCCCAAAAGCACCCAGAAGGGACCAATTATTCGAAGGCCCACTTCAGCTTCCACTGCCCCCGTCAGACCTAGTGCAAGCAAGGGGAAAGAAAAAGAGGGTACCCCAGCTAAGGTACCTCTCCAAGGCCCCACTCCTTTAATGATACAACTACAATAATAAATGGAGTTGACGAGGATGGCCAGTCAGCAAATAAGAACACAAATATCCTCTGGTCTCCTCGTAACTCCAATGACTTCTGCTTGTCTAGCGGGATACCCATCATTGGCTTCGATGATGAGCAGACAGACTTTTGCTGAGGTAGAGTCTACCAGCATTTTGGAGATTGGGGTCCCACTACTGAGAAAGAAGAAGAAAAAGGAGACCCCCACCTCAAGTGCAGCCGATAGCCCTGGTATGCTAGATATGCCTCTAGTTGACATGAGTTTAGATTCTCCCAAACTTGAAGAGATCCCTGACAACCCTCTCCCACATGATGGGTTTGATTATGTCTTCGAGACAGATGAGCTCATGAATTTGCATGAGGATATTGGCCAGGCGGTTGAAGAAATTGTCGCTCAAGATAAAGATGAGATCCCTGTAGAAAAGGAAGTCCTGAAAGAAGCAGTTGCAATAGAGTAGGAGCCCCGGGATGAGGCCCAAAAGGAGCTCGAGCAGGAGAGAACTCTGGTCTAAGAGACCAAAGATATATCAAGGCAACTAATAGATGAGTAGCTGATAGTTGGGGAAAATAGACCTACGGGATCAACTGTACCCCCATTCATCATGCTTTAGATGCCTTCGATTACTCTGAGTGATCAAGTGCCCCAAAGCACATTTGGTGAGGTAGTAACAGTGTCCGCATTGTTAAAATTTGGCTAGAGACCCCACCCACCTCCATAAGATGTTCCAATGGAGAAAATTTCTCCAGTACATGAGGTCAATGAAGCCAAAGAATCGCCATAGCAGGATGACCGGACAGCCCCAAAGAATGTAAGTGTTAGATAAACTAATGCCAGGAGGGACGGGGAAGTCCCCAAAGATACAAGCAATATCAATGTCAGAGAATAAGTTTTGGATATCAAAATAGAGGACACCAACATGGTGGAAAATACTGAGGCCTTCGAAGAGAAGGAACTGGAACAAGATAAAGGAAAAGAGCCCGATGACACTATATACCCTGGGAACGCACTGCCTGATTTTGAAAAGGGTCTAGATACCCAGGTCTTAACGACAGAGCCATCCAAGCTGCCCCAATGGATGATAGAATCAAGGAAAAAAAAGGCCCCGAGGGTTACATTAAGCATTCCACTCTCCCTGGCTAAAATCATGGCCCAGAATGCAGAGGCTCAAAAGCCTAAGAAGGAACAGACAATTTATACCCTCCACATTGGCCCAACGGGAAATACAATTGTAACTATTGCAACACCTCCTCTAGATGCAGATGAAGTGGCCACAAGGCCTAAGGATTACACCATCACAGAAGTGGCACTGGGGAGAAGAGACAACCAGGGTGAACTGAACCTACTGAGAGAGGCCACCAAAGTAGTAGACCTGTCTGATATGTCAAATAGAGCTAGAAGTTTAAGGAAGAAAGATAGACTAATGTAAACCTCCTCACACTTTTGGAAGAACTTACAGAACCTTTGGCCGAGATCCACCTAAAAAACTCTTCCTCTGGATTGTCACTTGCGCAAGGCGACGTGGATTCTCTCCAGGCCATGAAGAAGAAGGTGTAGGCTATAGATGGGTGGGTCACCAAGCGGGTAGCTTCCATAAGACAATTTCTAGCAGCATCCCTCCCAGATCTTTATCGGATCGATATCCTTATCAGCCAAGCAAATGGTTTCACTCTTGTATGGGAGAAATATTTAGAGAAGTATGAAAAGTGGAAGGCTGGGTTAGAAGAAATTCGTAACATCAGGGAAGAAGCGTCCACAGAGGTAGGAATTTTGGGAAATGAATCATATGGTTCCCTCTAGGCCCAGTACTCTAGACTTGGCCTCAAAATCAAGGTATGCAGGGAACTTATTAAGGCCTTGAAAGAAAAGGTGACCATGACCCAATATCCCTTGGGATTATTTCAGGCATTTGTGACTGGGATATCACAAGTCGATCCCTTCACCACCGGGATGTGCACCCGGGAGGACTACGTCCTCAATAAATTTGATGAGCGGATGGAATCCTTGTATCTGGTTGCCAGAGATTTTGACCAGGGTAGGTTATCAAGATTATCCAAGATGATGATTCAGACACATGACGCCGTAAAGATGGTGAATGAGTTCCAGAATAGGGCTGGAGATGTTGAGGAAAAATTGGAGGCTATTCATAGTCAATGGAACCGTATTAGAGACATAGATGAAGAAGGCATAGGCCAGGTGTTGGAGGCATTCAGAAACAGTAAGGAACAATAAAGTTCTCTGGAGTTTGGAGAATTCCATCAACCATGTATCGGTTGTATTCTTTATTCTTTAGGGGTGCAAGCTTCCAGATCCTAGAGTCCTAGATCCAACATTTTGAATTCTTTAAAGTGACCTGTATCTCGGTTCCCAAGGTCGACCGGTCACTTTCAAAGTAGTTAATAAGGATGTCAGAGGGTAGGTGACTCTAGCAAGGCACGTCAGCTCGAAAAGAAGGTTCTGATAGACCTGTGGTCTTCCCAAGGTGTTGCTTCAATGTAACAGCTGGTGCATCAAAGATAGTGAGCTTCTCTTCCATTTATGAGGCATGTGACCTCAGTCCCCGGAGGATCGGATTTCTTCTTTTCTCCTTACGGCTCCCTTCTCGAGACTGATTCTTCCACTCCACATTTCTTGTCTCATCCTTCTGACATGTCAGACCTTTTCCATCTTGAGGTCTCTTGTAGTGTGGTGCAGGTAGTACTGGCCACCATAAATTGTATTATATTGTTTGAGTGTAAAATAAGCAAGGTTAGTTTTAGGTCAGAAGATTATGTATAAATAATAAGTCTGACCTCATTCCAAGGGTTGGAAAAATTGATGATTTTTTATTCCATAGCTATAGAATTTGGATTTTTTCAGTTGCAGGGCTCAATGGTCCTTAGTTATTAGAGATTCTCAGTAGTTAAATGCTCCCTTGGAGCCACCATTATTGTATGCACCTGTACTTGTTGGAGAAATGTTAATGAAGAAGGAAGGGTTCTATCAATGATGTTGTTAGCATTCTAATCTTTGGATTAGCGATCTTTTGTGTTGTATGTTCTTCATGTCCCTTACTCTGATATTTTAAGTAGATTAACGACCTTCTTTTCCCTCGCTATTGATTAAATATGAGCTGATGGTTCTGTGTTTCTTCAGTATTTAGTGTAGTATGTTAGAGCATGGTTGATGTCTTGAATGTTTTAGCATAAATATAGGTAGATGGAATACTTCTAACCCTGATCTATCTTTTGATGTTTATTTGGTAAAGCTAATGCATGTTTGCAAGAAACCTAACTCAATGAAATCCCCAGAGAAGATGAGCCAAGATAACTAGCTATCCCCCCAAACAAAATAGTCACACTCCCAACTAAGCTCCCGCACCATTGAGACCTGACTCTCATGTGCTTGAAGGCCCTAGAAATCTCATTTCTCTAGACAACCTTTACAGGCAAAGTTGGCCAGTACCCTGGTACCCGGTGACAACTTACATCTGTTGGCAGACCCGATCACAAAGTCCTGTCAATAGAAAGTGGCGCTAGAAGGAGGGCATGAGCTCATCCCCTTTTGAGGATTTATAATTTACACCGCTTGAGGGTTCCCCAAGCCATAGTTTTAGGAATCAAACCCTCAGTGGTATTGGTTCATTTTCACCCATGAGATTTGAAAGAATCCTTAGATTAGCCCCCAACCATGAAAGGTTTGTTAAACTCGAGCCTCGCGCTCGAAAGAAACGGGCCTTGAAAGCCAAGACAACTACCATCGTTTGGGGATCTAGCACATTCCAGAACACCCAAATTTCCTAGACTATCCTGAGAAGTAACTTTCAATTTGTTCAAAACCCTATGCCCCTGATGGCTACATATTTTGGAAACATCGGGTCCCTGATGGGACAGTTCCCGTGTGTTACTCACCGTCTTCCTTCGCACCCGGAGAAGATCTATCCCCGATATGAGCATTTGGGCTCACGAACTATAGAAGAGAATCTGTAGGCATACAAAGATGCCATGAAATAACACTGGATCCAGCATGAAGATGTTGTGACCTAGATGTTCCCTCTGTCTGTGGGATAGAACAAGTTGAAATGGTACCTCAACTTTCCCACCAACTCAATCAACAGTTGGTAAGAGATGGAGGATGTCTTCTTGGCGACCTTCTGTGTACATGTGGACCCAGTGTGGTCCCATAGCTAGTTCATCTCCATTAGGAAGGAATCGAATGAACCCCTTGCAGCATTCAACCACCGGTTCCAACATGCCTTGAAGAGGTGCACAGGTCCCTTCATCCCATCCACTAATGTAACTATCCAGACCTACCTGAACATGATGGAGCCTTTCATTGCTACTCTCCTTTGGAGAACTACTGCTCTGGGTGACCGGGATACTTTGGTGAAGGTTTACAGCCTAGCCTTGGAATTTTCCTGTGGTTTGAACAAGGCCCCAAGCGAGATTGGGTAGAACTTACCTACAACATGGTACTAGGTGGAACTTCCTTCACAGGGTGATATAACCCCAATCAGGTAATGGGTTACCCTACAATGGCCACAACCCCACCACTGTCAATAGACCAGCAGGCCTGGTACGTATATCCATCCTAATTTTAGACAATACCAGGTCTGGAATCCTTTCCTTGGAACCAGCCACAGCAAATCAACAACCATAGACACAACCTTTCAAAGTGCCTTTCTTTCAGTCATCCACGGCTGGAGGATTTCTACCCTCGACCCCAGTGAATGCTACCACTTTCCCAAGGAACCAACAACAACAACTATCACATTAAGACATGAATACCCAGCTAACCACCAAGGTTGAATCTCTCTGGCAATTATTGTCCTCACTAACTGTGGACATGGGACAGCTGAAGGTGGGGTCCTATGCACCACACAACTCCAATTCCCAGAGGGGGAACATCTTCTCCGGCCAATGGAATACCAATGCAAGAGGAAGGAATTACAACAATGGGCCTCAGCCCAACCAACATCAATGGAACAATAATTCTAATTTTAGAGGTCCTCCTCCAAACCAAAACACCAATTAGGGTAGTGCTGGATCCAGCCATTTTGTGCAATTTGCAGACTTCTACCCGATGACTAACTAGTGTAGATTGCATGACACCAGCTCTCATTCTAAGGTGAACTATGCCACCCTAGAGAAGGTCATCTTGATCTCCCAGTTGGATAGGCAACAATCTGCTAATCCACCACCCCTGAAAATATTTTCACAAGAGCCCACTCATAGTGCCTTTACCTATGAGACCGTCTTCTTTGGAACAGATAAGGGAGACAAAGAAGAGCCCAATCTGCAAGGTTTCTTTAATGAATCTATTCCATCCTTTGAGGCCAATGCCTTCACCAACCCATGGACTCCTTACAACACTCAGAGTCAGGCTGGTAAAGGACCGATTTATAAGCCTATGCCTCCCAAAGACACTCCTCCCCAGGACAACATGACTGATTTGTTCATCCCTCCAAAAGGCCCTGACTCCAACTAAGCTAAGGACCCGGTTGAGGGAAGCCACCAATTCCTGGGAGGAAGTTTTGACATTACAAAGGCATTAGAATGAGCTGCCACCTCCATGAACTTGATGGAGGTTTTGCTAAACTGTCTTGAGCAGAAGAAGTCTCTTTTGAAGCTATTGGGAAACCTAGAAGCTGTCAGTTGCCCACCCAAGACTGTCACTTTTGATGATGCCAACATGACTGTCTTCCGAGAACATACTGAGGATCCTCCCTTCTTACTTGGGATGAACATACAAGGAAATAATATACATAATTGCCTAGTAGATTCTAGGGCTTCAAGCAACATCATGCCTCTATCCATATGCCAAAAGATTAGATTCTTCTCTACCCCATCTAACGGTGCAGTAATCCAACTGGATAAAACTACCATAAAAATGGTGGGTGAGCTGAAGAAAATTTGGATTTAGCTCATCCAAGACCCCAGAATAATCAGCGTGATTGACATCCAAGTGTTGGACATCCCAAAGACTTATGGGATGTTGCTAAGTTGCAATTGGTATAAGTCCCTTAATGGGTATTTCTCAACTGACTTCTCCCACTTGTGGATCCCCTGGGAAGGAGAATCCAATCAAATATGGGTAGAAAGTGAACCCCAGATGAAATAGGCCCTCACCAAAGTCAAGAGGGTAAATGAAGTCCACTTCTCTAAGACTTCCACTGGTGTATACCGACCCCTAGAAATTTTGACATTTGATTTCACCCTCAGGGAAGATCCCATAGTTTCCCAGAGAATCTGGGACCTAGATAGAAAACTAAGAGGTGAGGTTGATTCACAAGGGGGCACAGTGACTCTTGCTACACTCTTGTTTGGCACCTAGTGCAGGGTACATTATCAGAAACATTTAGAATTAGAGTGTGAGCCTTGCCTCTCTACTTCTACCTGACACATTGATACCTCCCACGAAGAGAAACATAAAGCAAGCATGCTTGTGCCTAGTAAGTCCCTTAACAAAACCCCCATGGTGTCGCTAGTTCAGGCATCTCAACTATAGATCTCCCTAGGGAAAAACCTCACCCATGTTCCATCAAAGCTGGAGGAAACTCCTCCCAGTCCTCCCAAAGATATTCCAAAGACCACTTCATCTTCCCAGCCCTAGACAACAAATGATAACTTGTGGACCCTTAAGTTCGATGTGTCCCGATCCAAACATGGCTATGGGGCCAGAGTGGAATTGATCAACCCATGGGGGAAATCCTTCCTTGTGTCTTATGGGTTATAATTCAACTGCATGAATAATGTCACAGAGTATGAGGCCTTTTTCCTTGGACTCTTGTTTGAACTAAGAAAAGGAATCACTCACCTCTGGGCCCTAGGTGATTCAGAGTTGATTGTTAAGAAAGTCCGGATTCAATACACCTATCATGAAAAAAGGCTGGCTGCATATCACAACTGAGCATGGAGCCTTATCAAATATTTTGATGCCTTTGGCATTGATCTTATTCCATGGAAAAGGAATTTTTTTCTAGACGCCCTTGTTGTGTCTGCCAACACTCTTGAGCTAATGGCTAGATCCCAGCTGCGGAAATTCTATGTTGAGATGGTCCCCACCCTTTACATTCCAGACAATTTCACCCATTTTCAGGTTTTTGAAGATGATCACCATATCCTAGCCTTTATGGCCAATGTTGGTGTCTTTGAGGACCAGATAGTGGAGGAGAGAGAGCATGATGATACTAGACAGGGTGATGAAGACGATGGGATCATGGACCTACCAACCAACACCATCCCTAAGGGGATGGTCATAGTCGAATGAATCTTTGACTTAGACCCTTGGGGCTGGGAAAAGGTATCATCCTCCTCTAAGGGAGGTAAATTTGAGAAAGTCAACATTGGCCTGCCTGGAGAAGAGAAAATAATACACATTGACACCTCCTGCTCCCCAGGGGAGAAGGAGAATATTCTCGCGGTTCTCTGAGAATACATTGATGTAATCATGTGGGGGTATGAGGACTTGAAAACCTATGATACATCCATTATGAATCATACCATCCCACTCAAGCCTAATTCTAATCCTTTTTCAGAAAAAGCAACGATCGATCAACCCATTGATCGAGCCTCTGATTCATCAGGAGGTTCAAAAACTAGTATCAACCCAGATCATGTTTCCAAGCTGGCATACTATGTGGGTTTCCAACCTTATCCCTATACAGAAGAAAAGTGGTGAGATCCACCTTTGCATGGATTTCCAAAATTTAAACAAAGCTTCCAAGAAAGATAATCACCCTCTCCCCTTTTTGGATGAGGTATTGCAAATCGTGAATAGATCACAAATGATGTCCTTCTTGGATGGGTACTCCGGATATAACCAAGTCATGGTTAAATATGAAGATAGAGATAAAATGATGTTCACCACCAAGTGGGGAACATTTTCCTACCAGAGAATGCCCTTTGGCCTGATCAATGTAGGGGCCACATTTCAAAAGTCTATGGACATTGTGTTTGAAGGCCTAGTAAACTGGTGCATAATCATCTACATGGATGATTTGATCATCTTTTCCTAGGACAGGCATTATCATTTCACCCACCTCACCCAAATTTGTAAGAGATGTCGCTGGTATGGAATATCCCTCAACCCTAAGAAATGTATATTCAGGGTCACTAAGGGGAAGTTTCTTGGGCATATTGTCTCTGAGAAGGGTATATCCATTGACCTTGAGAGAGTTGAAGTGCTGCTGAATCTACAGATGCCTAACAACAAGAAGAAAATGAGATCTTTCTTTGGGAAGATAAATTTTGTCTAGCGGTTCATCACCGGATTCACTGAGATTGTAAAGCCACTTAAAGAAATGATGAATAAAGATACTAAGATTGAGTGGAGCCCTAAGGAAAAGTGAGTGTTTGCCTAGATTAAACAAACGATAGCGGAGGCCCCAGTCTTGGCTAGTTCAAACTATTCCCTCCCCTTTTACATATATTCCTTTGCTTTGCCACATTTTTCCATGGAAGTTTTGACCCAGAAGATTGAAGGGGAGGAATGACAAATAGCTTTCATAAGCTCCCCTTTAAAAATGCCAAAGTCCGGTATTTGCCTCTGGAAATGCAGACCTTTTCTCTCATCCGTTCCATGAAGAAATTCCAAAATTATATTCTCCAGAGCAAAGTACACACAATCATCCCAGACCAGGCTGTCAAGTCTCTGCTGATGCAGAGTGAATTAGGTGAAAGATGGGGGAAATGGATGTCCATCCTCTAGTAGTAAGATTTAGAAATGCAACCCATGAAGATAGTCTGAGGCCAGCGACTATGTAGAGCAATGGTAGAAGCGACTCCCAAGATTGAATGCAAAAATTATATAGTGGAGTCCATCACTAAGGATCCATGGTACAAAGACCTAGTGTACTTATTGAACAACAGATGCCCAGAGGGATTGCCTCTAAACAAACGTCACGCCCTGCAACTGAAAAGCACACACTTTGTAATGTCCCCTTTTTCATGAGCAATGGAGTTCAAAGGATTTAGCCTATTCCTGATCCTTGTAGGCTAATGGGATTTGATAAGAGGACTGTGAGGCAGTTACCTAGTTGCTTGGTTGGCTCATTTCTTGGTCATATGAAGGTTTTCCTATTATCACCATGGATGTTTCTAATTTTGGAAACATTATTTTATGTTATAATGTTATATTGCACTTTAGGAGTTGGGTTATATTTTATAATTATAAAGTGCAATATTAAAATAATAAATAATATTATAATATTCCTTCTAGAAGGTGACTTGAGAAAGTTCTAGAAGGAGGCCGACCTATTGAGGAAAAAGAATAAATAGGAATTGAGGGCTCATTTTCTATCATCCAGGAATTGATGACTGTTTGATGTGATTATTTGGTGGAGAAGCTAGCTAGGGTTTCAGCCATTGGAGGATCTATAGGGATGAAAACTCTCATTGGTTACGCAATTTTGAGGCTGTGAAATACTAGCTGAATTACTGTTGATTTTGGGCTTTACTTCAGAAGTCCAATCGTGTGCTTCATTGTGGAAATTATACCTTCATAATCTGCTATCATGAAGGTTGATCAGCCTATGCAAGAACAGGGGCGGCTAATTCAGAAATTCAATTTGGGCTTATGAGATCATCATTTCATGTGATATTGCTTGCCTCTTCATCAATGGCATATGGCGATTTGATATATCAGGTTCCTTTGTGATTTACATGCATTCTCATGATTACATAGGTGCATTTTATTGAGCTTCTATAGGTGAACATTGAAGTCAGATTTTGTATTGCACATAAAATTGATAGTGTTTCAACTGTAGATGATTATCATTCATTTCAGATCTTGGCATTGTATGAGATATCATTGCAAAGCCAAGAGTCTTGGCTAATCCATGTCACTATTGGATGCAAATTTTTAGTCAATAAATGGGGAGATAAGTTGCATGTCTATTGTCTGGCATAATGTTCATTTTGATTAAAGTATTGGGTTGCATGCCAAGTGTTTGTAAAAATGTGCTT
>MU227674.1:2319610-2331497 GCA_018584345.1 Thuja plicata
CATGCCTTATTAATGCCTTGGGCATTAATGGCTCTTACACCTCCATTAATGAGCCCCTTCACTCATTAATTCACCTTGTCCCCCTCTCTCTCTCTCTCTCATTCTTCTATAAATAGAAGCCATTTTTGAGAGTAAATGAGCCTTCACCGTAGATTTTAAATGCATTGTTATGCTGTTAGATTAATCCTAGAGTAACATTTCACTTCTTATTTCATGCTTTTTCATTGTTATTATTCACATGCTTAGAGCTAGAATACTTGTTTATCATCTTTTTAGCTTGTTTTTAACTAAAAATCCTTCATGCTAGGTTATATTCGTCACTGATTATAGCATATTCTTAGGGCTTATATGTTACTAGTCACACTCTTCCTAGTTAGCAGGCAATAGGTCGATATTAGGTGGTTTTACATGCTTGTCTAACCATTTTGAACTAATAAAATGACTTATTGAGTGTTTGTGTCTTTCTTAACAGGTTCCCAAATACACACACACATATCTCGCGCCCACCATGGGGCAAGATTTTCAACTTGGCCTCATTTTCTAACACTTTTTTACCAATTTGCATGCTCAGGATTCGGACACAAAATCATTTTTACTCATTCAGGATCACATCTCGGATACACCATCGTATTGTGGAAAATTCGGATCGCACCCAGGATTTCCTGGATCATTTCTGGTTTGGGCTCGCATCTGGTCAGCAGGGGATCACATTCGGTGAATAAGCTCGCATATGGTATACTGTGTCGTATTTAGTAAAATTTCAAGATCACGTCTAGTTAAAAAGTTTGAGCATCTCGTTTGCCTAACCCCTAACATTCTAACAAGTGGTGTTTTTGATAATTTGCAGCTTGACAAGTGTATGCAGGGTATTTTTGAAGGTTTTTGTGGGAGTTTGCACCAACAGATACTAACATGGATTTACAGGTTGCCAACCCCCATCTTGACTTCTATTTCCTTGCTTTCCAAACTTAAAACCATTTCTCCACTTGCCAAAACAACCAGATAATATGCTCTTTTCCTCTTAAGAAAAATCAGAAAGTCAGACGTTGTCTTATCATTTGTGATGAAATTGGGGGTAAATGAACAAGCAAACAAAAATCACTTTTTGGATAGTAACTGAACAAAACAAAGCACTAAATATGTAGGATTAATTGAACAAGTTCAATCACTTAATTCTTTTTGGATCAGAAATTGAATAACACAAATCATTAAATCATTGTGGTAATTGAACAAATTTTCCCTTTCAAGCATCTTGTTTTCTTTAAAATAGGAACAACTAAATTGAGCTCAACATAGCTTGAGGGAATGAATTTTGTTTTAAGTGCTTTGGGAGAAAATAGCTTAGATTAGGAGAGTATGCTCTTCTTCCTTGGAAGAATCAGAAATCCAGACATCCAAAGCTCGCCAATCCTGGTTACATATCATTTAAACAGTAGAGGGCCTGCCAGTTGAGGAAAAAATCTCCTGGGAATGATCCAAGTGAGGACAGGTCTTACACTGACCCTTCCAACTCACTATAAATAGTTGCTTCCTCATAGGAAAAAGCCTTAGAAGACATAACTGGTTTTGTTCTTGGAATTACAACATCATTCCTTGAACATATCTAGGCATATGTAGAGTGGAGTTGCTTGAATCTTGCTTGCAAGACTACATATATTCAGGTACTCATAGGGCTATATGCCTCAATTTTTCCTTGTGCAATTATATGGGGGACAGTTTCAAATGGATTGCCCAATAATCTACAATAGCTTTAACTGAAAGAATACCTGATTCATCCCCGAAAGGGTGATAATCTTTGTGCAAGGCAAAAAGTAATTTCCCCAAGACACTTGTCATATTATGCCCTCACCTGCGTTTGGAGTTAGCTAATACAACATCATGACTAGAGCCATTGCGTTCTTGGTGATGGCTGTATTCTGATTAGCATTTGAGTGTCTACCTAAGTCAACAAGCAAAGATTTTCATCCTCCACCTAGAAAATAGGACAAAAGGAGTGTTTGTTTCACCCTCTTAACAATGCAAAACTATTTGATGTGTTCTAAAGATCATTAAAAAGATAATCTCCTCAAAATAATCAACAAATTTCAAACCCTGGAGTACAAGTGTTTTTCACACCTTACAACACCTCTTGATGCAATCTGGAAATAAGCAACTTCACGCACTTCGAAAACAAATTTTTCAAAACTGACCCAAATTGACAAAGACATCATAAAATCGTATCCTATTTTTCCTGAGTCACATTCAGTATTTAGGATCGTATTTGGTCAGCAAAAAGTCATATCTAGATTATAGGATCGTATCTGGTACCATCAGAGGCTCGCATCTGGGAGCTCACATTCAGGACAGTGGGCATTTGTAGTAGTTTTTCTTAGGAAGTCTTAGTGGATTAGGATACCCTTTTTTCTCTTTAGCTGGTTCTTGTTGTCTCTTCTGGTCTCCCTGTTGTTATTTCAAAATAATTTTGAAACATCTACCTTGCATGCTTAGTCAGTCTTTCACGATCGGTTCAATACGTGTGGTCTACTCATTTTCTATCAACAACTTAGTTCCCAACTCACTATCAGGGCATTCTAACCCTCTGATGATGGAATCATTTACATCCACCAATAACAAACAGTTACATCTACCTAGGCATGCCCACTTAAATGATCTAAAATCCTTACTTGCACTATTGGAAAACATTAACAAAGTTGAGGAACAAACTTCATGGTTAACACAAGACGCAACCAGTACACAACTAAAGGATCAAAAGTGCCTCCTAAAACACCGCACTTTCACGGAGAAACTTCTCATAGTTCTCTTTTTGATCTAGATTCACCTCCAATGGATAGCAACACTAACGAATGGAGTAAGGCCTTTGAGGGTTATAATGATGGAAAACAAGCACAATCAAAAGGCACGAAAGAGGAAGAAAGACCCAAGTTTGAACATAATTTGTTTGGGTCAGATAGTGAAGAAGAGATCCTTGAAGATGAATACGAGAAACTCAAACAAAGTAAATGGATCCACAAGCTATTGGAATGGATAATTGGTGACGATAAAGAAAATTAATTCCTAGATGTAGCATCCATAGGTGTCAAGTTACCCAAAGATTATAATGTGGAAAATCTCAAGGAAAAGGAGGTACCAAACCTGATATCTATTCTCACCAAACAACTCAATTTAATGCAAACAGAGCTCACCAATCTGAAACAAGAGAAGGAGAAACCTAAAACAAAATACTCTTTGGACACCATTTGTCCATTTCCTTTTGACAAGAGTATCACTATGATCCCATTTCCTCCTAATGTGGCAAGGCCAAAGTATGACAAATACATGGGAGAAACTGACCGAAACGACCATGTAAGAGAATTTTGTGCTTTAAGCATTGAGTACATGCACGAACCCACTTACCTCATGCAATTGTTTTCAGGAAGTCTAGGAGGTAATGCCATGGAGTGGTTTTTGAAATTGAACCCTAAGGTAAAAACATTCGAGGAGTTGATGCAACGGTTCATTCAACATTACTCCTACAACATCCAACATGACATCACTATGATGGATCTATGTAACACTAAACAAAAAACTGGAGAATCATTTAGACACTTCCTACAAAGATGGAGGAAGATTTTTGCATGATATTCAAGGGTCATTCCCAAAACAAAAAAGATGGAAATCTTTGTTAATAATCTAGTTCCTAAATTGAGCTATTCTCTACAAATGCAAGATTCTCCTAGCGTCGATAAGATGATTAAAAATGCCCTCTATATTGAGAAAGTCATGGTCAAAAAGGGAGAGATCACCCTTCAAAATGAAAACAAAGGAAGTAACTCCAACTCCAAGCCTAAATGGTGGAAGAAAAACAAAAATGTTGTTAATGACGAAGTAGTTGATGCCTCTAACATTAATTCTAAACCCGAAGCATTCAATCTCACCAATGGCATGCAAGCAAGCAAAGAGGCTAAAGTAACACCCCCCATTCCCAAGGCAAACAATGATAATGACAAGGGACAATCATGGACTTCAAAACCTCATAGAACATTCACTCCTTTGGGGGAACCTCTTGAGACCGTCTTAAAAACATTGGTGGATAACAAAGTTCTTACGATTCCCGATTCTAAACCGTGGGAACCAATGGTCAAACCCAGATGGTGGGATAATAACTCCTATTGTATCTTCCACAAAAACAAGGGACAAAAAACTAATAATTGTCTCAAACTTAAACATGTTATCCAAGACCTCATCAAAGGAGGTAAGATCAAGGTAGACGGACATACTACCAATGAGGACCATACAAAATTTAACAAACCCTTTCCTAATTATAATCAAGGAGAAACATCTAAAGGGAAAGGTAATGAGGTAAAATACACCTATTCCAAGAGTGATAATGTGATTGATATGCTCAATATTAAAACTAAACCCATCAATGTGGTCATAATTAAAGGTGCCTCATCCTCTTTAAATGTTGTAACACGGAGCCAAGAACAGGTCATAATCAAGGGACCTCCAAAACTGACATCAACATCAAAGGTTCCTATTATAAATCTTCCTAAACCAGCAACAAAACATGTGGTCACTATCCCTAGAGAAAAATATGACTTGGTAGACCAATTGCAATAAACCGTTGCCAAAATTTCCATCTTTGAGTTACTCAAGATATCCACTATGCATAGAGAAATCCTAGAACAAGCTCTACACACTGCTAATGTTCCAAAGGATATCGATATAGACAAATTTCAAGCGATGGTCAATCACATCTCAGCGCCACACTACCTCTCCTTTCTAGAAGAAGATGAAAAGTCATTGACCCATCCACACAATCAACCCCTCCATATTGAAGTCCTTATTCATAAATCCCGTGTTAGACGTGTATTGATAGATGGAGGTGCAAGATTGAATATCTGTACACTGGATCTCGTCAGGAGACTAGGTCTCTCAGAAAAAATAATTGACACTAGAAACAAGATAACCATCAAAGCTTATGATGAAGAAGAAAAATCCTCTAGGGGTCTTATTGCTCTCCCTATCAGAGTTAGACCGATTGAGAGGAATGTTATATGTCAAGTTCTGGATCTACCACTAGCCTACAACATTCTATTAGGCAGACCATGGATTCATGAGATGCAAGCTGTACCATCCACTTATCACCAATGCATAAAGTTCCCACCTAATGGGATAGAAGTGACAATTCCTGCAGATGCCAACTACACTTGCAACAATATCAAAGCAAGTAGCATGATCCCACACAACAAAGAGGCTATGGATGTTGTTTCTCCTGAAACAACCAAGGACATGGTTATGAAGAGTTTTAGAAAAACTTTGAAACTTGAAGAAATAGGTATGGGAGAGTACAAGATGGACCTAACTCCTTCACTGACAGACCTTCTGGTATCACCAAGATCCTATGGGAAACCATCATCAACATTCACGCCTCTAGCATTCAAAGATCTAGAAGTACATAAGGCAACTGGCATGATAAAGGTATCCACATCTTCTTCAGATAACATAGAAGAACATGCAGTCTTGAACTGGCTTTACAAAGGAGAACCAGTGGAATCTGAGGTCAAACATGTGAAGATATCCCCTGAGCAGTATGGAAAGGGATATGAGTTCCTTACACAAATGGGTTACAAAGGAAAGGGACCTCTGAATGACACAAGATGAGGGATCATTGAACCCATACCCATGGAGTTCCGCCTCAATAGAGATAAAATAGGACTGGGTTTTAATACTCAATCCAAAAAACCTACTTCAAAAGAGAGTCCACCTTCTGAAATAGGCAGTGATAAAACAAATGAGATAATATTGGAACCATGGCCTTATGAGAGATTACTACATATTGGTATGGAGGATCCTGAATATCAAGGAGAGTGCTACATACCTAGATTTGAGGTACCATAGGATCTTCACACTCCTTTGCTAGCACAACCTCCCATTCAAGAGGTAGGAGACACCATAGCAACAATCACTCAAGAGGAACCCTGACCACAGAATCTACATCCTAACTGGGGGCAATTAGTCACAATTTCACATGTCCTTGATCTACCTCACTTTGATCTACAAGAAGCTAACTGAGTCCATCAAATAAACATTGCTGAATATTTATACAGATCTGATGATGATATCACAGACTCTCATGACTATGAGTGGGATCGGCTATCTATTGCCTATGAAGATATTGGAATAGATACAATTCACATGTTTGCAACTTCCTCAGCTCCTAGTAAATGACCTAACACTCCTTTCCATGATACTGATCCTCCTGAAGTAGAAGAAGAGTTCCTTCCCCTGATCATTGATGGAGACACTGGTGAATACATAAGTCTAAGAGAATTTCATAGGTTACAAGCAAGAAGCCCCATTTTATAGAGGGATGATGAGGAGATTTCTACTGATGAGTCGCTAGAGTTTGATCCATATATGATTGACAATGACACTTTTAACAATGATCTCACTCTTATTGATCTAATTATCAAAGAAATTAACTTAACAGATCATGTCATGTCAGTTAATGGTCTTGATGCTAACACAATGTTGTCCTTCCTAGAATCTAGCTCCCTAAAATTGGTACTTCCAGACTTAATTGATTGGACTAAAATAGATCCTACTCCTATCCTCAAATTTTCCAATGACCACTCCCTATCTTGTTATCTTAATGCTTGTGAACCTTACCCTTCTTCCACCAATGCAAGAAGTGAGAACGTGTCATAGGAGGATATCAGGTTTCTCAGTCAAAAACTAAAAATTAAAAAGAAAAAGTGGACTGATGGTGAAAACCACTCTGTGGCAATATCAGATCCCAAAATAGTAAAGAAAAAAGATGTATCCCATGGTGAAAACCTCTCAGAGGTGCCAAAGGATGAGACTCTTGATATCCTCCTTGAACACTTTCATGAGAGATCTTTAGTATTGATTGAACCGACACAGCCAGTAAACTTGGGCACGATTGAAAATCCTCAAATAGTTCATCTGGCACAATCCTTATTAGAAGAAGAAAAAGTATAGTTCATAGAGTTCCTAAAGGAGAAGAAGATCAACTTTGCATGGTCTTACACTGATATGCTAGGGCTAGATCCTAATCTCATCATGCACCACTTATCTATAGCTCCTGGGATCAAGCCCGTGAAAAAAAAACTTAGAAAAATGCATCCTCATGTTGCATTATTGGTGAAAGTAGAATTAGAAAAATTGTTGAAAGCTGGATTTATTCGGGTCATTACCTATCCAACATGGATCTCTAATGTGGTCCCCATTTATAAATCTGATAAATCTATCAAGATCTGTATGGACTTCAGAGACCTCAAGAAAGCATGTCTGAAGGATGATTTCCCTCTACCAAATATTGACATGATCATAGACCTTACGGCAGACTACCAGATGTATTCATTAATGGATGGATTCTCTGGCTATAATCAAATCAAGATCGCCCCTGAGGATCAAGATAAAATTGAATTCACATGCACATGGGGCACCTTTTGCTGGAATGTCATGCCATTTGGGTTAAAGAATGCCGGTGCAACATATCAAAGAGCTATGACAACAATATTCCATGACATGATGCACAAGAACATGGAGGACTATGTCGATGACACATTGGCTAAATCCAAAGAAAGAGGTACTCACATTGCTGATTTGAGAAAGATATTGGATCGAATGGAACAGTTCCAACTCAGGCTCAATCCAAAGAAATGTGCTTTGGAGTCCAATCAGGAAAGCTCCTAGGATTCATAGTATCAGCAAAGGGAATCAAGGTAGATCCTGCAAAGGTAAAATCTATTCTAGAGATGGATCCTCCATGTAACATCAGTCAAATGAGGATGTTACAAGGGAGACTCTAGTCTATCAGGAGATTCATGTCCCAACTTGTAGATAAGGCACAACCATTTACTAAGCTACTACATAAAGGGGTTGCATTCAATTGGGATGAACACTGTGAAACAAACTTTAGAGAATTGAAGGGGTACCTGGCTGCTCCACCTATTCTTATGGCACCTATTCATGGAAAACCTTTGCTCCTATACATTTCAGCTATAGCTACATCCCTAGGAGTATTACTAGCACAAGAAGATGAAACAAAGAAAGAACAAGCTATCTACTACATTAGTAGAACCCTAGTCACTTATGAGCTCAATTATAGCATTATTGAAAAAGCATGCTAAGCGGTTGTCTTTGCATCACATAAATTAAGACACTACATGCTCTATGATACAGTAAAGCTCACTGCTAATATTGATCCTCTAAAATATCTTTTGAGCCAAACAACATTAACAGGACGTTTGGCAAAATGGGACCTAATTCTAAGTGAGTTTGACATTGAATATGTCAAACAGAGAGCTATCAAAGGACAGGTACTTGTAGATCAATTGGCTGATTCACTGCTCTAGGATGATGAACCTTTACTAATTGAATTTCTTGATGAAACAATCATGCATCTCACTGAACATCCCTAGAAGATGTACTTTGATGTTTCATTCACTCAACAAGGATCTGGAGCAGGGGTCCTCTTCATAACTCCACAAGGATACAGGATTCCCAAATCTTACAAATTGATGTTTCCATGCACCAACAATATCTCAGAATATGAAGTATTGATCAATGGCCTCAAGCTAGCCATGGAATGGAAGATCATAGAGCTACAAGTGTATGGTGACTCCCAACTAATTATCAATCAAGTCAATGGGGAGTATCAAACAAAAGATGAAAAGTTGATGCCCTACAAAAAATTGGTTGATGATCTCAAGAAGTAATTTTTCTTTGTCACCTTCCAGAAGATACCAAGATCAGAGAACAAGGCTGTCGATGCTATGGCTACCTTGTCATCCATGTTAAAACTAGAGGAGCATCAATTCTGCTATGACTTCTTGGTGGAATAAATATCCTATCCTGCCTTTGCTAACCCTGAGTACCAGGTAATATGTACCTTGAATACCCCAAATCAATCTCGGTATGCCAATATCATTGCTTACCTTTCTGACCAAACCATTCCCGCCAATTTATCCAGAAATGAGAAAAGATCCCTGATTAGGACAACATCGTGTTACGTCCTCATAACTAACAACCTAATCGATGCAGTCTCGATGGTACACCTCTTTGGTGTTTAAAACTTGAAGAGTCTGATCTAGCATTAAAAGATGTCCACAAAGGTGTATGTGGATCACACTCGAACGAATTTTCATTAGCGAAGAAACTGTTTAGAGTAGGATATTATTGGCCTACCATGGAGAAAGATGTTATTCAATTTTCAAAAGCATGTCTTAAATGCCAAATACATGGAAACCTTATTCATGCTCCTACCAGAGAACTTATACCTTTCATAACACAATGGCCATTTCAACAATGGGCCTTTGACTTAGTTGGACAAATATATCCCAATTCCTCAAATGGACGCAAGTTTATCATTACAGCCATTGAGTATTTCACAAAGTGGGTCAAAGTTGTGCCACTAATCAAAGCCACTAGCAAACAGGTGGCTATGTTCATTCTGAACTACATTATTTGTAGATATGGGATACCCTCTTCCATTGTGAAAGACAATGGGGCCCAATTTAAAAATCAAGACATTGACGACCTTTGTGAAAAGTTTCATATTACTCAACATTGCTCCTCAATCTATTATCCTCGAGGTAATGGACAGGCTGAGGCATCAAACAAAAATATTCTCAAGATTCTACATAGAACTATGAGCAAGTCTGGTAGAGACTGGCATCTACAACTAAATCTGGCACTGTGGGCCTACAGAACAAGCATCCAAACACCAATTGGAGCCATGCCATTTGCTCTAGTCTATGGCATTGAATAAGTACTACCTATTGAGGTTGAAATCCCATCTTTTTAGATCTCTTTACAAGGTCTTGTTACTGATGAGCAATACCGCATTGATCGGGTAAATTCTCTAGACCTACTAGATGAGCGTAGACAACAAGTGTTTGATCACCTCAAAGTATACCAAGCAAGAATGTCCAAAGGTTACAACAAGAAGGTCAAACCACTCAAGTTTGAAGTAGGAGACCTTGTCCTAAAGGAGAATCCTAAGAACCAGCCTAATAGGGAGCAGAAAGGAAAGTTTGAACCTAAATGGCTGGGACCTTATGTTATCACTGCTACTTTCAGGACTGGAGCCTATCAATTAGCTACACCCGAGGGAGACGTTATTCTAGATCCTATCAACACTCTACATTTGAAGTGGTTCTACGCTTAATGTTCGGCTAGTAGAGCCTGTACAACAAAAAATTCTTGCAAAATACCAAAAACATTCAGAAAATTGATCCTAAAGAAATCCAAAAATAGTGGAAAAGGTCCTACAAAATGGGTATCCTTTGTGAAAACCTGGTAAACAGGTGCCTTCATACTACAAAAACATTCAAAAAAGTAAAAATAGAAAAAAAATTGAAAAAGAGAAAAGTGCCTTGATGAGCACCTGGTAAGACAGGCATCTTGGTAGAAAAAAGAAAGAAAAAGATCTTTCCAAGTGGTGAAAACCTGGCAATCAGGTGTCACTTGTGTTCTGCGCTCCGTCTATCAATGCAATACTGATACTAGGCTTTCATAATTTTTCCTGTGCTCATACGCTAACTTCATTCTTCCTAAATGACTATCTTTTCCTCGCTTGGGATTTGTCTATCTTTGCGTCTTAGGAATAATTCATTCTGCACTAGGGGCATCTTTGTTGGCATAGTCAGTTGTGGTTGCTAGGTTTCTCTAGGATGGTTTTCCTCATAGATACAATGTTTCTCGATACGTGCAAAACAATGTCACTTTTCAAAACAAGGGTGTCTTTTCACACATCACCTATCTAGGCACAACATTTACATTCACAACATTCCTACAAAGCTATATTGGATCACAAACAGGAATGGATTATCCTACTAAGGCACAGACACGAAACACCATATTGCTTGTATTACAATTTTTTTGATTGATGAATCTTTACTGTGTTTGACATATGGATGAACAAAGTACTAATTAACACACAATTTTTTAATGATTTGATTATGATTCTTTCATGTCCTAATGATGTTTTCAACAAGGGACATCTAAGTAATTATGAATTTTATCTGATTGATTCTCAATTGATGATTTGTTATGTCTTCTTAGTTGATCAATGACGTCTGCGCAAAGACAAAGAGTCACAAGGATAGGGGGCATAATGTTTTCTTGATTTTCTATTTATGGTGATTGTTCCAAATGATCCTATAAATTTCACCTAACTTGGATGTTTATGGTAAGAGCTACCACTATGGGTGGATAGCCGCATATATCTCGATCTTGGTTATGTAAACTACGGTGAGTTTGACACAATTTCCTTGTCTATTTTTTGATCTAGCTTCTCACTAAGATATACAAATCATAATGTACCCAAGGATATGAATTTTCAAGGTCATTGCGAATCCAATATCTTTCCTTAATCAGAATTTGGTATATTAAAAGGAAGGTGACTATTTTTATCCTGGCTTCTATGCCTTGATGCCTAAGTCTATTTCCGACATTTCAATAAAACATAGTATTCATACTTTCATAATATCAGTGGGTATTAGTGATGGTTGTACTATCCAATGGTATCCATTCTAAAAACCAACCAATGATGGTAAAAATGTTGCAATATTTTCTAAATCAGTGACAAGTCCTAAGAGTCTTCATATAGCTGCATTTAGAGATTGCATGATGCATTTATCCACATAAATAACAACATAAGGAATTTTTAAGCTCAAAAATGGTTTCTATCTTCTTCTAAAAACATCAAGTTAATTACATCATCTATATTACTGATATCAAATATCATTACACATCCATAGCATACATTTTGCATTCATTGAAAAGAAGAAACTGAAAAATACAAAAATCAAAGCATCTATGTCTTGCATTTTTACTTTTTCATCCTAAAGTGCATCCATACATCTATTTTTGCATA
>MU227674.1:2339983-2350588 GCA_018584345.1 Thuja plicata
CTTGACTTCCTTAAGGTCCACTTTCTCAAGCCAACCTCTTACACCCTCCCTTGCTTCTTTAAGGCTTTCATTAATGCCTTATTAATGAAGATGTCTTAAGCCTATGTCTCCTCCATGCCTTATTAATTTCTTTGGCATTAATGGCTCTTACACCTCCATTAATGATCCCCTTCACTCATTAATTCACCTTGTCGCCCCCCCTTTCTCTCTCGTTCTTCTATAAATAGAAGCCATTTTTGAGAGTAAATGAGCCTTCACCATAGATTGTAAATGCATTGTTATGTTGTTAGATTAATCCTAGAGTAACATTTCACTTCTTATTTCATGCTTTTTTATTGTTATTATTCACATGCTTAGAGCTAGAATGCTTGTTTATCATCTTTTTTAGCTTGTTTTTAACTAAAAATCCTTCATGCTAGGTTGTATTCATCATTGATTGTAGCATATTCTGAGGGCTTATATGTTACTAATCACACTCTTCCTAGTTAGTAGGCAATAGGTCAATATTAGGTGGTTTTACATGTTTGTCTAACCATTTTGAACTAATAAAATGACTTATTGAGTGTTTGTGTCTTTCTTAACAGGTTCCCAAATACACACGCACAACTATTGATTAGTGTACCAAATTCAAATTGGATGCTAAAAATTTATTTAGGGAATTGTACACATAAGTGTAAAAAAAGGTGTGCAAATATAAGATATACACTGTTATTCTTTCAAAAAATTATCAAATAAAAAACAAAAACAAAAATTAAAACCCCATCTTTCTTGATGTGCATAAAGAGAAAACATGATGGAGTTGATGCAGGAGCATTTTCCAATCAGAGATGGAATGCCAGAGGTGAAGATAAAAAGACTAATTTGAAGGTGAAATGCCAAAGGTCAAGATAAAAATATAAAAGTTGCAATTAAACACCCTAGTACATTGGAAGTGTATTAGACACCCTATCACACTTAAAAATGGACATACCAAAGGGGTGGCATAGTGTCAGGATCTAAAACACAAGACCTAGTCTCCAAATTAGCACAAAATGACAATTAAGTTGTGTACTACCCTAAGATGTAAGCACCCATAATTGGATGTGTTATTAGGCCTCATTTTAGGGATTTTGAGATCTGATGTCTTTTATCCATGATCCTAGTGTTAGGTCTTTTTCTTGCAGGTTCTCAATACAGTGTTAATGCTTACTCTTTATACTTCCAATTTATAGCTTATGTAAGACAAAGCCTAATTGATGAGGACTATTTCCTCCTTCTACTTTGAGATCTAGAGGCTCAGGCGGGTGTACCTTCAAGTGATTACTGACTCTCAGTATCTATGATAGTGGATTAGGGATTTCACTGATTTATCTATTGCTTCTTACTACATCAATTGATAGAATAAGATAATTATGACCAATTTGACACAGAACTTAATAAGCCAAACCATGAACATGACCATAGAAAAAATCAATGAGATAAGGATTCTCATCCTTCTTCCTTTTGGAGTTCTCTGAACCTAGGAGGGCTAACCTAGTGATTCTGTCTTTAAGGAATCAACAAAATGAACTATGTTATCTAATACAATTGTTTAAACATAAATTTTCTTTGTAACTGAAAAGTAAATGATTGATTTTATTTAATATTGGATGATGATTAACTACCTGCCAAACCCTAAACCAGTGCCTAATTCTTGAGCAAAGAGTTAATATCAAATGTAAATCCACAATAAACAGATTAATGCAAAAAATGCAGCACAAATAGAATGCCTTACACACTATCTTTTCACTCCCACACCCCTGTTATCAGATCCTAACACTAATGTTTAGCTCTCTGGGATCACTTGTGATAATTACTCCTTCCTCGAAAGAACTCACAAGTAACTGCACAATCACCTTGTAATTGGTATATCTAAAATACCTTGCAAATTAAACATACAAGATCCTAAATAGAAATATAAAGAGAAAAAAAAAAGATATAGAACATAAACTGCAATGTATTTTATTAACATGTTACTACTTCAAATACATTAAATAGATAATAAGCACAAAGCTCAGACAAAATTGAGTAGTCTGCCTTGCAATTGTATTTCACCTCTCACCACCACTACAAAAAAGATACAACTTGCTATATATAGAGTCTAAACCACCTTCAAATCCTTAACGAATAAGGATGAAAAAATATTTGGATAGTTTTAGACCTAAACCTAAAATATAGAAGAAGACAAAATACAATAAGACCCCATGCGATGGAAGGACAAAATAGGAATACAATCAAATTTGATCTTGAAATCTCTTGATAGCTGGCACCTTAGTCTGAAGATATTTTGGATAGCCTCCAATAGTTTTTGTGAGATTTAGTGACTACCATTACAAGCTAATATACACTAATCTTTCTAATGACTAACCCCCCTGTGCTCAAAGATCAGGTGCCAGGTGTCCTTCTACTCCTCATCCAGTATGTCTAGGTCAACTGTTGTAGTTTTCTTTTTCTTAAGATTTGTCAGAACATCCCATGCTAGAAAATATTCCTCTGTAGGCCAATTAAATCTCTGAATGATTTTAATTGTGCCTTTTTCCTCTCCCACCTTGCATGTGTTATGCTCTTGACATCTATCACAAACTTATTGAAGTCAGTTTCGACCTTAAATGGTTCATCTAAGGTTCTATTGAACCTTTCCATATCCAATTTATTATTGTTAGAAATAAATGCCTCTTTACTAGGAAATAATGAATCAAATTCATTTCTCCATATCTCCACTACCTTGATCTGATCATCTTCTTCCCTTATTGAAGGAATAAACTTATTATACTCTGGGCCAAACATGTTGATTCTGGCTGAAATCTGATTTGCCTTGCCTTTGAAGAAAGAAAAGGTTACCCCAATTTTCTCTATCTCCTCACCAACTTGTGTTACAATTTCTAGGAGGTCTACCCTAACTAGCTGTAGGGCTGCTAATATTTCAAATAAATTTGTCCTAACTGACCAAGTCCCAACATAGGGGTTCAAAGTTGAAACAAAATTAGTTACCTCTATTTACAAACCAGACAACTTATTGTAGGTTCCATGTACAAGATCAAATTTATCTTTTAAAATATTGATCATGTGTTGCAAAATATTCAAAAAGTCTTCTAAAGCCACATTATTATGATCATTATCCTTTTTCTTTGTTTCCTTCTGAATATCCCCTGCATCCTCTATTTGTACCAATGCATCTGCAACTTGTTTAGGCTCAGCAGGGGTAGTCTCTGGGATCTCTTGTAGCTTTACATTCATCTCTGCTACTAGCTTCTCTAGTTAATTAATCTTTATCAAGCCCAGCTCCCTATCTTTTACAACAATACTTGCCTCATAAAATAGATCTTGATATCTATTTGACATTTGCACAGCTTTTGCTTCATTTAGATGAGAAAAGTGAGTGAGGACTTGTGAAATTTCAAAATCACCTATATTATGAATGGACCATATGATTGTGTCCCCATCCATCTTCTCTTGTACATTTATCAGTGATGGATTTTGAGTCTTGGGAGCTAGAGCCCACATGGCTAGGGTTTGAGACTGTGCATTGTATCCACATCCTTTAATCATATCCCCTAAATGTGTCTCTGAAGAAAATTTGATATATGACTGCCTTCTTATTTGATCTATGATGAAATCTGAGGCTAGATCCCATCCCTCTACTAATAGAATCCCACTAGAATTTACTAACTATCTAGTTTCATCTGGGGTCATATTCTTTGACTCAGGATCATATTCTTGAAGAGTCTGCAAGGCTTCACTTGCTATTGTTTTTCCTCCTGCCAATTGCAGCTGCGACCCCACTTGTTGTTGTTTGGACCAAATGAGAAAATTATTGAATTCCTTGGTTTTTATGAACTTGTCATCCCTCAAAAATTCTTCTTGCTATAGCTCCCTTTCATCTTGACATAACAAGAGAGGCATTTTAATATTTTCTTCTGTGTCAACTCTTTTCTTCTTTCCTTCTCTTATGAACTTTCTGAGTTGATGATCATAAGCTCTTGTTCCAGTGAATAATGCAATCACTTTAACTTTTTTCCTCTGCTGTGCCTTGAAACCAGAAGGCTCCCCTATTTTCACCTTTCTCTTTTTCCTGGGAGGTTCAACCACTACCTCAACCTCTTGTCCTTGTGTTAGATCTATTATGTTTTCCTCTGTCTGAGGTGGCTGATCCATTGGTGGAGGGTTGTGTATTGAGTAGCTACTATCACTATATTCTGAGGATGAATCTTTTTAGTCACCTCTTTCCTTATCCTCTATTTTCTCCTCTAGCTAGATGCATAGTGTTCCATAAGAGTCAATTATCTTATCCAGTCTCTGTAAATAAGGCATACCAGGGAAATAACCCAAAAACGGGATCCCTTTCTTCTTAAGTTGTTTCTCTAAATCCATCAACACTTGGAACTTTGTTTTCCTACTTTTAATTTCATCCTCTTCTAGGATGTTCCTGATAAGGTCCTCCTCTTCACACTGCTCATGAACTTTATTATTTGGGATAGTGGGTATCAAGAGCTTTTTTGTACTGAAAATGAACCCTTATGTATCCACATACCTATACAAGGCTACATTCATCCTGAATTGGCTTAACCATATTTTCAGTGAGTCATAGGCCCTCTTACCAATTGTAAAATCAGAAATAATAAATTTCCAAGGTGTGAATGTTCCTTTTCTATGTGGATCCAAAAGCTCCTTATCAGTCAGCATAAGCTGCCATATGTATTCCATGACAATAATTCTCGGTGGCACTAGGTATGGTAGAATGTGTGGAGGATGGGAGAAACCATAAAATCTAATCAAAGTGAAATTATTATGGTAATAGAAGTCTCCCTAGTTGTGATCTCCATTCCACTTATCAAAAAATTTGCAGAGTCTCAGAAGCTGCAATACCTTGATTGGTAGCCTAGTCATATTGACTCCCAAACTACTCAATAGGAGATATACCATCCAATTCTTGAAAGCATAGAACTCATTCTCCCTGGATGTATAATTTGACACCCTCAACCAGAGTTGTATAGGGTTGGATTGACCATGATAGAATATTTTAGGTCTCAGATTGGGCTGGTCCATGATATTCAAATTATAGAATAAAATTAAATGCATCAGTAAAGAATAATGTAGAAATTTAGGGCTGGCTTCTTTCTTCTAGAAATCCAAAAATCCTTGATCCATTCTGTCAATTACATATTTAATTTAATTATAATCTGTGCTGAAATGGGGACTTTGCAAATCCAAAACAATCATTAGAATATAAGAGGATATCCTTTCTCTTCCACTATCAACCCCTAGAACTCTACACAGGCCATATGAGATATACTTCATGTAAAAGGCCAAGTCCTTGTATAAATAGGGTGCATTGTCACTAGGAATGGGTGATATATAACTTATTGTTCATTTTGGCACATAGGATTGAATCAAATTGGCTACAACACAAGGTTCCCTTATATTCCTAGCTGCTAAGGCTTTCAGGTTTATCTCTGTAGTGCAAGGGTTATATATATTGAAAGATTTCATAAATGATGCCCAATCTAAAGTTACTAAGACTATACCATCATCTTTCTTTATGGTCTTATAAATGGTATCATACCTATTAGCCAATTCCAGCAATAAATCTACATCTACAAACACATCTGGAACTATCAATTTTGCTAACCCCAACTTCCAAGGGTTTGACATAGGAATATGACCCTCATTATTCTTATGGAAATAATTAAATAAATGATAGAAAAAATAATCAGGAGTCTTAGCATATCTAATATAAGCCATTTTATCTCTAAGGTATTTGTCATTTACCTTCTTTCCTTGATTTGATCCTGGGAGCAAAGTCAGGAATTCATCAGAGTATTTTCTCTTTCCCTTCTGATCATCATCAACATCTCCTCTCTTTCCACTGGTTGAGGAAATGATCATTGCTTGTCTCATCTTGTCTACACTGAACTGGAACAATACTGATCAAATCCTTTGTTTTTACTCTGAAATATGGGCAATTCTATTCTTCTGAAAGCACTAATCACTTATACAATCCTTAGCTCTAAAAACTGAGAATCTGGTAAAATGAAATGAACAATGGTAATGCCTATTTATTCAAAGAAATCAATGCACCAATCTCTTCAAAAATCATTAATTTCTATTCAGTCACTTCTGTCATTAATTCTACGTGCTTCGATATCAATTTCTCATCCTAGCCATGGCATTTGAAACTGACAAGTGATCAATTTTCAATGAGTGTTTTTTTCCTTTTAAAACCTTATTATATTCGAAACAAGCTCAAGATTTGATATGGTTGGTTTACTTTATTACAACTCAGATACTCCTTACATGTTGTCACAATATTTATATTCTCATTGGCCGATGACTGTACATCATGGCGTGAGACTAAACTCTTACTTTTACCTTGCTCATACTCTAGTTTCCTTTAGCGACTATGCGACTCCTTTTTGCTGAGAGTTTGCTTTAACTCTGGTTTTGTTCTGAGATTTAACACTCACCACACGATCAACATTTTGATCAACAATTATCTCTTAGTCACTGAATGAATTCACTTAACTCATGCTTCTTTTAGAGATTCTGTGACTAAGGCTTAAAATAACTCTTGTTTAACCTTTGGTTTTCTTTGGAGACTACGCGACTATGGAAATTCAAAGTCACTAAAATATTTTAATGACCTTGAGTTTCATTTGAGATTACGCGACCATCATTAGATCTACTTTCAATCAGATGGTTTGCATGAAATCTCACATCCATCTTGTACTTTTTGCATCTGATCTGAGACTTCATGACTACCCTTAGATCAACTTTTAATCCAATGTCTCACGTGAAATATCCTTATATTTGTCGTTAACTGCAATTTTTTATGAGACTTTGTGACTGAAGCTATCTCTAAGTCACCAGATGAGTTTACTAACCACTGGTTCATTCTTAGAATTCACGAAGACCACAGATCTTAGGAATGGCTTAGACACATGTCAACATATGGATTATTACCTCTAAATCACTGAAATTTCTCTGACTTTTTGAATTTTATTAGTGACTTAACGCCATCCATTAAATATATCTCTTTTACGGTTCAAATATTCTCGCTGCAACTTCAATTGAGCCTTTTATTAACCTTTACTAATCATAGTTCCTATGGAGACTTGGAAACTAATTGAATCTCATTATCACTGTATAAATTATTTAACTCAAGGTTTACTTTGATATTAAACGCCAACCTTTAGATCTTTCCTTAATCTGATGGTAGTCACTACATCTCTTAAAATTTTATTCATCTAAACTTTTACCTTGCGACTAAGCACTGGCCACAAGATCAATTTGAAATCGGACTGTAGTTGCTAGATCTCTCAACATTTATCTTAACCCTTATTTTATTTTGAGATATCGCGACTGAATGAATTTAACTCATCTCATAACCTTGGAAAATTTGTGAGACACCATGAATGAAGAAACTTGAATTCGCTTTATAATTTCTTAACTAAAGAGTTTATCTCGAGACTTCATGCCCACCGCAGGATTATCTTTAAAATCAACAGCTATCATTGAATCTCATAAGATTTGACTTAACTCTTATTTCTTTATTTGATCAAGCAACTGCATGAAAATTTTAACCCAGCTTTAACTCTAATCTATTCATGAGACTGTGTGACTAAAGAAAATTGAAGTTGCAAAAATATTCTTTAACTCTGGGGTTTCAAACGAGACTTTGGGCGAACCACGGGATCTCAATCTTAATCAACTGTCAGCGTTAAATCTCCTTACCATTGAAAGCATATTTTTTTTCTTGTGACCTAACATGACCAAAGCATTTTATTGAGTCTCAAAGTAAAATAGAATATTCTTAAAGATTAAAGAGACATCGCGACTAACTTAAAACATGAAAAAGACACATGACTTAAGTGATTCAGATTTTCTAAAAATAGTAACAGCAAAATAGAAACCATTATGAAGAACTAGGGTTTTCTCTTGAATATGAATGAAAACTGACCTAGGACCTAGGGTTTTACACACTTATTTAAATTTTAACACTCAAAGATCATCATTTGCAAAGGAATTCTAACAACGTCAAACAAGAATTTGAGATTTATGCAGAAATCTGACTGGGAACTCAAAAAAATTTAATAGCAAGCTTCAAAACTGGTATTACAACCAACACCTAGCAACCTAATTCTTCTTTTCCCACATCTTTTCCACCATCCTGATACCCAGTTCAAATTTTATCTCAAAACCCTAGGTATATAATGGATGAGACATTATGTACCCAAGTACATAAAGGCCAAGGTATTATGTTCCCACTTATTTTGGCTCAAATTTGGCTTGGAGCCCTATGATGAGATTTTAGTGAGAAATTTTTGGAAAGTGATCAATTTTGTGTAATGTGATTCACTTTTTGGTTTTCATTTATGGAAACACATCTGGGTTACAAATTCATTCCTATAAAGATAAGTTTTGTTGATTCAGAAATTGACTAAGTATAGAAGTAGAGATACATAAGTGTTTTGGATATTGAAGATTGAGATCAATGAATTAGGGAAAGTGAGCTTAGAGGAAGATAGTATGGGGTATGTATGACCTCCACCTAAGATCGATTTGGTTTTGGTAATGTCTACGGTGAGTGAGAAAGAATTGAAGATAGACAGACTACAATAGAACATCGATAGAGAGTAGTTGGACAGTAGCAAAGATTGAGAGAGTATGACATGGACTCTAGGAAATCAGAGTTGGATTATGGTTGGTGATAACCTGAAATTTGATTATGTAAGAGCACCGACTATAAATTTATTATTTTCCTTAATTAATGTATTTGTACTGAGAGCCGACTTTTTAATATTGTAATATTCATACTAGGAGCTGACTTTGTAAAGTTGTGAGATATATATGTAAGATCTTTTTGATAAAGATACGTGTTGGTTGGATGAGTGTGTTGAGTGAATAGTAGAGTAGAGAATGATAGAGACCATTGATGAACTATAAAGGAACTATCTAAGCACTAGTGATTCTTGTTTTATTCATGACTGAGAACAATTTGTGAACAGAATTACTTTGTAAGAGTTGTAAGCTTAGTTGGCCCCTAAGAGGGTGTTGTGAACCTTTAACAGGGTTGTAATTCCTTTAACAAGGAAATGTACTATGTAATATTCAGCTCCTAATAGGGCTAGTTCTCCTAACAGGAACATTATACTTTAGTACATTCTTGTGGGTACCATCCCCACTGGGGTTTTCCCTTGGCCAGGGTTTCCTTGAAAAATATATGGTGTTATGAGTACTGTGTCATTTTCTTATCTTATTTTCTTCATGGAAAGTTTATGGTTAATGTTTATATGGTTTAATAATTTAATTAAGTGCTATAATACTGATTCACCCCCCCTCTCGGTATTATCCAATCATAACAATTGGTATTAGAGCTTCTGGCCCTTGGAGAGAAAGTCTAACAGCTTGAGGGAGATCAGAATGGATTTGGAGAGTTTGCAAGAAAACTTTGATGTTGCACTTAAAGACCTTGACAAAGAAAAAGAAGAAAATGGAGAGTTGAGATTCAACATGAGAAGAGCTGAGAAATTTATAAAGAAACTTGAGGAACAAATTGAGCTTTCCAGAAGTCAAAAACAAGATCTTATGGTTCAGATAAAAGAGGATTCAGATGAAGACAATTCAGATCAAGTGAGGAAACTAAAAGAAGAGAATAAAACTCTGAAACTTGAGAATGAGACTATGACTAAATAAATACAGATACAAAATGATGCCAAGAAGAAATTTGAAGAAGCTTTAAATAGTGCATTAGATCAAATGAAGAATGAGGCTGACAACTACAAGAACAAGTATCTAGAAATGGAGAGATACAATTAGATTATAAAAGGTGAACTTATTGAAGCAAAGAAACACATTGAGAAACTTCACATTAGCAGTGATTTGATTGATGAACAGAGAGACAAATAGAAACCTAAAGGTGATATGACTGGTATTGGCTTTAATGAAGCTGAATGTTCAAAGAATTAGGAAGAGAAATCCAATGAGAAGATTGATCCTAAGAATCCTTCTATTGAAGAACCTAGAGAGCAGATCAGACCCTTCAGAGGTAGATGCTTTGGTTGGAACAAATTTGGACACATAAAGAGAGACTACAGAGGTAGTGTCCCTTTTAGAAAAATTTTCTAGTTATCATTTTAATTGTAATGGATATAGGCACAAGAAAGAAGAATGTAGAAAACCTAATCAATATGGATATAGACAAGACAATGGAAGAGAATCTAAAGTGAAACCTACATGCTACAAATGTAATAACACTGGATACATTGTGAAGTATTGTAAGCTGCAAGTTAATCAGGAAAGAAGACCTCTTATATGTTATAAATGCAATAATCCAGGACACATAGCAAAGTTTTGTAGGTATAATGGATCATACAACATAAGAGTACCACCTCCTATGAATTCATAGAAGAATGGAAATGATATTCATAAGAGTGTTGCAGATTTTGATGCAGGAGCATCCTGGGTGTAAGGGCAATCTTGCATCACCCAAAAATATGTGTTTTTCTTTTCAATAAGGGCTACCTTGTGCAGAGCTGCTATTTATGGCAACTTGCTATTTTTAGTAAGTTGGCCATACGATCTCGGAAT
>MU227674.1:2375324-2386316 GCA_018584345.1 Thuja plicata
TGGCTCCTCACAAAGCTCACTTCAGAAGAGTGAAAACTTGGTAGCATGTTATTGGTGGTTTTTCCCATATTGGGTTTCCACGTTAAATACTTGTGTCAACTTGTGTGAATGCTTATGGTTTGTTTTATTGTAATGTTTCTACAAGCTAATTTCAATTGACAGTAAATTGTATGATTAAAGTTGTTGACTTATGCTACTGCTGCTGAGTAGATCTCAAATATAGAAAGTTTTTATTTTCTACATCTAGACCCGAGGATAACTAATTCACCCCTCCCCTCTTAGTTATTCTAAATTCATTCTAACAATATGACTGATAATGGAATCATGAAAGAAGAATACAAACACATTGATCAGTTGAGCATAATGAAAATTCTGGACTTATGCAAATTTGACAAAGATGAATGGTTCAAGATATTATTGAGTAGGGTACATGATCAGTTCATTTGGATAGGTGATAGCCTGTGAAGATTTGTAGTGACCTAATTCATGAAATCACTGGACTGGACAATACCAGAATCATTCCTATTGAAGAAAAACATGTAAAGAAAGAAGTTGAAACCCTAACTCACTCTAAATGGGACAGGTGGGAAATGACTATGAATGACATCTTTCAGCAAGATGTGAGACTAATTCCTATAATACTTGGATATAGATTCTACTATAGAAGTAGACCTAACTCAGTATCTGTAGGAGTAATCATGACGGCATGGAGAATGGTGAAGGAAAATGTGAAATATAATCTATGCGAAGTACTGGCACAACAATTTCTTGAAAATGTGAAGCTAGTGAAGAAAGACAGAACTAAGACCTTCAGATTTGTCTCACTATTGATGCATATGCTTATACACATCAAGCACAAATTTCCTGGCTTGCACCCTAGTGGTCTGAAATCAGGGATACCTACTGGTATTCTAATTTTAGAGAGGTACAAAAGACATAATAGTACACGGGTTGATGGGGAGTTGTTTGCTATGATCAAGATCCTTTAGAGACAAATGAAAAATAGGTATAGGATACATGATGACATTATTGAAAAATACAAGGATACAATCTATTTCATGGTTGAAACTAATTGTGTATGTTTTGAAGTAGTCACACCTACAAAGAAATGGTGTTATTCCATGGGTTATGAAGTAAGTTCAGAGGTAGTTACCATACAAGTAGACCATGTTCTTGCATCAGAATTTGATACATTAGAAGAAAGATGGAGAAATTAGCTAAGGTGAGAAAGGAATAGACTAGAGGTCTGAGGAAAATAAAAATTGAAAACCTTGTGCATGAATGTGGTGTAAAAGTAGGATTGAAAGAAGAAGAACTGAAATAAGTGAAAAAGAAAATGACATAAAGATCTCTTGGATTTTCAAGTGAAAGTACTATAGACCTTCCCACTTCTGAGGTAGTAATGGTAGACATTCCACCTCCTCCATCATAGAAAACATCACAAACTGAGAACATTACTCCTAGAGTAAAAACCAGATCAAGCAAGCAGACATCACCTAAAGAACAGAGCATAGTGAGAGAAGAGAAGAAAAATGAGAAGCACATATGGAAGCCTGACATGAAGATGATAGAGAAGAGAGAAATAGAACAAGTTAAACTAGTCATAATTGATAGATACTATGATAGGTATGGAGATTCAGACAAGCTTAAGATTGAAGACATTGTGATTGATCATTTACTTACTTTCAAAAAGACTCTATTAGAAATTGAAGGAAGTATACCTAAAGACTTGTATGGGAGATTGGAGACAAGAAAACACTTAGTAAAAATTGAGGATGACACAATCAGGAATTATGAAATTGATAACATGTTGCCTGTAATATCCTTACAAGAAAGAGAAAGAATATTCAAGGAATTGAAACATTTGCTAAGGACCAAGTTAATATTGTTGAAAATCATGGCGAGGAAGTATGATGAAGTCACTGAGGAAACTCAGAAGGCACTAGAGAAAATATTGATGAGAAATACTTCTGAAAAGCCTCCACCTCCTAAGACCACTTTGCCTACACAATTAGGAATGGGAGAAAGCTCAAAAGCAACTGAGACAAATGCTAAGAAAAGCGAAGTAGATCTACAACCATATTTCTATGTTCCTGGTGTGCTAGTGACTCTTGACACATCTCAAGATGAAAAGGATCCATTTGCAGGGAATGTGAAAAACACTATAGAAGATGAAGCAGAACATAAAGAGGAAGTAGAGTAGAAAAAGGAAGAAGAGCTGAAGTTAGAACAAAAAGAGGATGAAGAGAAAGAGGTAACCACATCTTCTATCTCATTGTTGGAAAGCAGTGATGTTAATTTTGATAGCATGAATAAAGATGAGTTGGTTAAATTGGCATTTACTACACTAAAAAAAGCTAAGGAAAGATCAGAATAGAAAGGTGACAAAAAGGCTAAAGTGATTTCAAGAGCAATTGATACTATGAACAAATTGCTTCTAGTACCTATTTTTTTCCATCACAAAGATGACATTGAAAATCTGAGAATAACACTTGATGGATTTGATGGACATTATGAGAACTTGATAAAGATTGCAGAGAAAAAAAATTTAGAGAAGAAGATATTAGAAATTTTCAAGTCAATCACATGGGACTTAGGCATTGTGAAAACTTGTTTGACAAATGCAAAGAGCTACATTGGACATGGAAGAAAACTATTTAGTTACTGCATGAATCCTATCAGGCATGTTCAAAATGTGGAAGACATTATTTCCAAATAGAGGGAAACTCTGAACAGTATGATGGATGGTTGTGAAGCATCTTCACAATCTATAATAGAGTTAGACAAGGAAGTCACAAGAATTTTGGAAAAACTTAGTGTATTGGATAAAGAGAAAGGGATAGTATTGACAAGATTTAATTTTCTGAAGAGTTTAATCACTCCTAAGCTATCCATACTTGAGATTCATCTATCAGACTTGGAGAAAGTGACAGATTCATTGACTAAATCTATGCCCATAGAATTGAAAGAAGTTGAGATCGCATCATTTGAATTGAATGGCATAATTCATATTAGTTAAATATTGTTCAAATCATGGAGTACAGAAGTAAAGATCTTGGAAGATTCCTTTCAAGATATTCTAAAACTGGTCAGCAAGAACTAAGTCATATTATTTTGTATGCACCTTTGTCATTGTTGTCAAAGGGGGAGAAGAGAGAAGAAAAATAATAATATAGGAGAAGCAAAGAAAATTGGAGAAGAGGTAAGAAGAGGAAGGAGAGAACATAGAGGAGACCATTTTTTTGTTGGAACACTTATTCATTTTTTTTCTTTAAGTGTTTCCATCAATGCCAAAGGGAGAGATTGTTGAAAAGTGATCAATTTTGTGTAATTTGATTCACTTTTTGGTTCTCATTTATGGAAACACATCTGGGTTACAGATCCATTCATATAAAGATAAGTTTTGCTGATTCATAAATCGACTAAGTATAGAAGTAGAGATACAGAAGTATTTTGGATATCGAAGATTGAGATTGATGAATTAGGGAAAGCGAGCTTAAAGGAAGATATTATGGGGTATGTATGACCTACACCTAAGATCTATTTGGTTTTGGTAATTCCTACGGTGAGTTAGAAATAATTGAAGACAGACAGACTACAGAAGAACAACGATATAGAGCAGTTGGATAGTAGCAAAGATTGAGAGAGTATGACATGGACTCTAGGAAATCAGAGTTGGATTATGGTTGTTGATAACCTACACTTTGATTATGTAAGAGCATCGACTATACATTTATTATTTTCCTTACTTAATGTATTTGTAGTGAGAGCCAACTTTGTAATATTTGTAATATTCATACTAGGAGCCGACTTTGTAAAGTTGTGAGATATATATGTAAGATCTTTTTGATAAAGATACATGTTGGTTGGATGAGTGTGTTGAGAGAATAGCAGAGAAGAAAATGACAGAGACCATTGATGAAGTATAAAGGAACTATCTAAGCACTAGTGATGCTTATTTTGTTCATGTCTGAGAATACTTTGTAAATATAATTACTTTGTAAGAGTTGTAAGCTCAGTTGGCCCCTAATAGGGTGTTGTGAACCTTTAACAGGGCTGTAATTCCTTTAAAAAGGAAATGTACTATGTAATATTCAGCTCCTAACAGGGCTAGGTCTCATAACAGGGACATTATACTTTAGTACATGCTTGTGGGTACCATCCCCACCAGGGTTTTCCCTTGGCCAAGGTTTCCTTGAAAACAAAATATGGTGTTATGAGTACTATTTCATTTGCTTATATTCTTTTCTTTACTGCAAGTTTATGGTTAATGTTTAAATGGTTGAAGAATTTAATTAAGTGCTATAATATTGATTCACCCCCACTCTCATTATTATCCAATCCTAACAGAAATTATATCTTGTGGTTGACTCGACTTATTTTTGAATTCTAAAATGATGGATGAAGTATATAAACACCCTATATATCCTCAATTTGGAACCCATTACTATTCTCAAGCGTTCATGATCAATTTCAAGCAACCAAGCATTTTTTAGAGATCAAGCAATTAAGCATTCAAGTGATTGGATTCAAGATTTGAAGGCAAGCATCTATGATCTAGTTTCTCCAAGTCAATTCCAAGGAAATATTTTCCATTGAAGAAAAATTATCTCCCATGATGGCCAAGTAAAGGAGTTCATAATCAAGAAAGAAGATCCTTCATCTCATCCACATTTATCTCTCCTTAATGCAAGTGATTATTAAACATATCTACATTGACGTTCTAGGAGTGAAATTCATAGATCCATGCATTTTTTAGGGAATCCTTGATTATATTCTACATTGAAAGGCCAAATCCTTGATTGCAAATGCATTCAAACATCTTCATGGGTATTGGCAATATCTACATCCATCCATAAGGGTTTATTGAAGGTGAATCAAACATTTTCATGTTAATTAAAAACTTTCCTTTATGCAAATTCCTTTCATTTTTAATGTTAATTCCTAAACAAGGGTTTGACCAAGGAATTCCCATTTTACCCAAACTTTTCCCCATTTGTTTGTGTGTGCAAGAATAAGTTACAGAGTTATTAGATCTTTTCTAGGCAGATCGAGAATAGTTTGAGAGTCCTCAAAAGTTTTAGTCAAAATTTCTTGGAATAGAATTCCCAAGCCATTATATTCCAATGTATAAAATTCTTAAGCCATTCTATACGCTAAAATTTCAGTCCAAACTAAAATCCCAAGTAGTTACAATAGTCTGCACCTCGATTCATCACATTTCTAGTTTTTTCCAATTAGTTATCAGCCTGTTATTTCCAATTTTGTCTCTATTTGTATATTTTTCCTTCTACATTACATCTTTCCTCTTTTCATTTTCAATTTACACATTTTTAACAAAGGATCATTGTCCCATTCAACACTTGGGTCTTACTTGAGCCTATTGGGACATCTTCCTTTTGAGTGTGGATTTTGGAAAAGGAGGAGTAATCACCCATTTGCCTTTGATCCCATTTTCACCTTGTACATTTTTGGTGAACCCGACCCATGAAATTTATATTATAATTTTGTGTCTAGATCTCCTTTGTATGCATTGGATTAGTAAATATTTACTACATTGTATGCATTATATCTCCATGTTTGATTTGATGGTTAGATGTGCTTTTCATTAAATGTATAATTGTACTTAGTTGATTTTCATATCTCTTTCACAATTCATATTTACATTATATCTATCTATCTTTCATATTCTTGTGCATGAGTATTATTACATTGGGTCCTACCTATACCATTCTAGTTAGGAGTGTTAGAATAGTCCCAAAGGATAACTGAGAGGGGGGGTGAATCAATTATCAATAACTTTAATTCTTTTCTTCTTTAACTTCAGAATACAACAAAGTAAATGCTTAATCAGATAACACAGTACACAACACATAATTTAATTATGTGGAAACCAAATGGTAAAAACCCCGGTGGGAATTAGCACCCACAATGAACTATACTTGATTATAGTAATCCCTGTTAGAAGATATTTCAACCTTGTTAGGAGTTGTACTTTATAATGCAATAAGTATAGTGACCTGGTTAAGGGTTGGACCCTGTTAGGAGTCTTTTACAAATAACCCTATTAGGGGTGGTGGACTCACAGTCCAAAAGCTCACTGCTTGATGGTGAAGGCTAAAACCTTATGTATAATAGATATGCACTATATATGATGATGAACTATAGAGAAGACCTGCTATCTTGATCAGGTCCATTGTATTAAAATCTTTCACTTCTTCTTCACATAGATTCCAGATGAATGAACCAACTCTTATAATCTGCTCTGTACATCTTTCTTCTCATTTAATTTTATTCACACTTAGAGTATCACAATTGACTTGATATAAGTATCTTTCTCAAAGTATGAGATCATGGGACCTATAAGACAACTCTTCATAACATCCTTGTCATCTCTACTAAGCACGCAAGAATAATTACAACCACATAAGTCTAAACTCAATAGACGCAATGCTTCACTAAGTCGGCCTCACCAAATTAACTATAACTTTGAAGTCTTCTTGAAACATGTTTGGCATGTTTAGATGAATATCATCAACTCGTAACTAATCATGAATATACACACACATATCCTAAAGATAGGTGCAACTCAAGAAACATGTTATATACGTCAGCCCTAAACAGTTACACTTCTAAAACTGTAACTACGAATAACATAATTACATAACTTTACTGAAACATCATATCTAGGTCTGCGTGTATGAACATAACATAATAAAAATGTCAAAAACATGTATCTAACCATGCAAGTCTTCATATCATCATTCTGATAAGTACATACAGAATTACTACTATGTATTATATGTTATCGTCAATGAAAAACATACAATCAATCAACTGCTCAAAATCAAATCTCCAACAATCTCCCCCTTTGACATTGATGGCAACATATGATATAAAAAACATCCTCTTTTCATGGTGTCCTCTTTCTTTTACAATCTTCTCAATATCCTCATCAAATATTTCTCTAAACTACTACAATTCCTCTGACTGTGTTTTTGTTCCATGTATATACTCCCCCAGAGTATATGTTCCCCCTTATTACATACTCACCCTTACTATATACTCTCCCTTTGACATCAATGGAAAAGGGTGCCATAAACCATTAGGAAAAATTACTATTCTAGAAGTAGAGTAGTCAACCATTCATCAGTCACTTAATGACTGATGTTCTTGATGCTTCTTCTAAACAGACTCAGGAGAGGGAATTACTCCCAACTTCTCCCTAAGATACTCAAAAGTAAACTTTGATAAGGGCTTTGTGAAAATATTTGCCAACTATTCTTTGGTGCTCACATAGTCCAATTTAACTTCTTTGTCTGCAACCTTTTCTCTTAAGAAATGGTACTTGATCTCTATGTGTTTTGTCTTTTCGTGCATCACAGGGTTCTTAGACATGTTGATAGTGCTAGTATTATCACAGTGAATAACAATAGGATAATCAACCTGAATGCCAAATTATTTAACCATCTGTTTGATCCAACTACCAAAGTCTTTAACCACCTGTTTGATCCAAACCATGGTTGAACAATTCAGTACTGCTGCAACATATTTAGCTTCTTTTGTTGACTAATAAATTTAGTTCTACTTCTTGCTTATCCAAGAAACCAACCTATTTTCAAGAAATACTGCTCCTCCTGAAGTGCTCTTCTTGTCATCAATACAACCTTCCCAATCTGCATCAGTATACACATGAAGTTTAACATTCTCTGATTTAGGATGCCATAAACCATAGTCTATAGTTCCCTTTAGATATCTAAATATCCTCTTGATTTCCATTAAGTGATTCTGCTTGGGTTCAGCTACAAATCTTCCAACAATGCCTATTGCATTAGATATGTCAGGTCTAGATTGAGTTAGATAAATGAGTTTACCAATCATAGATTTGTACAATGTCTTATCAACTGCTATGGAATCATCATCTTTTGAAAACTTGCTTCCTATTATCATGGGAGTGCATACTGGCTTATAGTCATCCATCTGAAAGGTCTTTAGTATTTCCTTTACATATTTTGACTGATTAATGAATATACCTTTATCCATTTTCTTTACATTCAGTCCCAAAAATTATTTTATAGGACCAATCATACTCATTTCAAATTCATTCTACATTTCTTTTTCAAATGTTGTACTGAGCTTGTCATTACCTCCAAAGATAATGTCATCAACAAATATGGCAACTAATAATAATCCATCAGGTGTCTCTCTTGTGAATAGGTTATAATCTGCTGCTCGTTTCTTGAATCCAATCTTGGTAAGATAACCATCTAGTCTCTCATACCAAGCTCTTGGGGCTTGTTTAAGACCATAGAGTGCCTTCTTCAATCTGCATACCATGTATGGTTCATCTGAAAGATTAAATCCTTCAGGCTGTTTTATGTAGACTTCTTCATTTAAGTCACCATTCAAAAAAGCTGATTTTACATCCATTTGATAAACTTTAAAGTCTTTGAATGTTGCGTATGCCAAAAACAAGTTTATGGATTCCAGTCTACTCACTAGGGAAAATGTATCATTGTAGTCTATTCCTTCTCTCTGTGCATATCCTTTACATACCAATCTTTCTTTGTTTCTAAGTATTGTACCATCTTCATTCATCTTGTTTCTAAATACCCACTTTGTTCAGATCACATTTTTGTCACTGGGTCTAGGGACCAATTCCCATGTATCATTTTTAATTATCTAATCTAATTCCTCTTTCATTGCATTCTTCCAATCTGAATCATTACAAGCATCTTCAACACTTAAAGGTTTAATCTGTGAAAGTAAACATACCTCTTCATCCATTGCTAGAATTTTTTCTTTTGATCTAGTCAAAATGCTATTTCTCTGATCTCCAATGATATCATCTTTATAGTGGTATCTAGATGTGAATTTAGGAACCTTAGGTGTGTCTTCGTCTTCTGTAATTTGTGATTCTTCTCTACTTGATTTAGGGTCATTGCATGAGACATCAATGCAATCAAACATTTCTTCAATAAAAATATCTTTGCTACTAGGCCTGGGTTCATCTTCAATCATAGGTGCATATTCATAGTATCTTTCTTGAACCATAAACTTTTCATCAATTTTTACATGAGTAATTTCAATTACCTTTTTCAATCTTAGATTAAAACATCTATAAGCTTTGCTTTTTGTGGAGTAACCAAGAAAAATACCTTCATCACTTTTGGCATCAAACTTACCAATACCATCATCTCTCTTGATGTAGCACTTGCTGCCAAATATTCTGAAATACTTTACTGTAGGTACATTATCAAACCAAATTTCATAAGGTGTCTTATCTACACCTGGCCTCAGTTTATTTTTGTTGATAGTATATACTGTTGTGTTCACTGCATCTCTCCAGTATGTGTGCACAACTTTCCCTTCAATCATCATAGTGCGCGCTGTATCAAGTATGATCCTGTTCCTCCTTTCTACAATCCCATTCTACTGAGGGGTTCTAGGTGCACTCAACTATATTTTAATTCCATGTTCTTTACAATAGTCATAAAATTGGTCAGAGGTGAATTCTTCTCCTCTATCTGATCTCAAACATTTCAGTTTTAGTCCAAATTCATTCTCAACCTTAGCTTTGAATATTTTAAACTTCTCAAAGGCTTCAGAATTCTCCTTTAAGAACACAACCCACATCATCCTAGAATAATCATCAACAAACAAAATGAAATACCTTTCTCTGTAATATGATCTTGTTTGAGTAGGACCACATAATTCTGTGTGTACCAAGTCCAATTTGTTTTTAGCTGAGTTTTGCTTGCTTCTGAAAGAACTTGTTACATGCTTACCCATAACACATTCCCTACATACTATGTCAACTGGTCTTGCAATACTAGGAAGGTCTCTAACTGCCTTGACATTACTAATCTTTACTATATTACCAAAATTGATATGGCATAGTCTCTTGTGCCATAACCAACTATCATCCACTTTTGCAACAAAACAACTAACATCTGAATTGAGCTAAAAAACATTACCTTTTGTTTTAGAGCCTGATGCAATCATGTCACCATCCTTGTTGTTAATGATGCACTTGTTGTCTTTGAACTCCAATTGACAACCTTTGGCAAGTAGTTGTCCAACACTCAGCAAGTTATGATGTAATCCATCAACATATAGAACATCATTTGTCTTGTTCTTTCCATCTAAAGTGATAGAACCTCTGCCAATGATAGGTTTAGGAGTGTTATCTCCAAATATAACCATACCACCTTGATGGGAGCATCCACTGGCAATGATCTAATTAGTTCTGATGTCTGCTTTGGAAATTAAGGCTAACTCTTGTTCTTCCTTTTCATCTTCAATGTCCATTTCCTCAAGAAACCTTTGCATGTATCTAAGGGTAACGAATCCAATTTCATCTTCTCCTAAATCTTCATCAGATACACCTTCTTCAACATGATAATATTTCTTCTTATATTTGGGTTTGTAATCAGATCTGAACTTCTTGACTCTTGTGGGACACTTAGATGCAAAGCGACCAATCTTGTTACATGAAAAGCATTTGAATGGAAGTTTTCCTTCATATTTTTCTTTTCCTTTCTTTTCTCTTCTAGAAATCATAGCAATGATTTCTTCTAGTTCTTCATCAACTTCTTCTTTCTCATTATGACTGGAGATGTGTAAGGGTTTCTTACCATGGACTGAGGCTTTGAAAGTTGTTTCACTTTTAGGTTCAATCTTCAATCTTGATATCTCAAATGCAGAGATTTTTCTGGTCAAAGTCTCTCTCTTGAATGTTCGTGTGTAAATGGGTACCTGTCGGAACATACACAAACAATCAATAGATCATTATATTAGCAACCTGGGGTTATTGAAAAACATGGAAAACATAGTAAACCTGCTAAAATCGATCTATTGCCTTTTAACTTAGGAGGAGTGTGACCAACAACATATCAGCCCTCAGAATATGTTGTTGAATCAGTGACCAATACAACCTAGTATGAAGGATTTGAATTAAAACAAGCTAAATGATGAAACAAGCATGCAAAC
>MU227674.1:2404785-2417137 GCA_018584345.1 Thuja plicata
GGGCCAGCACGATGATAAATTTTCTTTGATATCGAGAAGAACTATGCTTACTCACCTCTAATGTTTCTTACAGAATGCCATTTACAAAGTTTCTCACACAATGAAATTTTCAAAAAGATAAAACCCTCTAATATTACAAGAGCTTCAAATACAAAGATACAAGGCTACATTTTAGGTATTCATCACTCTCTTGTAATAACAGAGGTAATATTTTTAGCCATAGAAGATACAAAAGGTACCCAGAAAGGCAACATAAATAGAATGTATGCAACCATCTCAGGAAGCCCTGGGGTTTCAAAAGGACACCAAATCCATACATAAAGGTTTCAGGTTTTATATATTTGAATAAATTTTGCAAAGAAAAATGCCATAACTATGAAATGACAACATTGAATTCAATCCAAATTTCTTGCAAAGGAACTTTCAAGAAGCTCCCACAAAAAAAAAACTTTAATAGCGAACCCTTGGTAGAAAGGATTAATAGTTACATAGATGAAAGATTCAAAGACTACATCAGATCCATGCAAAATCTATAGGGGACCTCTATGATAACAGTAATTTTACAAAGATTAGCAAAATGGAGTGTGTGCCCCTTACATGTTGTGCAAAATTGTAGCACACGAACCCGTCTCCTCCCGCCAAAAGCACTTCGGCACACAAAATAGATCGTAGGCAATGAAAATTGTGTTTAACACTATTCTTTTTTTTTCCTATATAATCTCGTGTTTGTTGGTATTTTGACATTTCTTCTTAAACCTAATATATGTCAATATTTCAACATATTTGGGAGCATAAACCAAAAAAAAAGAGTTTTACAAGCCAAATTGGCCTGCCGTCGAAAAGTTTGGTGTAAAATATAGGCCTAATGTACTAGTGAGAAAAGAAGAAAAAAATAGTGACAAATCATATAAAAAGAATTTTGATAGAAGTGATAACAAAGATTACCAAAGCAACCAATAATCTGATAGAAGAGATACTCGAGACTACAAGGAAAAAGGGAAGAAATGTTGTAACCTGGTGGAGAACAAAGTTGGAGATACTGACACCGAATGTGATGAAGACATTAAGATGGTATTTGTAGCCATGAAGGATGATTCAGACGAAGAAGAAAGGTATGCTGAGACTGCACTCATATCTAAGGTTAGTAAGAATGATGTCTAGATTATAGATAGTGGCTACACTGATCACATGATTGATGATAAAAAAAAGTTTGAAACTTTTGATTATTGTAATGGTGGATCAGTAAGAATGGGTAATGACTCACCTTGTCCAGTTGAAGATAAAGGAACCATAATGTTAAATAATTTGATCAAATGTGAAAATGCATACCAGGTAAAAGGACATAACTATAATCTAGTGAGTGTTTCACAACTAAATAATATAGGTCACCGAGTTGAATTTGAGAATAAGAAGGCAAAGATCTTCAATGAATCAGGAGGGTTGATCGGAACTGGTGAACATACAAAATGTAACCTATTCTATCTTGATGATATTAACACCACTTGTTTAATGGCTAGAAATGAAGACATATGGTTGTGGCATAAAATATTATGTCATGTGAATTTTGACAACATGATTAAGATAAGAAATAAAAGTAAAGTAATAGGCTTATCGATCATGTCAAAGCCTGACTATATCATGTGTAAGAATTATCAAAAAGGTAAAATGAAAAAGTCTAGTTTCAAAAGAAAAATCCATACATCTAATTCTTATATAGAATTAGTCCATACTGATCTATGTGGAACCATGAGAACAAATAGCTACTATGGAGATAGATATTTCATTCTCTTTGTTGATGATTATTCTAGAATGATGACAGTTATGGTCTTGAAAGAAAAATTAGAAGCATTCAAGATGTTTAAATGGTATAAAGCTATTGTAGAAAAACAAAGTGGTAAGGAACTGAAATGCTTAAGATCAGATAGAGGAGGGGAATTTATTTATGATGAATTCACCAACTTTTGTAATGAGTATTGAATTAAAAGATAAGTTTATGCACCAAGAACACCACAAAAAAATGGGATTGTTGAAAGAAGGAACAGATTCATTGTTGATTGTGCAAGAACACTGATGATAGAAATAGGAATCATGCAAACTTTCTATAGGGAAGCTGTCAGTACTGCTGTCTACACATTGAACAAAGTTCAATAGAAGAAAGACACCAAAAAGACACCCTATGAGCTATGGTATGGATACACACCCAATAAAAGTTACTTTAGAATTTTTGGAAGTCAATGTTATATTTTAAAAGATGATAGAAATGAAAAGATTGACTCCAAAAGTGAAGAATAAATCTTTCTAGGGTATTCCACCAAAATAAAGGCTTATAAATATCTTAACAAGTCCTCTAACAAGATAATTGAAAGTGCAAATGTCAGAATAGATGAATATGCAGAGAAAAATGATGAGGAAAGAAGAAAAGAACCAGAAGAATACAACAAGTTTGTCTACAATGGAGAACCTAACACTCTGCCTGAGCAATAGTGTATCTCTCTCAAGAAACAAAACAAAGCACCTGAGCATCAGGCTACAAATACCAAAAAATCTAGAAATTTCTCAAGATGATGTACCAAGCGATGGAGATCAGAATGAAGGTCAAGATGATGATCAAAATGATGAACAAAGAGATGAACTGATACTTTCCAAGTATGTCAGAAGACACCATCCAAAGAACTAGATCATAAGAGACAAGAAGGCTAGAATGAGAACAAGAAGTCACTAAACACTAGATGTTTAATTTGTGATTTTGAGCCTAAATCTGTTAATACTGCACTAGAAAATGAAGAATGGGCATGGGCTATGAATGAAGAGATAGAAAAGATTGAGAAGAACAAAACATGGACACTAGTACCGAGACCTTATGACAAAAATGTCATTGGTACCAAATGGATATTCAGAAACAAGCTAAATAAGAATGGAGAAGTCACAAGGAACAAATCAAGGTTAGCATGCAAGGGGTATGCACAATAAGAAGGTATTGACTATGGAGAAACCTTTTCTCCCATTGCTAGACTAGGAGTAATAATTTTACTTGATTATGCTACATATAAAGGATTCAAGGTATACCAAATGGATGTCAAATGTGCATTCCTAAATGGAATACTGGAAGAAGAGGTATACATTGAACAACTAGAAGGGTTTGTTGATCCTGACAAGAGAAACATGGTATGTAGACTACACAAAACCCTGTATGGATTAAAACAAGCACCTAGAGCATGGTATGAAAGACTTCAGTCCTATCTCATAAGCACTGGATTTGTAAGAACTAGTGAAAACAAAAATCTATATTTGAAAGAAGATTCTGATGATAATATTCTAGTTGCTGAAATATTTGTTGATGATATCATATTTGGGGGTAATGATGTGTTATGTAAATATTTTTCTAATGAAATGAGAAAAGAGTTTGAGATGTCAATATTTGGGGAGATCAAATTCTTTCTTGGGCTACAAATTCTTAAAAAAAATATAGGCATATATATCACACAATCCCAATACATCAAAGAAGTGTTGAAGATATTCAAGATGGAAGATTCCAAACTAGTTGGAACACCTATAGAAACCGGATGTAAGCTGACAAAGGAAGATAAGTCAAACGAGGTAAATTAGAGCGTATATAGATCAATGATTGGAAAACTAATTTATGTTGTTCATACTAGACCAAATATAGCACCTGTAGTTGGAATAGTTGCAAGATTCTATGCTAGTCCAAAGGAATCACACATGACTGTTGTCAAGAGAATTCTAAGATATCTAAAGAATATCGAGGACTATGGTCTTTGGTATAACAAAAAGGAAAAATTTGAGCTTCAAGTCTATACAGATGTTGATTGGGCTGGAAAATTACATGACTGGAAGAGCACAACTAGAGGAGCATTCTTCATGGGTGACAGACTTGTCACATGGATCAGTAAGAAGCAAGGATGCATCTCACAATCTACTGCAGAAGTAGAATATGTGGCTGCTGCTGCAAATTGCTCAAATATTGCATGGATCAAACAACTACTGGAAGGTATGAATATGAATATTCTTGAGCCAGTGATAATTTATTGTGATAATACGAGTGCAATAACATATCAAAGAATCCAGTCATGCATGATAAGACTAAGCATATTGCTATCAAGTATCATTACTTAAGAGAACAAGTGCAATAGAAAGAGGTGATACTGGAATATGTTTAATCCAATGAACAATTAGCAGACATATTCACAAAGCCATTGCCTAAAGATAAATGTACTTGAGAAAGAGACTAGGGGTCTAACCCTTGTCCATTAGTCATTAAGCTGACTAGGAGGTTGCATCAGCCTACATACAATCATAAGATCATTCATGTTGATGCAAGCAAAGCGATGGACTGTAAAGATACATCTGCACACAACAAGGTACTTATCTGCACTGAACACCAGAGATATTAGTTGGCTAATATAGAGCTATGTTGCTGATGGAATGGAAATTCAAGGAATATATTAAATAAAGAGATATGAATTTGAAATTTTTGTCAAAGGGAGAGATTATATTCAGATGGGAGAGATGTAAAGAGATGTAACTTGTGATGGAGAGATGACTTAAGGGAGAGATAATATCCATCAAAGTAAAGAACATCATGAGGGAGAGAATACATCCAAAGGGAGAGAAGTATTCTATGAAACATATTGTTGTCAAAGGAAAAAGAGATGATCAAGGAGAGGAAAAGTCAAAGGGAGAGAAAACATTAGAGAAATAGAATTTACAAAAAAGGGAGAGACAAAATCAAAAGTTGCTACATCTATCTGGTAAAGGGATTGAAGATTGAAGAAAGTACTCTGCAAGAATCAAATCTAAGCTAGAAGAGCTTACCAAGAGTTGACCATTTGTATTGGTTATAGAACAATAAATTTGGTAAATTTTGATGAACTACAAGTGATGTATTTCATAATGTATTAGTAGTAATGTAGTGTGTTTCCATCAATGCCAAAGAGAAATATTGTTGAGCTATAACTGATTGAATGTTTGAAGATGTTAAGTTGATGATCACCGAGTTGCAAAAAGTTAATGCAAGACATTAAATCAGTTAATGTATTGTATTTTCATTGATGTCAACTTGATATAATATGATTGTTTATATACATAGTGTCAAAGACTTCAAAGAACCAAAGAGATAAAGGTTATGCTATCAGTAATGCATAAAATTTTAGTATACACTAAGTGACAACAAACACCGATGGATAGTGCACCCCGACGGATAGAGAACCCCAAGAGAAGAGTCATAGTGATACCCAAGAAAGAAACCTGAGAAATCATTACCGATGAACATAACCACAATGTTACCTAATGGACAAACAACCCTAACGGATAGACAGAGATGCCCAAGGACAACTGAAGTCAAGACCGAGCTAAGAAGGAGTTAAATAACCATAAAGAACTGAAGTTTAGAAATGACAAAAGACTTCATTGGCAAGAGATAAAGATGGAGTTAACTGCTTGATTACATTGTTTTCATTGACAAGTTGAAATCTAGAGATAAGATAGAGTTTTAAGGCTACTTTATTCCAGTTGTCTAAGAGAAATTTGCGGGATAACAATGAAGTAAAGATGTAAAGCAAGAAAGGCGAGAATTGTGGATCACGCCAAGAAAAAGAAAGTCAAAGACCTAGAAATGGTGAAATCATTTCTATAAGAGAGAAAAGATAATTCATTATGAATAAGGGGAGTGAATAGAGAAGAGCATGCTAAAGAGAATACTGGTGAAGAAAGACTTCATACAGTCCTGATCATACAAGTTGAAGAACATAGCTAATATTTATGCGGACACCGAGAAATAGTGAAGCACAACATCACTGAGAAGAAAGAAGTGGAGGAAAGGTATTAAAGAGAAACATTGATCAGAAAGGTATTATGATCTTACAATAGATCTAAAAATCTGCAAAGTATAGTTGTATTTATGAACAGATCAATACTATTTCAGTTTAACCATTGATTCATAAAGTCTCTTAACTGAGAATGATCTAAACAAATCCTTTATATATTGAGATACATTTCAAGGAGTATCAAATGGTTTAATCATGAAGATAACATAGTGAATTCCAAATATCAAGTGATAAACTATTAGTGTTAAATCCTCTAACAAGGTCACACTTAACGGTGTGTTTGTAATCTTTAACAGGGTTGGCTCTTCACCGAGCTCAATTCAAAAGAGTGAAAATTTTGGGTTACCAGTCCCAAATTTTTTTTACCTCAGCAGGGTTTCCACATTAAAAATACATGTGTAAAATGTGTTTATGAGTCTTTTCTTTCATGTTTTTCTTTACACATTACTAAAACAACATTGATCGGTAAACACTAAGTTATTTACTGTATTTCGGTAAATGTTAGACTGCTATTCGGTAAAGCTTAAGAATAAGGTTTAACAGTGAACTCCAAGTAGTAGTTATTTGATAATATTATTTCAAGGCATACATCTTGTAGGACTAAAGATAACTAGAGGCTTATAATTGTGGTACTAAGTTTTTGGGTTGTTTTATTAGAATATTTTTTAGGCCACTGATTCACCCCCCCTCTCAATTATTCTAACACAAAGAAATTCATATTGTAAATATTGATGCAAGAAGGTTTTAATTAGGTGTATAAGATAAAATTAGGTTATTTAGTGTCATTTTGGGTCAATAGGTTAATTTTTTCTTTGTAAAGTGCAAGATTGCAAAAAGTTGCATTGTTAATTTGTAAAAGTTGTAAAATTGCTTAACAACTTTTCAAGTTGTCAAGCAACTTTAGTTGATGGAATGATAACTAATCTAAATAGAGTTAGAATCAGGTTGGAATGCTATGAAATGTATAAATAATCCTCTAAACCACGAGGCAAGGGTTGTTGATAAAAGTCTGAAAAGTTTTTCAATGCAAAAAATGGCGACAATGCAAGAATTTATTGTTATTATTTATTTGCAGAGCCTTGTACATTTTCATATGAATGTTTGATGAACCAAGTACCATATTATTTTGAAGGTATGTGAATCTAATTTCTAATGGTCCAAGTTTTAGTGGATTTCATGCTATGTGTGAAGAGAAATCACCATTTTTGTAATAGGAAGTCCAAACCCTTGCTAGGGTAAATAGTGGGCATAATAAATTGTTTAAATTTCAGTTTGACCATGGGAAAAACCCAAAAATTGGTTTATTTTATTTTAAAGATACACATATTACAATTCATCCATGGTTTTAGGGTGTGGTCCTAAATTTTCACTTGAATTTTGTGATGCCCTAGTGTCGATATGATTGTTTCAGGAATAACAGTGACAATGATAGTCACTTAGATTTTGGAGTTTTTTATGAGAAAAGTGTGTTGAAGGAGTGGATGAAGAATGGGTGGTCTCAATTACTCCAAGACCTACCACTTGGTAGAAATTACATGAAGATTAAGTGTGAAATAGTGATTGTGTCAACGGAAAACTCACTGCCCTGTCTACTCAATTATGTAATAGTCATGTCGATAACTATACTTTTGTTTTGTTTGAGAATCCAATGTGACTTGAACTATCAATGTAAGAATACCACATATTATTAGATTTCTTTAGAGCCTTGTAAAGGAAGTTTGAAATTTTTGATCATGTTTTGTGATTTTTGGAATGCCAAAGGTTGTTGATATCATAGCCTGCCATCCCTGTCATGTTGTGAACACATCTTCCATAGGAGTGTTGTTACAAAAAATAGTTGCCTTGTGTTTAAACTTGTCTATATTTACTCAAAGGTGTTTTTTAATGTCATATCAATGTGTTGAGCTCTCCTGTAAAGAGGGTTGAAGGTCCTAACTCATAGAGAAGGTTGTTTGTCATGCACATGAAATGATGCCATTGGTGGGGGTTTATGGTTGGCAACAAAATATTTTATGGATTGACTGATGTTCTTCTCTCCAAGGAATTAGAGTTTAGTGCTTCATTTTTGTATCAATTTCATTCCATTGGCTAATTTGGTGGTTTTGGAGTTAATCTCTAGTTTCTCCTGTTGTAGTCCTTGGAACCTTTCGAGATAAATCCTTGCAATGGTATTGTTCTTTTCCTCCTTATTCCATTGAATACTCTCAACAACTTGCTAACGCTTTCATCCAACAATTTAAAAATAATATTGGTCCCAATATTTCTTTGACTAATTTGATACATTTTAAACAAGGTGTTAAAGAAAAAGTTATTGATTTCATTGGTAGATTTAAGTATTTTGATGCTAAAATTTCTTATCATGTGCATGATGTTTATATTAAACACATTTTCATTACTAATTTACAAAAATATAGTAGAGATAAGATATTTATTTTTTAATTCTTTTTCTTTACTCAATTGTGTGTAGTGCTTCATAATTATCAGCTTCAAGTGAGTCAATTTGAGAGAACCACCCCAATAGATCTGGTTGATAAGAGTGATATCACATCCCAGTCCTTTCAAAAGTTTCAAAAACCTAATGGCTTGATCAAGACCAATAATTCATCAAACCACAATGATGAGAAAGTGGAAGTAAAATCCAAAGGTGTAGCTCCTTTTTCATCTATTTTAGACCTTCTCATGATTTTATAGCTCTTTCTAAATCTTTGCATAATCTTGATGACATGTAATTGATTGAATGTTTGAATATGTTAAGTTGATGATCATGCAAGGCATTAAATACGTTAATGTATTGTATTTTCATTGATGTCAACTTTGTAAGAAATAACTGAGCGAGAGGGGGGGGGTGAATCAGTGGCCTCAAAATCTTATCCTTTTCTTAACCACCAATCAAATAAACCTCAGATTATTATGTCCCTACAAGATGCATGCCATAAAATACTTATAATGATTAACTGTCTGTCAATTTACCTTGTCTATCCTTGTTCTCCTTGATTACCAATAGGTAGTAAAACTATTTACCGAAATACAATAAATGTGCAGAGTATACCGATAAATCTAGAAATCCATATGTGAAATGTAAAATAGTAAAGTAATAAACCATACACACATAACACATGGATTTTAACATGGAAACCCTATTAAGGAAAAAACCACTGGGACCGGTACCCCAAATTTTCACTCTACTAAAGTGAGCCCTATTAAGAGCCAACCCTGTTAAAGGTTACAAACACATTGTTAGGTGTGACCTTGTTAGAGGATTTTACACATATAGGTTGTCACTTAGTATCGGGCATCTAATGCTGCCATCCTTGAATCAGCCTCTCTCTTAGACCATCAATAGGAATCGGGCATATCCAATACTACTTGCATGAGTCAACCTTTTTGGCACTCCTTGGGATGTACTTCAATATATAGAAGACTATTAAGTCCTGCTTTGTTAAGAGACTTGATGCTTCAATGGTTAAACTAAAAAAAAAAATGACCTATTTCTAAAGAAACTTGAATTGCAGATTTTCAAATCTATTTAAGTACATTACCTCTCTGATCAATGTATCAATTCAATTCTTTTTTGCTCCATACTTTCTGCTCTGTGATGCAATGCTCACTATTCGTCAGTGTCTGCAGAATTCCTTAGCTCTCCTTCAGCTTGATTGATCAGTACTACATGGAGTAATTCTTCATCAATTTCTCTTCAGCATCCTCTTTCTATTCACCCCCATTCATTTGATGTAGAGATGAATTAATCTTGTCTCTTATATAGACATAATATTCATTGATTCTTGATTCTTAGCGTAAAAAAAAATCCAGCCAATCTATTTTAAAGAATAACTCCTGATTTATCTCGTAGTTATCTTTATGCCAACTGTACAAATCTTCTTTAAATAAATCACTTAGCTCTGGTCGAATAAAATAAAGAAAACAACCAGTTAAGTCTATCTTTATCTCTTGCCAGCTAGATATTTTTTCATTTTATGAACTCTCTGTTCCGTCAGTTAACTCTTCAATTAGTCATCGGTGTGACTCCAGTCAGCTTCGGAATCTCCATCCATTGAGAAACTCTATTTTCATCTTGTCAGGCATCCTGTGGTTTACTTCATCGGGAAACACTATCTTCTTCTCATCAGGTATCACTATGAATTTTTTCTTTCTCTTTACTGATGGTGTGTACTTCGTCGGTGTTATCTGTCACTTTAGTGAATACTTGACTTTTATGCATTGCTGAAAGCATAACCTTTGTTTCATTGATTCTCTGAAGTCTTTGAAAATTTGTATATGACCGAACAGATGATATCAAGTTGACATCAATGAAAATATAAACCATTAACTGATTTAATGCCTTGCATTATCTTCAACTTAACATTATCAAAAATTTAATCAGTTACATGTCATCAAACTTGATATAATCTGTATGGTCATGAAAATACTACCAAAGACTTCAAAGAACCAATGAATCTAAGGTTATGCTATCAGTAATGCATATAAGTCAAGTATTCACTAAGTGACTATATACACTGACAGAGTGCACGTCGACGATCGGAGTAAAAGAGCAGAGTCACAGTGTTACCTGATGAGCTAATGCACAACAATACCGATGAGAAAAGTTACAGTGTTGCCTGATGAAAAAGACAAGGATAGAGATCCCGATGACAACTAAAGTCACACCGACAGAACATACAGTTATCATTGATGACTAACTGAAGTGTTGACCAACAGAACAAAGAGTTCAAAAATGACAAAATGCATAGCTGTCAAGAGCTATAAATAGAATTAATAGATACTTATCATTGTTTTAATCATCCAGATAAATTCGGAGATAAGTAATTGATTTAAAGCCAATTTGTCCAATTGGCAAGAAGATCGCTTTGAGATAAAATAGGAGTTTTCTTTAAAACTATTGGCAAGAATTGTGGATCATGCCAAGAATCAAGAAAGCCAAGAAAAGGTAAATCATGTCTATATAGAGACAAAACCAATTTATTACGAATGGGGTGTGTGGGGTGAAAAAGAGAAGAGGAAAGATGAAAAAGAAAATCTAAAAGAGAAGAAAGTCTTCATTCAGTCATGATCAACAAGCTGAGGAAAGAGCTAGATTCTGCAGACACTGACGGACAGTGAGACTACATCATAGAATAGAATAGTGTGGAGCAAAGGTATAGAATTGATTATATTGACCAGAGAGGTAATGGACTTACAATAGATATGAAAATTTTCAATTAAGTTGTATGTATGAATAGATCATTAGTGTTTCGGTTTAACCATTGAAGCATCAAGTCTCTTAACCGAGCAAGAATTAAAAGGTTTTTACAATTGAGATACATCCCAAGGAGTATCAAAAATTTTGATCATAAAAGTAACATTGGACATGCGTGATACCTATTGACAGGCCAAGTGAGTGTTTGATCAAAGATGATAGCATTAGACACCAGATACTAGGTGACAAACTATGTTTTAAATCCTCTAACAAGGTCACACTTAATAGTGTGTTTGTAACCTATAACAGGGTTGGATCCTAACAGAGCTGACTTCAAAAGAGTGAAAATTTGGGGTACCGGTCCCAGTGGTTTTTCCCCTAACAGGGCTTCCACGTTAAAATCCATGTGTTATGTGTTTATGTTTCATTACTCTACTATTTTACATTTGACATATGCAATTCTAGATTTATCGGTATACTCTACATATTTATAGTGTTTTGGTAAATAATTAAATTCTTATCAGTAATCATATAGAAGAGAGATTAACTAAGCAATCCAACAAGTAGAAAATTAATAAAAGTATTTCAAGGCATTCATCTTATAGGACAAAGGATAAATTGAGACATAATATGTGGTTATAAGTTTTAAGGAATAATTTTTGAGGCCACTGATTCACCCCCCTTCTCAGTTATTACTAACAATTGGTATCAAAGCTTGTGTGCTTAGAAGGAAGGTTTCAAGACCTAAGCCAAAGATCACGAGACGAAGAGATGAGATGTGCCCAAGTTGAACAAAGATAATTTTTCTTAATGACAGAGCAGAATAAGGATGCACTTATCAGGTATTGGAAATGATGTTACTCAATACTTAGATGTTGAATATGTGTTGCCCACAGGAGTACCAACAGTTGAACAAATGAGAGAGAAGGATGAGAATAATTACATGATGATAGAGCTTTCTTCCTCACTCTCTCATGCTAAATTTGAAGATGTCAAAACCTGCAAGACTGCAAAGTAGATGTGGGACAAGCTGATGCTTGTACATGGTGGTGACAAGAATGTTTTGAGAACCAAGGAAGAAAGACTTAGTGGAAATTTTGATGATCTCAAAATGAAAGAAGGTGAAAACATCACACAGTACAACAAAAGAATCAAAGAGGTAGTCAATTCTATCCAAGGAGTTGGAGTTGTACTAGAAGAAGATACAGTGGTAAGTAAAATTCTAAGAACCTTACTGCCTACTTATGCTATTAGAGTATCTGCCATTCAAGAAATGAGAGCAGTAGAAAATAGCAATGTTACTCTAGATAGTTTG
>MU227674.1:2432037-2455627 GCA_018584345.1 Thuja plicata
CTTTATGAGCCTTATCTTCTAGAGTCTTCTTGGCTATCTTCCCTAAATGGTCACATTCCTCCCTACTTTCAACCCAATAATATTGTGACAAGTGTCACAATTTGATGCACTTGAAGAAGCACAATCCCTGTGCTCTCTTCTAGTGGAATCCTGACCTCTCTTCAGCTTTGCATCTAAACCACCCATTTTCAACCCCTCTTTCTATAAATAGAAGGCATTTTTGAGAGAAAATGGCCCTCATTTTTAAAGTTAAATTGCATTGTTATGTTGTTTAGATATCTATAGAATTTTAGTTTCAATTCCATGCATTGTTATAATGTCAGTTTTCATAGCTTAATTACATCTTTTCTAATCATTTAGCTTAGTTTTCAATTAAATCTCTCATTCTTAGGAGTGTATTGTCACTGAATGGTGCATAATCTAAGGGCGTGATTATGGCATTTTTCAAACTCTTCCTAGATAGGGAGCAATAAGTCAGTTTTAGTGATTTGTATCTAACCTTTGCTCTTTTATGCTATTTTTCACTAATCTAATGACTTATTAAAGTGTTGTGTCGTAGGTAACAGGTGCATCATTTGACATGCACATAATCTATTGAGTGTTTCTGAGTTGAATAATTCAGGTCACAGAGTAGAATTTGAAAATAAGAAGGAGAAGATCTTCAATAAATCAAAAAATCTGATTGGTACCAGTGAGCAGACAAGAGGTAACTTATTCTATTTGAATGATACTGAATCCACTTTTTTGATTGCTACAAATGAAGACATATGGTTGTGGCACAAAATATTGTGTCATGTGAACTTTGATAACATGATAAAGATTAGCAAAAAGAGAAATGTCAGAGGCTTACTAACGATGAGCAAGCCTGACAACATCATGTGTAAGAATTGTCAAAAAGATAAGATGACAAAGTCTAGTTTCAAAAGAAAAACCCATACATCTAATGCCATTCTAGAATTAGGCCATACTGATTTATGTGGACCTATGAGGACAAAGAGTTATTATGGAGATAGATATTTTATTCTCTTTGTTGATGATTACTCTAGAATGATGACAATCATGTTTCTAAATGATAAATCAAAAGCATAAGATATTTAAATGGTATAGGGAAATGGTCAGATAGAGGAGGGGAATTTATTTAAGATGAATTCACTAACTTTTGTAATGAGCATGGAATCAGAAGACATGTCTTTGTACCAAGAACACCACAACAAAATAGAATTGTTGAAAGAAGGAACATATCCATAGTTGATTGTGCAAGGACACTGATGATAGAGAAATGCATCACCCAATTCTTCTGGAGAGAAGCTATCAGTACTATTGTTTACACATTGAACATAGTATAATTGAAGAAAGACACCAAGAAGACACCTTATGAGCTTTGGTATGGATACATACCAAATGTAAGTTATTTCAAAATTTTTGGCAATCAATGTTATATCTTAAAAGAAGATAGAAATGGAAAAATTGTCTCCAAGAGTGATGAAGGAATCTCTCTAGGGTATTCTACCAAGAGAAAGGCTTATAAATGTCTAAATAAAGCCTCTAACAAAATTGTTGAAAGTAAAAATGTAAAGATAGATGAATTTGTAGAGAAGAATGAAAAGGAAAGCACTAAAGAACTAGAGGAATACAAAAGGTTTTCTTACAATGAGGAACCTGACACTCTACCCGACCAACAATGTAGAACTCCTGAGCAACAGATCATTACACCTGAGCATCATGATGCAAATATTGATGATAAGAATATTGCTAAAGATAATGCATAAAATGATGGAGAACAGAATGAAGAACAAAATGATGATCAAGCTGATAGACAAAGAGCTGAACCTATACTTGCAAGATATGTCAGAAGGAACCATCCATAGAACCATATCATAGGAGATAAAAAGACTGGTATGAGAACCAAAATTAATTCTCTAAATACAAGATGTCTTATTTGTGATTATGAGCCCAAATCTGTTAATGCTGCACTAGATAATGATGAATGGATAAGTGCTATGAATGAAGAGATTGAGAAGATAGAGAAAAACAAGACCTAGACACTTTTACCGAGACTAGATGACAAGAATGTCATCGGTACAAGATGGATATTCAGGAATAAACTGAATGAGAATGGAGAAGTCACAAGAAATAAAGCAAGATTAGTATGCAAGGGGTATGCACAAGAAGAAGGAATTGACTATGGAGAGACCTTTGCACCCATTTCTAGGCTAGGAGTGAGAAAATTACTTGCTTATGTTGTATGTAAAGGATTCAAGGTATATCAAATGGATGTCAAGTCTGCATCCTAAATGGAATACTTGAAGAAGAGGTATACATTGAACAACTAGAAGGGTTTGTTGATCCAGACAAGAGGGACATGGTATGTAGACTACACAAAGCCCTGTATGGATTAAAACAAGCACCCCAACCTTGGTATGAAAAAATTTATTCCTATCTTATAGTTATTGGATTTGTAAGGACTAGTGAAAACAATAATCTTTATTTGAAGGAGGATACTAATACTAACATTTTGATTGCTGAGATATTTGTTGATGACATCATATTTGGAGGAAATGATATGCTATGAAAATCATTTGCAAATGAAATGAGAAAAGAGTATGAGATGTCTATGTTTGGAGAGATCAAGTTCTTTCTTGTTCTACAGATCATGTAACAAGATAAAGGTATTTTCATTACACAATCCAAATACATCAAAGAAGTACTAAAAATATTCAAAATGGAAGAGTCCAAACTAGTTGGAACACTGATGGAAACTAGATGTAAGATGACAAAGGAAGACAACTCATCAGAGGTAAATCAGACTTTGTACAGATCAATGATTAGAAAGCTCATGTATGTTGTACACACTAGACCAGATATTGCACATGCAGTAGGAATAGTGGCAAGATTTTCTGCTAATCCCAGGGAATCACGTATGACTATTGTGAAAATAATTCTAAGATATCTGAAGAATACCTAAGAATATGGCTTATGGTATAGAAGAGAAGTCAAATTTGAACTTAAGGTCTTTACCGACGCTGATTGGGCTTGAAATATTGATGACCAAAAGAGCACAACTAGAGGAGAATTATTTATGGGTGACAGACTTGTCACATGGATCAGCAAGAAGCAAGGATGCATCTCTTAGTCTACTGTAGAAGTAGAGTATGTTGTTGCTGCTGTAAATTGCTCAATTATTGCATGGATCAAATAGTTACTGGAAGGTATGCATATGAAAATTTTAGAACCAGTAATTATATATTATGATAATACAAGTGTAATACACATTTCCAAGAATCCAGTCATGCATGCTAAAACAAAGCATATTGTCATCAAGTATCATTATTTGAGAGAACAAATTCAGGAAAAGGAGGTGATACTTGAGCATGTGTAATCGAAGGAACAATTGGCCAATATCTTCACCAAGCCACTTCCCAAGGATGCATTTGAGTACTTGAGAAAGAGACTAGGGGTCAGACCCTTGTCTACTGATCAGTAAGCTGACTAGAAGGATGCATCAGCCTATATATTATTAGAATATCATTCATGTTGATGAAAGAAAAGAAATGGACTTCAAAGATACATCTATACACATCAAGGTATTTATCTACTCTGAGCACTAGAGTTATTACCAATAGATTGGGAAATTCAAGGAATATATTATGGATAGAAAGGATTCGTTTGACATTTACTGTCAAATACTTGTTTGAAAAGATGTTTTGTTTGGCATTACTATCAAAGGGAGAGAGATATCTCATTATTATACTGATAAAGAGAGATATTGTATCTATTATCATCTAAGGGAGAGATGTAGCAAGAATGGGAGAGTACACACAAAGGAAAATAATTACTGATAGGAGACATCACAAGAAAGGAGAAAAATCAAAGGGAGATAATTTGACACAGAAGGAGAACACATCACATCAGAGAAAGAAAGATTCTACATCTATCCAGTAAAGGGATTGAAAACAAAAAAGCAAGCTTCAAGAATCAAATTAAAGCTATTTGAGCTTACTGAAAGCCAGACATTTGAAATAGTTACAATAGGGAAGCTTGATGAAACTGATTATTTCATATTTTATTAGTAATAGTCTAGTATGATAATGTAGTATATTTCCATCAATGCCTAAGGGATAGATTGATAACATGTAACTGATTAAATGTTTGAACATGTTAAGTTGATGATCATGCAAGGCATTAAATCAGTTAATGTATTGTATTGTCATCGATGTCAACTTGATAATCTGTATGGTCATGGAAATACTTCCAAAGACTTCAAAGAACCAATGAATCAAAGACTATGCTATTAGTAATGCATATAAGTCAAGTATTCACTAAGTGACTGTATACACTGATGGTCAGAGTAAAAGAGCAGAGTCACAGTGTTACCTGACGAGCTAATGCACAACATTACCGACAAGAAAAGTTACAGTGTTGCCCGATGAAAAAGACAATGACGAAGATCCTGATGACAACTAAAGTCACACTGAAGGAACATACAGTTATCACTGATGACTAACTGAAGTGTTGACTGACAGAATAGAGAGTTCAGAAATGACAAAATGCTTAGCTGTCAAGAGCTATAAATAGACTCAATAGATACTTATCATTGTTTTAATCATCTAGATAAAGCCAGAGATAAGTAATTGATTTAAGGCTGATTTTTCCAGTTGGCAAGAAGATCTCTTTGAGATAAAACAAGAGTTTTCTTTAAATCTATTGATGAGAATTATGGATCACACCAAGAATCAAGAAAGCCAAGAAAAGGTAAATCATGTCTATGTATAGACAAACCCAATTCATTATGAATGGGGTGAAAAAGAGAAGAGGAAATATGCAAAAGAAAATTTGAAGGAGAAGAAATTCTTCATTCAGTCCTGATCAACAAGTTGAGGAAAGAGCTAGATTTTGTAGACACCGATGGATAGTGAGACTGCATCAACAAGCAGATCAGTGTGGAGCAAAGGTATAGAATTAATTATATTGACCAGATAGGTAATGGACTTATAATAGATCTAAAAATCTATAATTAAGTTTTAAGTTTGAACAGATCATTAGTGTTTTAGTTTAACCATCGAAGCATCAAGTCTCTTAACCAAGCAGGACTTAAAAGTCTTTTATAGTTGAGATACATCCCAAGGAGTATCAAAAATTTTGATCATAAAAGTAGCATTGGATATGCCCGATACATATTGACATGCCAAGTGAGTGTTTGATCAAGGATGGTAGCATTAGATGCCATATACTAGGTGATAAACTATCTTTTAAATCCTCTAACAAGATCACACCTAACAGTGTGTTTGTAACCTTTAACAGGGTTGGCTCCTACCAGAGCTCACTTTAGAAGAGTGAAAATTTGGGGTACCAATCGCAGTGGTTTTTCCCCTAACAGGGTTTCCACGTTAAAATCCATGTGTTATGTGTTTATGTTTCATTACTTTACTATTTTACATTTCACATATGAAATTCTAGATTTATCGGTATACTCTGCATATTTACTGTATTTCAGTAAATAGTTAACTGCTTATTGATAATCATAGAGAAGAGAGATTTACAAAGAAATCCGATAAGTAGAAAATTGATAAAATTATTTCAAGGCATTCATCTTGTAGGACAAAGGATAACTTGAGACATAATCTATGGTTATAAGAATTAAGGATTAATTTTTGAGGCCACTGATTCATCCCCCTTCTCAATTATTACTAAAAAATGTGATGTTAAATTTGATTAATGCTAATGTTTTGCAACTTCCTCCTATTAAACCAATTGACACATCCAAACCTTCCTCCACCCATGTTGTTGACTATGATGTTGAGTTTATTAAAGGAAACAATTTTGTCAACCTTATTGATTAATTTGAAACCAAACCTCAACCCAAACCTCAACCTGAGCTTTGCATTACATTTAATCCTAATGATATTATTAAAGAACCTAATGGTTCTTTGTACATTGTTGCAAAGTTTAATGATCTCTTTCATCATGGTGTCCTTATAGATCCTACTTCCATGGTGAATGTTATAACTGAAGAAAATCTCTACTATTAGAATAACTGAGAGAGGGAGGGGGGATGAATCAGTGGCCTTAAAAATATTCCAATAAATTAACCCAAAAAATTATTACCACAATTATAAGCCTCTAGTTATCTTCAGTCCTACAAGATGAATGCCTTGAAATAATCTTAACAAATAACTACTTCTCGGAGTTCAAAGTTAAACCTTATTCTTACTATTTACTGATTAGCAGTCTTTCATTTACCGAAATGCAGTAAATTGCTTAGTGTATACCGATCAATCTAGATTAGTTATGTGTAATGCAAAACACTAAAGTAATGACTCATAAACACATTGACACCTGGATTTTTAACGTGGAAACCCTGTTAAGGGAAAACCACTTCAGACCAGTAACCCAAAATTTTCACTCTTCTGAAGTGAGATCAGTGAAGAGACAACCATGTCAAAGGTTACAAACACACTGATAGGTGTCATCTTGTTAGAGGATTTAAATAGAATAATTTTTCACTTGATATCTGGCATCTCTATGCTACCTTTTATGACCAAACCCAATGTAGTTTGTCAATTGGTATCTGGCATCTCTATGCTATCTTCATGACCAAAAATTTTGATACTCCTTAGGATGTATCTAAATATAGAAAGGATTATTAATTCCTACTCAGTTAAGAGACTTTCTGATCCAATGGTTAAATTGAAACAATAAATGATTTGTTCACATATACAACTATACTTTGAAGATTTTCATATCTATTGTAAGCTCATAATACCTTTCTGATCAATTTATCTTTTTAATACCTTTGCTCTACCTCTTTCTTCTCAGTGATGTGATTCTCTATTGCTTGGTGTCCACAAAATTATCTTTGTTCTTCAGCTTGATTGATTAGGTCTGATTGAAGTATTCCTTCATCAGTTTCTCCTCAACATCTTGTTTCTCTATTCACCCCTTTATTCACAATGAATTAGCTTGTCTCTTTATAGACATGATTTCACCGTTTCTCAATTCTTGACTTTCTTGTTCTTGGCATGATCCACAATTCTAGCCAATCTTTCTTTGAAGCTTTACTCTAGTTTTATCCCGTAGATTTCTCTTTGACAATTATAATAAAACAACTTTAAATCTTTCTCTTATTTTTGGCTTTTAACTTGTTGATAAAAACAATATTAACAACCAGTTAATTCCTTCTTTAGCTCTTTCTAGCTAAGTCTTTTGTCATTTTTGAACTTCAGTTCCTTTCAGTGTTTAACTCTTTGTTAGCTTCGGTCAACACTTCAGTTCTCGTCGGGCATCTCCGTCGGGGTTGTCTGTCCATCAGGAAACACTGTGATTCTGCTCGTCGGTAATGCTTATTATTTTTCTCTTCGGTAATTCTTATGATTCTTCTCATTGGTAATTCTTTCTCAGGATTCTTTCTTGGGTATCACTGTGACTTTCTTCTCGGGTTTCTTTATTCGTCGGGGTGCACTGCTCATCAATGTTTGTAGTCACTTAGTGAATAATAAACTTTTATGCATTACTGAAAGCATAACCTTTATCTTTCTGGTTCTTTGAAGTCTTTGACACTATGTATATAAGAAATCAAATTATATCAAGTTGACATCAATGAAAATATAGTACATTAACTGATTTAATGTCTTGCATTAACTTTCTGCAGCTTGGTGATCATCAACTTAACATATTCAAATATTCAATCAATTATAGTTCATCAATCTCTCCCTTTGGCATTTATGGCAACACAATACATTGTCACACTATATTATTACTAATACAATATGAAATATATCAGTTTTAGTTCATCAATCTACCAATTTCATTATTCTATAACCAATACAAATGTTTGGCTCTTGGTACGCTCATATAGCTTAGATTTGTTTCTTATAGAGTGTCTTCTTCAATCTTGAATCCCTTCACTGGATAGATGTAGCAGCTTCTGATTCTTTCTCTTATGTTTTCTCTCCATTTGACTGTTCCTCTCCTTGATCATCTCTTTTTCTTTTGACAACAATAAGTCATCTCTCCCTCATGATATCCTCTTTCTTATAGGTTACATCTCTCCCTTAGGATATCTTCTCTCCCTTTGGTGGATATTTCATATGTATATATAATCTCTCTTCTTTGAATCTTCTCAGGATAATCTCTTCCTTTGAATCTCTAGGAACTTCTCTCCCTTTGACAACAATGCCAAAGTAAACTTTGACCATGCCAAAGTAAACATTGACCATGCCAAAGTTATATCCTATCACCTTTTTATAATATACTCCTTGAATTTCCTTATCCATCGCAATACAATGATTCTAGTGTTCGGTGCAGATATGTACCTTGTTGTGTACAGATGTATCTTTACAGTCCATATTTGTGAATGCATCAACATGAATGATCTTCTGATTATGTATAGGTTGATGCAACATCCTAGTAATCTTACTGACCAATAGACAAGGGTTGGACCCCTAGTCTCTTTCTTAGGTACTCAAATGTATCTTTGGGCAATGGCTTTGTGAATATATCAGCTAATTGTTCCTTTGATTGAACATATTCTAGTATCACCTTTTTCTCATTTACTTATTCTCTTAAGTAATGATACTTGATTACAATATGCTTAGTCTTAGCCTGCATGACTCTATTCTTAGAAATGTTTATAGCACTGGTATTATCACAATAGATAATTCCTTGTTCAAGAATTTTCATATTCATACCTTCCAGCAATTGTTTGATCCATGCAATATTAAAGTAGTTTGTAGCAGAAACCACATATTTTGCTTCTGTACTAGATTGTGAGATGCATCCTTGATTCTTACTGATCCATGTGACAAGTTTGTCACCTATGAAGAATGCTCCTTCAGTTGTTCTCTTCGGTCATCTAAATTTCCAGCCCAATCAGCATTTGTATAGACTTGAAGCTTAAATTTTCCTTCTCTTTCATACCATAAGCCATAGTCCTTGGTGTTCTTTAGATATCTCATAATTTTCTTGATAGTGGTCATGTGTGATTATTTGGTATTAGGAGAGAATCTTGCAACTATTCCAACTACATGTGCTATATCTGGTCTAGTATGAACAACGTACATTAGTTTGCCAATCATTGATCTATACAAGGTCTGATTTAACTCATTTGATTTCTCTTCTTTTGTCAGCTTACATCTGGTTTCCATAGGTGTTCTAACTGGTTTGGAATCTTCCATCTTGAATATCTTCAACACTTCCTTGATGTACTTGGATTGTGTGATATATATGCCTGCAACTTATTGAATAATCTGTAGACCAAGAAAGAATTTGATCTCCCCAAACATCGACATCTCAAACTCTTTGCTCATTTCATTAGCAAAGGATTTACAAAACATATCATTATCCCCAAATATGATATCATCAACAAATATTTTAGCATTCAGAATATTACCATCAGTATCTTCTTTTAAGTATAGATTGTTGTTTTCACTTGTTCTTACAAATTCAATGCTTATGAGATAGGAGTGAAGTCTTTCATACCAGGGTCTAGGTGCTTGTTTCAATCCATAAAAGGCTTTGTGTAGTCTACATACCATGTTCCTCCTGTTTGGATCAACAAAACCTTCTAGTTTTTCAATGTATACCTCTTCTTCTAGTATTCCATTTAGGAATGCAGATTTGACATCCATATTGTATACCTTGAATCCTTTGAATGCAGCATAAGCAAGTAAAATTATTACCCCTTCTAGTCTAGCAATGGGTGCAAAGGTTTCACCATAATCAATACCTTCTTCTTGTGCATACCCCTTGCATACTAACCTTTCTTTGTTTCTTTTGACTTCTCCATTCTCATTCAACTTGTTTCTGAATATCCATTTGGTACCGATGAAATTCTTGTCATCTAGTCTCAGTACTAATGTCCATGTCCTATTCTTCTCAATCTATTTTATTTCCTCATTCATAACACTGACCCATTTTTTATTTTCAAGTGAATTATTAACAGATTTAGGCTCAAAATCACAAATTAAACATCTAGTGTGCAGTGACTTACTTCTTGTTCTCATTCCAGCCTTCTTGTCTACTATGATCTGATTCTGTGGATGATGTCTTCTAACATACTTGGAAAGTATTAGTTCAAATCTTTGTTCATCATTATGATCATCATTTGGACCTTCATTCTGATCTCCATCATTCAGATCATCATTTTGAGGATTTTCTTGCTTTTCAGTATAGCCAGCCTGATGCTCAGGTGCAATGTTTTGTTGCTCATGAGTGATATGATATTGCTTGGGTAGAGTGTCAGTTTCTTCAGTGTAAACAAACCTTTTGTAGTCTTCTGGTTATTTTATGCTTTCCTCATCATTTTTCTCTGCATATTTATCTATTCTTATATTTGCACTTTCAATCATTTTTTTAGAGGACTTGTCAAGACATTTGTAAGCCTTGCTCTTGGTAGAATACCCTAGAAAGATACCTTCATCACTTTTGGAGTCAATCTTTACATTTCTATCATCTTTCAAAATATAATATTGACTACCCAAAATTTTGAAGTAACTTACATTGGGTGTGTATTCATACCATAGCTCATAGGGTGTCTTCTTGGTGTCTTTCTTTAATTGTACTTTGTTCAATGTGTAGACAGAAGTATTGACAACTTCCCTCTAGAATGTTTGAGTGATGCTTTTCTCTATCATCAGTGTTCTTACATAATACACAATTGGTCTATTTCTCCTTTCAACAATTCCATTTTGTTGTGGTGTTCTTGATGTAGAAACCTGTCTTTTAATTCCATGCTCATTACAAAATTAGTGAATTCATTAGAAAAAAATTCTCCTCTATCTGATCTTAAGCATTTCAATTCCTTACCACTTTGTTTTTCTACCATAGCTTTATACCATTTAAACATCTTGAATGCTTCTCATTTTTCTTTTATAAACATAACCATCATCATTCTAGAATAATCATCAACAACGAGAATGAAATATCTATCACCATAGTAACTCTTTGGTCTCATGGGTCCACATAGATCAGTATGGACTAATTCTAGAATATACTTAGATGTATGGGATTTTCTCTTGAAACTAGACTTTGTGATATTACCTTTTTAACAGTTCTTACACATGATATGCTCAGGCTTTGACATGCTTGGTAAGCCTCTTACTTTCCTTTTATTGCTTACTTTTATCATGTTGTCAAAATTCACATGACATAATCTCTTATGACACAACCATATGTCTTTGTTTCTAGCCATCAAACAAGTAGTGTTTATATCATCAAGATAGAATAGGTTACCTTTTGTTTGTTCACCAATTCTGATCAACCTTCCTGATTCATTAAAGATCTTTACCTTCTTATTTTCAAATGCTACTTGGTGACCTGTGTTATTCAGCTATGAAACACTCAACAGATTATAATTAAGTCCTTTAACCCAGTATGCATTTTCACATTTGATCAGGTTGTTCAACATTATAGTTCCTTTACCTTCAACTGGACAGGGTGCGTCATTGATCCACCATTATAGTACTCAAAAGTTTTAAAATTTTTTTATCACCAGTCATGTGGTGAGTGTAGCCACTATATATAATCCAGACATCATTCTTACTAACCTTAGATATGAGTGTAGTCTCTACATACCTTTCTTCTTTGTCTGAATCATCCTTCATGGCTACAAATACCATCTCAATGTCTTCATCAGATTTAGTGTCACTATCTCCATCTCTGTTCTCAGCTAGGTAACAATCTTTCTTCCCTTTGTCCTTGTAGTTTTGGTTATCTCTTCAGTCAGATTGTTGGTTGCTTCAGTAATATCTATTTTTAGTTCTATCAAACTTCTTCTCAAATGATCTATCATTACTTCTGTCATATTATCTTCTGTTAGGACATCTAGCAAAAAAATGTCCAATCTCTTTACAATTAAAACATACAAGTGGTAATTTACCTTTGTATCTAACTTTGCCTCTTTTCAATCATTTAGCCATTAGTGCTTCAATCTCATCAAGATCTTGGTCATCACTATCACTTTCACTATCTTTTCTCATAGTGTGTTTATGACTTGACTTAGTTATTTTCAAAGAAGATTTGAATGCAAACTCAATAGATGGTAAGACACTGTTATCAAATTTATTCATCTCAAATGAAATCAATCTACCAACCAAGCTATCTAGAGTGAAATTTTTGTTTGCTACTACTCTCATTTCTTGTATAGAAGATACTCTAATAGCATATACAAGAAGTAAGGTTCTTAGGATTTTACTTACCACTATCTCTTCTTCAAGTATGCCTCCAACTCCTCGGATAGCATTGTCTACCTCTTTTATTCTACAGCTGTATTGAGTGATATTTTCTCCTTCTCTCATTCTTAGGTCATCAAATTTACCTCTCCAGATTTGTACCTTAGCTATTAGTACATTAGCATCTCCTCCATATACCAACTTCAATTTATCCCATATTTTCTTAGCAGGGGAGTAGGTTTTGACATCTTGAAATTTAGCATCGAAGAGAGAGGAAGCAAGTTCTATCATCATAGAATTATGCTCATGCTTTTCTCTTAATTTCTCAAGTGTGTGAGGTCCTATAGGTAATATAAATTCAATATCCAAGTATTGAGTAACATCATTTCCAATACCTGATAGGTGGATTCTTATCCTACTTTGCCATGATGCAAAGTTGTCCTTGTTCAACTTGGGCACATCTTGTTTTCTCATCTTGTGATATTTTGATTGAGTCTTGAAACCTTCCTTCTAAGCACACAAGCTCTGATACCAATGTTTAGAATAACTGAGAGGGGGGCAGGGGTGAGTCAGTGGCCTCAAACATATTCCAATAAATTAACCCAAAAACTTATTACCACAATTATAAGCCTCTAGTTATCTTGAGTCCTACAAGATGAATACCTTGAAATAATCTTAACAAATAACTACTGCTCGGAGTTCACTGTTAAACCTTATTCTTACTTTTTAACGATTAGCAACCTTTCATTTATCGAAATGCAGTAAATTGCTTAGGTTATACCGATCAATCTAGATTAGTTATGTGTAATGCAAAACACTAAAGTAATGACTCATAAACACATTGACACATGGATTTTTAACGTGGAAACCCTATTAAAGGAAAAAGCACTTAGGACCGGTAACCCAAAATTTTCACTCTTCTGAAGTGAGCTCAATGAAGATCCAACCATGTTAAAGGTTACAAACACACTGTTAGGTGTGACCTTGTTAGAGGATTTAAATAGAATATTTTTTCACTTGATAATTGGAATCTCTATACTGCCTTTTATGACCAAACCCAATGTAGTTTTTTTCAATTGGTATCTGGCATCTCTATGCTATCTTCATGACCGAACCTTTTGATACTCCTTAGGATGTATCTCAATATAGAAAGGATTGTTAAGTCCTACTCAGTTAAGAGACTTTATGATCCAATGGTTAAATTGAAACAATAAATGATCTATTCACATATACAACTATACTTTGTAGATTTTCAGATCTATTGTAAGCTCATAATACCTTTCTGATCAATGTATCTTTTAAATACCTTTTCTCCTCTTCTTTCTTATCGGTGATACTTTGCTTCTCTATTTCTCGGTGTCCGCAAAATTATCTTTGTTCTTCAGCTTGATTGATCAGGTCTGATTGAAGTCTTCCTTCATCAGTTTCTCCTCAGCATCTTGTTTCTCTATTCACCCCTTTATTCACAATGAATTAACTTGTCTCTTTATAGACATGATTTCACCATTTCTCAATTCTTAACTTTCTTTTTCTTGGCATGATCCACAATTATAGCCAATATTGCTTTGAATCTTTACTTTAATTTTATCTCGTAGATTTCTCTTTGATAACTGGTATAAAACAACATTAAATCTTTCTCTTATCTCTGGCTTTTAACTTGTCGATAAAAAAAATATTAAAAACTAGTTAAATCCTTCTTTAGCTCTTACCAACTAAGTCTTTTTTCATTTCTGAACTTCATCTCCTTTCGGTGTTTAACTCCTTGTTAGCTTTGGTCAACACTTCAGTTCTCCTCGGGCATCTCCATCGGGGTTGTTTGTCCATTGGGCAACACTGTGATTCTGCTCATCGGTAATTCTTATGATTCTTCTCGTCAGTAATGCTTGTGATTTTTCTCATCGTTAATGCTTGTGATTCTTCTCATCGATAATGCTTTCTCAGGTTTCTTTCTCAGGTATCACTATGACTTTTTTCTTAGGTTTCTTTATCCGTCGGGGTGCACTGATCATCGGTGTTTGTAGTCACTTAGTGAATAATAAACTTTTATGCATTACTCAAAGCATAACCTTTATCTTTCTGGTTCTCTGAAGTATTTGAAACTATTTATATAACCAATCAGATTATATCAAGTTGACATCAATAAAAATACAAAACATTAATTGATTTAATGTCTTGCATTAACTTTCTGCAGCTTGGTGATCATCAACTTAACTATTCAAACATTCAATCAGTTATAGTCCATCACTCTACACTAGGTAATTTACAATGAGATTTATATCAGAAATCTGATGTGATGATCAAAACTTTCAATTGTTTCACTTACCCTACCCATGGTTCCGTTACTTTTCCTATAGAAGTTGGTGGTAAAAACCTACATGTCACTTTTTTTCATCCCATATTTTGATGAATTTCAAGTTGGACTTGGTCTTCCTTCATTCACCTCCATGAAAGTCATAGCCTCTCCTATTCATAAGTATTTGAGATTTCCTCATGATGGAGAAATCATAACGATTAATGATAGTCTCTATTATCCCTTAGTGCATTGAGGGAACTTTGACCTTGAATTGCTTTTGGCCTTCCATGCATCAACCAATTCAACCTCGTGAAGGAAATATTTTCCTATCCTATCTGAAATTCAAAATCCACAAGAGTTTTAAGCTTAGTGATCCTAATATTGTTCCATCTCCTTTCCTTGGACCTGGATTTTTTCCTTTGACTCCTACACCTCCTATGCTTCCATTCCACCTCCTTTATCGTATAAACATTATGAATATTCTATCTCTCAATCTAGTGTGGTTTCTTTCATTCTTCCCCCTAAAGAATAAAATGAACCAATGTTGATTGATCCTAAACCAAGTCAAATTTAAAGAAAAATCAAATGTAATCATTGTGCTCATGACCACCATCATAAAAATTATGCTATAGCTTGTGAGAACGCTTCCCAAAACCTTTCCTCCCCTAAGACAAGTATTTATGCTTTTATTCCCTTTGACCAACCTATGCATAGCCCAAGGGAGGAAGTTAATTTGAAAAAGATTAAATTGAACTAACATGATAATTCTATCTGTATCTTAGATTCTATTGCAATTAATTTGGATGAAGACAATAATCTTGATGATGATGATTTCAATATTCCTAATGCAAATGATGATGTTCATGCTAGTGATTCTAATTATATGTATGATCTTATTGATTTTAATCATGATTTACCAACTATATTTGCAAAATAATTATCTCTTAGTCCTAGTTGTTACAAGTGTGGTTTTCATTGCACCAAAAGATTGACCTATCAATGCCTAATACAACCACTAAAATTATAGAATCTACATGAGGAAGTTATTCCATTGCCACAAATCCCAAAGGGAGTGCTTGTCATTTTCCAATGATCTCCCCCTTAGCGGTACCCGAGGAGATTCAAACCCATGACCAAACTCTAATACCACTTGTTACAAGTGTGGTTTCAAGTACACCAACAAATTTACCTATTATTTCCCAATACAACCAATAAACTTATAGAATCCACATGAGATGGTTAGTCCCTTGTCACAAATCCCAAGGGGAGCTCTGATCATTTTTCCAACACTAGTAATGAACAAAGTGACCCATCTTCACAACATAGTCCTTGTTTGGAATTGGCTATTGTTCCATTTTCCATGCTTGATGTTTCTCCTATTGCATGTTACCCACCTTCCCTAAACAATATAGATCAAGATGGGTGACGTAGGTGATATTCTTGAATAGATCCTCTTGCGTACTGGATTCTATGTGCTTTCCTTTTGTTATGTGCTTCCCCCGTGATGTGTTGCTTGTAATATGTTTTGTTTAGATTTCTTTAAATGACCCTTGTTTATCTATTGGCGCAAGGTGATAAAGGAATTGATCTGTTGTGACATTCCTCTATTTGTATCTACATTATTCTATATGTTGTACATGTTCCATTGTTTGTAAATGTTCCTTTGTGTTGTCTAATTGGGGATAAGGGAAAATGGTAGCTACTTATTCTTTTTGGTCCCTGTGATGTTAGCCCGAAACACTCTTCTTCGTAACTCTTATGTATTATTCTTTCATTATGATTATATTTCTACTACCTTTTGGGAATGATGACAACTCATTTTGATATAATTCTATATACATGAGTTATCATATGATCATACTAACCCCTGAGTTGGTAGATCCCTTTCATTCTATCTTTTTTCATGTGTATAATTTCCCTTGGTTTGTCCTTTCTTGGGGGCATCTCATAGTGGGAACATCTCTTGTGGGTGAATATATGTTTCGTTAAATCCATTGCTTCCATTAAGGCATTTTCAATCTATTTAATGTGGGGGCATACACTCCTCTCCTTGTTTCACATTTTACACACACACACACACACACACACACACACACACAGACAAAATGTAATCTCTTATGTAAATGGCTAAGGAGACAATGTTTTCCTTACATTCATTTTCACATTATCATGCCCATATGCATTATTCAGAAGATCCTTAAAATGATCCTCCTTTTCTAGATGCATTTGGAGATAATTATTTCCTTAGGACTGATTGCCTTTTTAGGATTCCTTGATGGAGAAAATGCTTTTCTTAAGGACTGATCCATTTGTTTTGATGGGTTGACTAGCATAATACATCCTTCTAGATTATCAAAGCCATCTTTTGCAACAAAAATTTCTCTTTTTATGATCCATAGTAAGGAAATACCTTACTAGGCTAGTGGTTGTGCCTTTTTCTCATTCTCTCTTTCTCTCTCTTTCAAGTGATGCCTCTATTATCTTGGTTTCATATTTGATGAGGACTTAGGTAAATTCAGGGCTTTATGTTTCTTTGTCACCTCAACCTTGATAAGATTTTTCTTATGCATTGATACTTTACCATGAGCATGATTTTGTCTCACACTCACGCTAAAGTGGGGGCTAAATGTACCATACTAAAAATTTAACACCCATAATTGGATGCTTTATTAGGCCCCATTTTAGTGGTTTCGAGATCTGATGTCCATTATGCTTGATCCTAGCAATCTGATTCTTCTTTTCCCACATCTTTTTCCACCATCCTTGCACCTACTTAAAATTTTATCTCAAAACCATAGGTACATAATGAATGATATTTTATGTACCTAGGTACATAAAGGCTGAGGCATTATGTTCCCACTTGTTTTGGCTCAGAGCCCTATATCATAATTTTAGTAGGAGATTAGATCCTGTTGTCATCATGGCTTATTTTTGAATCCCAAAATGATGGATGAAGTATATAAACACCCTATCTCTCCTAATTTTGGTATCCATTACTATTCTCAAGCATTCATGATCAATTTCAAGCAATCAAACATTTTTAAGAGATCAAGCAATCAAGTATTCAAGCGAGTGGATTCAAGATTTGAAAGAAAGCATCCAAGATCTAGTTTCTCCAAGTCAATTCCAAGTAAATATTCTCCATATAAGAAATATTATCTCCCATTATGGCCAATTAGAGGATTTTAAAATCAAGCAATAAGATCCTTCCTTCTATCTGCATTTATCTCTCTATTGCAAGTGATTATCAAGCATATCTACATTGAAGATCTAGGAGTGGCGTTCACAGATCCATGCATTTGTGAAGAAATCCTTTATTATATTCTACATTTCAAGGTCAAATCCTTTAATTCAGGAACATTCAAACATCTTCCTGGGTAAGAGAAATCTCTAGATCCCTCCACAAGGGTTTATGAAAGGTGAATCAAACATTTACCTTTTTACATACTTTCCTTTATGAAATTTCCTTTCATTTTCAAGGTTGATCCTACAGAGGGGTTTGACCAAGGAAAACCCATTTTACCCAACCTTTTCCCCATTTTTTGTGTGTGCAAGAACATATTACATAGTTGCCAGATCTTTTTCACGCAGATCGGGAATAGTCAGAGAGTCCCCACAAGTTTAAGTCAAAAGTGCCTGGAATAGAACACTTGATCCATTTTGTTCTCAGGTAAAGAATGCCTAAAAATTTTATGTACCATGAAATTTTAGTCTAAATTTAAATCATAGGTCAATACAACATTTTGGACCGTGATTAATCTCATTTATGGTGTTTGGCAGTTAGTTATCAGTCTGTTATTCCTAGTTTTGTCTCTATTTGTCTATTTTTCCTTCAACATTTCATCTTTCCTATTTCCATTTACAATTCCCACATTTTTAGCAAAGGATCATTGTCCCATTCAATGCTTGGGTCTTACTTGAGCCTATTGGAACATCTTCCTTCTGAGTTTGCAATTTGGAAAAGGAGTAATCACCCATTTTCCTTTGCTCCCCTTTTCACCTTGTACAAGTTGTACGTATAAAAATTGAACTATAGAGTAGGATAGGGCCCAAATAGGTTAAAATAATCTAGGAGAAAGACACTAAATTAGGGGCTCAAATAGATAGTGAATTTGTAAAGAGACATAATTTACCACACTATACACATATTTGAAAAAAAACGTGAGGGTAGTAGAATCACACCCCTAAAGTTCACATGGGACTAACCTCCATTTCACAAAACATAAAAATAATATCAAGCCACTAGGTAGAAATAATAATAGAAAAGGGGGGAGGAGGAAGCTACTAATCACCTCATGTTTTCTAATATTAGTGGGGCCTTGAATTTCTATAAGAGTTTCCTATCTGTCATCATATTTTTCTCTTTCTTTTTCCTCTTCTTCAATAGTATAGGTGAGAACAATAGTAAGAGCATAGTAAGAAAACTTTTTATAATCAACTAGGTATAAGAACCAGTAATAGGTCACCTAAAGGTTCCTCCTATTGGTGTTTTCCATGGTCCCTTATAGTAGCCAAGGGAAAATATTTGGGTTGAGAACCTTGAATAGAAAGACTCCAATCATGTTGACACTAATGAGAACTCCATAAACCCCAGGAGGAGGGAGATGGATGAACTTTAGATACTACACAAGGTTCATTTTTCTAATAGTTGAGGATAATATGTAAGTACCTAGGAAAAATCTAGTACAAATTTATTATCTTGTACCTAGATCTATAATTATATTTTAAAATATTTAATTATTTTAAAAAAAAGGTAAAATACGTTGATCGATAGAGCAATTAGAAAATATTGCTAAATGTATCTCTTTCCATTTGTTGAAGAGAATCTCCACCTTTAAGTAAAACAATATTTAGTTTAATTTGTGATGGATATGAGGCTAATCCCATAAATGCCCAATATGACAAGCAAAAGTCTCTAGTTGGAAGAGCTTAAAAAATCATGAATCTAGGTCCAAAGTTTTTGGGCTCTACGATAGAACCAAGAGAGATAAGTAAATGAATCTAACTTCCTATAGAAAATGTAAAAAGGGTTTAAACAATATAAGTTAGATAATAGATAGCCTATAAGAAGGCCTCATAAAATAATACACTAGAACGCAGTGACCCAATTTTAGTTCTAGTACAACTAACTATATGGTATGAAATACATGTTGCAAAGTTGAAACTAGAAATTTTGAATATCATTGATGATTTGGTGTTGGAACCATGAATAAATGGGGAGATGATTGTATACATTATAATGTTTATAATTTTTAAGACATTGTTTAGACCCCACTTCCAATCTTTCCACAATGTCTTGGAGAAGTTGATAACTATCTTACAACCCATATATCCACCATAATTACACCCACAACTATATGAAAAGTTATAAAATACTAATAAGAAAGATAAATTTTTTATATAATTTCATTCCAATACATGGGACTCATAAAATGTTTGGAGAATAAATTTTGTTGAAATTATTTCCTTTCAAAATTTGAAGGCATGCACCCAAGACAACCTTGCTAATGGTTTATGTTGATATTGTAAAATGGGAGACCACAAGATATTTTGTTGGTTGATAAAAAATATAACATAGAATCTTGAGAAATTATATAAAAAGTCAATGTTTTCATTTCTTCCAAAGCTTTCCAAATGATTTTGATGATACAAATTTTCTTTGACATAAATCACATTCTTTATGGTGAGAAGGGTTTGAAGTATAATCCCCTTCCAAGAGGGTCATCCAAAGGATGACCATAGATAATATAGTATCAAAAAATAATTTTATATTATTAATATACTTGAAGGGCATGCATAATCCATTTGATGCAAACTATCAAACCTTGGCATTGCTATTTTGATAAAATAAAACTAATAGTCAACCCAATGAAAAAAACTGTGAATTTCTATGGAAACCCCGAAACATCATGAATATATTTTTTATTTATAAGAGGCCTTAGAAGTGGCCCAACATGAATAATAATACACATGGGTTGATGCAAGAACCTTGGGTCAGACCCGAAAATTTCTTTTTAAAGATATAGGTTTTGTGATTTGATATGCTAATTGTTTCAATCACAGGAATACCAACTTTCCATATGAAAACTTGTGAAACCTGGAAACCATTTTTTTTTGAGGAATCTAAAAGATTCTCCATGACCACTCTATTTATATCTAGAGGAATTGAGAAAAGGGGGCTATTATCACTACCTTTTAAGAATTTAAATTTTTTAGTCTTTTACTTTTCCTGCGCTTTTTGGTTTCAAATCTTATGCTTTACCGCATAAATGAAGTCAAAACCTTTTTTAGGTCATGTTTTATGTTTATTGCTTTGTCGCATCGCTCTTTTCCTTAAGTCTTTAAGTTGTGCGACTGCGCGACGAGCTGTCTGAGAAGGAGAATTGCGCAATCACGAGCTGTTTATGTCTAGTTATCATTTGTCTGCGAGTGAGCGGATCTTATGTTTTAAATGGGTTAATCGCGTAGTCGCGATGTCTCATAAAGGTCGGGCTCCAGGTTCGCGAGTCAGCGACAAGTTAAAAGGTTATATATCACGCAGTCACTGAAAATTTATGTTGTTTCTATCACACTCTGCGACCGAGTGAGTCTTGTCTAAAATGAAATAGTCGCACACCCGCTCGCTGTTTTATGTCAGTGTCATAAGTTGCGCGATTGCACGACGAGGTCATGTTCTAGTGGTCGCTCACTCGCATAGGTTTTAACTCATGTGTATTTTGCAGAGCGAGTGCGCGATGAAGGTATAAAGCACCGATATGAAGATGCAATTGCATAGTCGCACAGACATTTCTCAAAGTTCTTAAAGGTCTGCGACCAAGCGAATAAAGAGACTGTTCAATGCCTCACTCACTCGCTGATGTTTTGAGGTGATCAGAGGTCAGCTCGCGAGTATGTGATGAGCAAAGAAGGAAGGACATCACTCAGTCACCAGTCAATGAAGAGGATCAGAAAATAGCTCGCGAGTGGGAGACTAAGGAAAAAATAAAATAGTCGCGCACTCGCAGTCCATAATGAAGTGAATTTTCTGAGCTCGTGAGTAGGCAACGATTCAAAGGAGAAAAGCATCGCTCAATCGCCCAAATCAAAAAGTGCATTCTAAGCAACTCGCGAGTGTGTGCTGAGTGAAAAATGAAGGATGTCGTGCACTCGCCAGTCAATGAAGGTAAAAGAAAAATAGCTTGCGAGTGAGCGATTGGACAGAGTATGAGTTAAAGAAGATGAATATCGCTCAGTCACCTAGATCCAAAAGTTAGTTTAAAATAGCTTGCGAATTTGTGACAGACATGAAATGAAACTAAAGACTTGGGTCATTGCTCACTCACAGAAGATGAAAAGTGGAGCAAGGATGGATGGCGAGTATGTGACCAGTTGAATAACAGGGGTGCGCCGCTCACTCACAAGGGTCTTTCCAAAAATTTTAAAAAAATAGCAAACAGAGCACAAAATGGTGCAAAATAGATAAGAGACATGGTAAAATTTGTAACTGAGACCAGAATTGCCATGGATACCAGATGGGTGGAAGCTGTTGCCTTTTGATTGGCCCACTATTAAAGAAGTGAATAGATGGGAGGCGAAGCTTAAAGGATGAATATGGTTAAGCCACAAAAGACAAACCTAGTAAATCAGCTGCCACCTATGTCCGGTTGCAGAATTTTGTTGTACATTTGTTGTAAACGGTTGAGTTATCCTTCCCAAATGTTGGTAGCTTGTTGCATCCTTGTGCTATAAAAAGGATTCCAAGACTACTGGGAAGGGGATGGTTATTTTTCTGTCTGAGAATACTACTAAGTCAATTGTAAATCTGGGTTTTAAGAACCAATATATCTGGTTTTTCTAGAGAAATCTCTGTTGAATGTTGTAACTGATGATGACCTTTGAATAAATTCCAGTTCACAGTTTCTAAAGCATTTATTTGATTTTCTGTCTTCATTTTAGCATTCTGAATTTTGTCTAAATTGAATGTTCCAAGAGCATTTTCAATTTATATATCTGTAAGGTAGATTATGAAATACTTTTAGGGTTCTTTCAAGGAGAGAATATACCTTAGAGATAATTCAACAAAGTTCAGGGTAGTAAATGAATCTGATGGATTAGTCTGTTTAAATGTACTGAGGTAGATATATAAGGTATATCTATGTTTGTGTCAGATCCTGTAATTGCTTTAAGTTTAGTCTTCATTCATGCTAGTTAAAATTATTCACAGATGACTCCATGCCCTAAGATTCAGCACTGGTCTATTTTTGTTCAGTTAAATGATTATCATCATTAAAATCAATCTTTACTTTCAGTTTGGTCTATTTTAGTAAAAGTACAATGATCATTCCCTGTAAATCCACCAATAGAAAACTAGAATAATTCAGTGATTTCATTATTCTAAGTTTTCAAGGGTAATCCCGCCCGAGTCTGTGGAGCTCAAAGTGAAGGTCTCAAGACCTTGTTAATATTGTCCTACTCTATGCTTGATCAGTGTCAGGGATAAATAGAGTGAATCCTTTGAGGAGTATGTTTTATGAAAGCAAGAAAAGGGGACAACAGAAAATGGAAACCCTACTGGGGATAGTTTAGTATTCAGACAAGTATTCATAAGTACCCAAGAAAGAGTTTGGCCCATCCGAGTACACCAACAGAAAATGGCGACTCTACTGGGGAACTTTGCATTCCATGATATAGATACTTTAAAGTCCAGTTTATGAAATCACATATTGTGTATTTGCTTTTTATATGTCCTCAAATATAACTGTTTAAAAGGTGAATCCTAAGTTTCCCAAAGATTTGGGTGGTGACTCCGATTATTGGTTATAGTATTTCTAAGGGGAATACTAGTAGATTAAGTGTGTGAACATTCATTTCAAGATAATGAGGAATACAAAAGCAAACACAAAGAACCAGTTTCAAGCAACATCAGAAAGTAGTAGTTCTAAAAATCCCAAAAGAAACTACTCTAGAAAAGGGGAATCCTCTAATACTGCATCTTGGAAGCCTAGGTTAGTAGGCCAAAACCAATCATTAGACACTGTTCTTGAGAAAGAGATTAATAAACCCCTAAATCCTGAATCTAATACACTTGGTTACTTTGAAGACATATTCAACCCTAGACCAAAAAGTATGTTCCAAGAAAAGGGGGAGGCAT
>MU227674.1:2461417-2487851 GCA_018584345.1 Thuja plicata
ATACCTTAGAGATAATTCAACAAAGTTCAGGGTAGTAAATGAATCTGATGGATTAGTCTGTTTAAATGTACTGAGGTAGATATATAAGGTATATCTATGTTTGTGTCAGATCCTGTAATTGCTTTAAATTTAGTCTTCATTCATGCTGGTTAAAATTATTCACAGATGACTCCATGCCCTAAGATTTAGCACTGGTCTATTTTTGTTCAGTTAAATGATTATCATCATTAAAATCAATCTTTACTTTCAGTTTGTTCTATTTTAGTAAAAGTACAGTGATCATTCCCTGTAAATCCACAAATAGAAAACTAGAATAATTTAGTGATTTCATTATTCTAAGTTTTCAAGGGTAATCCCGCTTGAGTCTATGGAGCTCAAAGTGAAGGAGGTCTCAAGACCTTGTTACTGTTGTCCTACTCTATGCTTGATCAGTGTCAGGGATAAATAGAGTGAATCCTTTGAGGAGTATGTTTTATGACAGCAAGAAAAGGGGACAACAGGGGCATTAGAAGAAAGAATAATTTGTAACATTGAGTCTTATGTCATTAAATGACCAAACCAAAAGCTTCATAAAATAAACTGAGGGATTTGAGGGCCTATTTTATATTTTTATCCTCTTAAACAATAACGAATGAATCATTTGTAAGTAATTGAAAAGATGGGTTTTAAGGGGTTAGTTAATTAAATACCTTTGATGAGAACTTGAGAAATAGAGTGGGTCAAGAGGTGAAAAAATCTTTGCTTGTATGCACATAAAGATTAGGGTCCAAGGGACAACCCTAATGAATAGACTTAAAAATCCCAAAGGTATTGAATCACTAGCCATTAATGGTGATACAAGCCAATATAACATCAAAGAGATTGGTTACAAATTTAATGAAGGAGGGCCCAAACCCTACAATTCAAAGCATAAAATAAATAAAGGTCCATTAAATATGATGATACACATTAGAAAAATTAATTTTTGAAATATAACCTTTTATTTAGAGCATATATCTATTTCCATATCTTCCTATCTATTGAGATGATATTATCAAGGATGTATTTGGATTTAATGAAACTATTTTCTTTTGTTATACAATTTGCGAAAGGATATGACACATCTTCAAAGATAATTTTTTTGCAATGATCTTATATGAAACTTGGTTAAGGTGATGGGCCTCCAATTGTAAATATCCTCTAGATATTTTAACCTAGGTATGAAATTTATGTTTCCTTTGTTTATATCTTTTCTTAATGACTTGGAGTAGAAATATTTGAGATAAATGTTCTCTAGGTCCTCACTAACATAGTCCTAGAGGGTCTTATAAAAATCAAAAGGGATACCATGATAATAAAGAGCCTTGTAATTAGCCATGGTTTGACTATCGGGTAGGTGCAAGAAGTTGGGTCCCAATTTGGCGGAAGTCTTGTGGACTTAAAAAATGCCGCTAGAAACAAGCACCCATTTAAAAAAAAATGGGCACCCAATTTAGGCTCGGATGCCCAATCTAAAAATTCAAAAAATGGGTACCCATTTTTTCAAAACGGATGCCCGTTTTAAAATTTTTTAAAAAGAAATATGCCTAGAACCTCATTTTTACATGACTATTTATTATATTTAAGAAATGGGTACGCACTTTTAAACGTGTGCCCATTTTTTAAAAGTTGAATTTTCAATCCACCCTTTGCCTTGGATTTTAGTTCAGGATAGACTTGGTGGGACCAAGCCTATGCTTTGACCTCCAAAATAATGGCTAAGGCATTGAAATCTTGCCGTAATTTTGTCAAGACCTTCCTAATCAATTTTTTTGCTGAAATAATAACGCATTAGAGTTCTTACTGTCCATATTTCAAACATATAAATTTCATAGTGATATGATAAATTTTTACTATTTTTGCAATATTTATTAATCAAAAGTGGTACATAAACTTAAAATAGTGAGGTTCACTAAAACTTTGATTTTTTTTTTTGTTTTTACATTTTTATGAAAATAAATTATATGACATTAATCTAGATAGAATTTTTTTGAAGATAATTTTTTTTTTTGAAAAAATGTGAAATTTTCATCAAATTATGGTGGCCGTACACCAAAGGTTTTAAAAATTTACTTTACACTCAGTTTAAAATTATAAAAATTATTTCAATAAAAATAAAATAAAAATTATTGAAAAAGTGGTTTTTAAAGATGCCTACTAAAAATAATTTCTACCATGTGGGTATTAAAATAAATTACATATTTGAAAACTAGACTCTGAGAACTACATTTTATATTAATGAAGTTTTCCGAGATTCAATCTCTAAGTGCCTCAAATTTTGACATTATTTGATAGAAATTTAAAAAATAGGGAAAATACTTCCATGTTTTGCCCAAAAGTGGGATTCAACTTTTTGCAGCCACCCTGTCCTCTTTACTATTAATTTAATATAGATTAATTTATCATGGGATGACTTTTGTGAGGAGGAAAGTTTACAAGGAACAACCTATGGACATTCCTATAAGGCCATATCCATTAAAAGGTAATTTTCCTAGGTCGTAAATGTTGGGATTAAGGTGCCATCTACCTTGTAAATCTTATGAAATGGTTCCAACATCCTTGGAAAGTGTCCAAATTCACTTATATATATTGAGAAAATAATTTTTAATGGTCATTTCTCACTAGTGTTTGTATTTACATTCATAAGGGGTGATGGGTCCCACTAGCAACAGTAAAAATAGATTGTGAACATAATTATTTAATATTGTTTTACCCACTTACGAATGCATAAAATAAGATAGTTAATGAATTAAGAATTAGAAAAATGAGTGAATTTTGGGCTTATCCAAGTGGGTTCTTAAAAGAGGCAAAAATTGTCTCTTGGTATTCTATTTTTTATTGCATTTACTGTAATGTTTATCTTGTAAGAATGAGCTCCCAAGTTGGAGAGAAAGCATTGGATCCAAAATTGGTGTCTTATTTACTTCCATATAATCATTATAATGGTTTTGGTAATGATAAATGAAGAGGATTATTTGGACACCTTTATTGGTGGTTTTGGAGCTCTTTCCACTTTATACATTCAACCTTTTGGATGTAGAATTTAGGTAGAACATTTGAAATCAGAGTTTCTCTATGGGAACAAGGACAAGTGGGAGATATAAGGAGGTTTTTACTATGTACATAGGTGCTGATATGTTAGAGGAAAATATGAGAATAAAACTGATTTTATTCTAAGCACATTTATTGTGGATAATGTATACTTGACCTCTCTTCTTGGAGGAGTTTTTTTCCTCAAGGTTTCATCCACATAAATTTTTTGTTATGTGGTAATTTTATGTTGCTAATTTATGAAAAATTGTTTCTATCTTATGTTGATGATAATAATGATCTTATCTCTATAGGATTTTGTTGTCATTAGTTTAGACAAAGTCATAAGAATCAAAAGATTCAATCGGTGAAAGACAAAAAATAAAATATATGAGCAGTCTGTAATGTACACTGAGCAAGGCAGTGAAGTTGGTAAAGCGCAGACACTACACCGAGAGCACACAATTTACCGAACACCGAGAGCACAAATAGTACACCGAGTTGACAGTTACTGAGTACTGAAGAGAAAGTGAACTGAGTGAAGATAAGTTACTCCACCTAGTTACTTAATGGATTGTAAAGCGATAAGGATGCATTTAATAAAATGACACAATATTAATTGTAATTCTACAAATGAACGATGATGAGTTTGTTACATCATCAATGATCAAAATAATTCAAATAGAAGATCTGAGAAGAAGATTAAGCGGTTAATCAGATATTGTTATTTCTAATAAAAACACCAAGTATTGAGGTAAAAGTGACATGGTCACTGAGCTTAAAAGCATAACTAATGGTCAAAATAATTTATGAGTGACCTAACACATAATACTAAGAGGCAATTAATATTATACTTAAAGGATAATTTACAGAGCAAAAGAGTGTGATAGAGACGACATAGGAGAAAATGTTAGAGTACAGAGAAGATTGTTAGTGAAGAATAGAAATCAGAGCAGAGAGCACCGAGATGATATCTTACTACAACAGAGAAAATCCGAGCAGTGTTATAGATTGTAATTGAGGTAACACAAGTATTTCAGAGCACATAGAGTCTGATCAACATTTTTAATTGATGCATTATAGCATACATTTGCAAGTTGTTAATACTATTGTATTGAGAGCTAGAAATCACAATATTAGGTAGATCTTAACCGATCTGATTTATGTAAAACCTTTAACATGGTACATCTCTAAGTGTAGAGATTGTAAAATCCTCTAACCAGGTAGACCTAGCAATTCTTTGTATACTCTTAACCATGTAAACTATCAAAATGGCTAAACTATGTAAGCTCTAACCGAGCATCCTTTATACTACAGTTAGTGAAGGTTGTGGGTGTCATCCCCACTGTAGTTTTTTCCTCTAACCAAGGATTTCTATGTAAAGAAAATCATGGAGTTATGAGTTCATTTACTTGAATGTTTGTTTTATTTCAAGTTATTGAAATCAGTAAATAGTAGCAACAATATACAGTTTAAGTTATAAAAAAAATTTGTGGTACCGATTCACCCCTCCCCTCTCAATCCCAACTTTCCATAATCATTCTAATAATTGGTATCAGAGCTTCTACTCTTGAGTTATAGGGTTTGACCACCTGAGATTTAAAGATCCTATTCATGGAAAGTTTTAGGCAATTTAAAAGACTTGATGGTCTTGAATCTGAATTGGAAGGTGCAAGAGAATTAATCATTGATCTAAAGAAGAAACTTGAGAGATCTCTAAGGGTTAGATTGAGAATTTATGATGAACTAAAGGTTACACAAGAACAAGTTGATACACTTGAAACAACATCTGAAGGTAGTGTTATTGATGACTCTGAGACAACTATAAAATAACTACTGGAAAAGAATGATACACTTACTAAGAAGTTGGACCGAATGAAGATAGATCTTGAAACCAACATGATAAGAATGACCAAATTAATTGAAGGAAAGAGGATTGCTGAAGATGAAAAGAAAATGGCAGAAGATGATAAATGACAAGTTGAAATAAAGCTATTGGAAAAAGATAATGAGATCATGAGAATGATAAAAGTTCACTATGACATGGTCGATCAACTTCTGAGTGCAAATTAAGATAACACCAAAAAATAATCTGAGAATCAAGCACTGAAAGATGAAATTGAAAGAATGGAACAAAGACTAAAATCTAAGAAAGATGCAATTGTAATACTAAAAATAAATGAAGAAGCACTGGAATCTCTCGATCAATAATTCAATAATGAGAAGCAAAGAAATGAAAAAATAGGTATTGGATTCAAAGAGGACAAAACCACCGAGAAAGGAGAATCATCAAAAGAATAGAGAGATAAAATTACTGCATCCCCACCAAGAAAAAATAAGCCAAGTTGCAATTACTGTGGGAAGCCTAGACATACTACTAATATTTGCAGGAGCAGGAATGGTAAATCAGCAAGTATACCTAAGTTTGATGGTTATTGTTTTAGATGCAATAGGTATGGACATTAAGAATTTGAATGCAGAACTAATATTTCTAACAATACACAAAAATCTAATTTTGATGGTTAGTGCAAGAATTGTAACAAGTTTGGTCACAAAGCTGAAGAGTGCATATTAAAGAAAATAAATGACAACTGGAAGCCTAACCGAGAGAATTCTAAAACCAACCGAGAAAAAATTTCTATACCATGGGACTATAATACAATAATTTCATGTTTATCCTATGGAAGGTATGGACACATTGCTGAAAATTGCATGTTGATGCATAGAAGGAACAAGAGAAGAGCATGGAGAAATCCTGGCATGGTATGTTTTCATTTTCATAAGGTAGGACACCTTGCAAGGGATTGTAGATACCGAGGTGATGCACCAATAGAAGATGAATTTGAAGTAAAATCCCCTACCACTGTTGAGGAAATCTGAGAAAAAATGAACAAGATTTGGAGGAAAAAGACTCAGGATGAAAGGGCGTCATCCGGAAGCACAAAATGCACCATCTCTACCGATTTGGTTGCACTGAGCTCCACCTAGTCGGTGAGAGGTATGTAGGAAATGCATGCTTATAATAAATCCTACTTCAATTCCTAGAAATAAAGTTGAGATCCATATCAACATATTAAGATGCACTTGGATAAGTTGTATAAGATTTGGATGAATATTGTTATATATAGTTATTTTGATTAACTCGGTCGATCAAAGTAACTATGCAGTTAGTTAAAAAGGTAAAAGGGACTCAACAAGCACATTTAATGCACATTAATAGAGTTGTTGGAAATCCTAATTGAGGAAAAAAAATAGGTCATTTTGAAAATCATTTGAACCTAATGTTATCAGAAGAACATTGAGCACATTTGAAGAGAAACTATTCCGAGAAAATTCAAAGCGAGTATGAGGTATTTTGTGAATCTTTGCAAGAGTTTTTAGAAACATTTGAGATATTTTTTCAAGTCAAGTTTTCCAAAGTCGTGGTTTTTCAAAGCGTGCCCTAGTTTATTTAAATCAAAGCATTTAAAGTTATTAATGGAACCAAATTTATAGACACCTATAGTTGTGAAGGAAGTAGAACCAGTTAATCCAAAATTTAAATTTCCCCCAGCTATAGCCATCGAGATAGATATGATGGGAGACCTATCTTCGATACAACCGAGAGTTATTTTAATCGAAGATGCACACACATTTATACATTGCAATATTGAGGATTTTTGTGAAGCTAAATTAGATATATCATTCAACAAGTTGTGCGAGAATGGGAAAGTGAAGGATGAACATATTCACCTGGAAGAAAAAGGTTTGACACACGTTGCTCACTTACTGAGGGTTTTTAAGATAGAATGGATAAGAATGGTACTCAGCCGATTACATGACCAATTCACATGGTTAGATGAACCTGTCAAGATCACTAAGGATATATTTCATATCATTACTGGATTCCCCATCAAAGACAAGCCCAAGGCCACTAAGAAAATTGACAAGGGTAAGCTCACCGAGCTTGCTAAAGCACAATGAGATGGCAGTGGGATGAAAATATCCACAGTGATAGACCTCGAGTTACGGTATGCTTGCAATATCTTATCATATTGAATATTCCAATTTTCCTGAGTGGATAGTGTACCATGCAGAGCATTGGATTTGGCATACAAGTTAGTAAAGAAAGGACTTAAGTTGGATGTATGTGAAATTTTGCTGAAACAATTAGAAGACAATAAGAACACAATTAGGAAAGCAAAGACTAACACACTAAAGTTTGGTTCATTATTGGCATGTATATTCTTCTATTGTTAGAATTGATTTCCCTCCATTGGAGATGTAGTTTGGATCCCCGGAAGACCTATTATTTATCAGATAAATAAGTACATAGAGTGTTTAGGAGATTTTTTTTATGCTATCATGTCTGAATATTTTCTGAATTTCCAGGAAAGAATGCATAAGAGGTATATGATACCACCTCAAATAGTTGGAAAGTAAAAAGATAATGTATATTTTAAGGTTGACACTCACACTTGTATTATCAAGGTTGTTGAGCCTAGAACCGAATGGATACAAGAGATAGGTTATGAACTGGACATTGATATTGGATCACAACAAATTGAAGCACTACTTGCTAAACCTATAGATCCCAAAGATAAGAGGTATGACACATATGAAGAGGTAAAAGTGAGAAATAAGCAAAATAGTGTGATACCTAAGGCAGTCAAGAAAATAGGAAAGATGATTGATAATCTGTCCAAAACATTGAAAGTGGGTGACACAAGTGCCGATGACACAAATAATGAGAAAGCTATTGTTTTTGCTGACAAATAACTGGCACTTGTAACTTCACTGATCATAGAAGGAACTGGAAGATACACCAGATCTTCAGTGAAACCAAAGGAAAAGGTAATTGCAGAAATTGTTCAACCGAAAGGTAAAACATATAGGAGAACCCAAGGAGGAAAACCTGCTATAAGTTCATGAAAGAAGCTAATACTTGGAAAAGATAGTGAGACTAAATTTGATGAGCTAGATTAATCAATTCTAGTGGCTCATCTCTCATGAGCTCCACAGAGTCAAGATGAATTTTTGGAAGGATTAATAGAATGAGGAGGATTCAGAGGATTTAGAAAAATTACGTATTTAAAGAGAAATGAAGAACATAAGAAAAATATAGAAGATGCAATTGTTTTGAAATTACTGAGACATAGAGTGACTCTTATTGAGATTACAAATAAGATACCTGATGAAATCTACAACAAAACTGATGCATGTTGGAAGTATGCAATTAATGCTAAGAAGGAAATGAGAGAAAGCTCTCTTGTGCATACTATTCCCAACCTAGAACCATCTGAGATTGAAGATGCATTGAAGGAACATTTGAAGAAATATTTGGTCAAGGGAAGAGCCCTAAGAATCATGAATGGAGATATACTATCTGTGGACAAGGAAACTGATGCTAAATGGAGAGATATATTTGGCATATCCACTACCAAGAAACCTGATGCAACGAAGAACCAAAGTGAAATGATCACTGATCAAATAAAAGATAGCACATGACAAGTAGACCCAATTGATCTTACTATTAATAATATAGAAGTCATTATAGAAGATGCATCAAAGGATATTGATCCTGACAAGGAATTGTCAAAAGATGAAGATGTAATGGATGTTCACATACTAGACACTGAGTACATGGAAGTAGATGTTGCACCATTGCAAAGTACTGATCTTTTATTGGTAAAAATACAAAGCTATTATACTATACAGATTGGTAACACTAATGTTACACAAGTTATGGTGACCGAGCCACTAATTGATACAGGCAATGTAAATGTTTATAAGCCTAAGGCTACTAAGACCGAACAAAAGAATGATACCAAGTTGGAAACTCCAACTGACACAGAAGGATTGAATCTGAACACACCAATGACTGACACATCACATGTTCAGAATGATCCCAAGCTATAAGATACATACAAATAAATGCTACAGGAATCAAATCAACTAGGCAAGGATGCAGAGAAAGAAGAAACTAAACAAAAAGAGGAATTTAAATAAGATGAGAGCATAGCCACTCACCACACTAAATCAACAGATGCAACAATGAAATCATATTATAAATGCTCTACTAGCGAGAGCAAATTGAGTTCAAGACAAAGAATGGTAAGAAGAGGAAGAAAATTATAGATTTGGGTGAGCCAATCATAATAATAGTAGGAGACCCCAACAAAATGAAGCCCAAGGAGTTGAATATCTATGCCAAGCTAGTAAGAATAAAAGATGAACAAGAAAAGATATTGCTGAAGAAGAAAAAGGTTGATATTCTAGAAGATGTGAAAGAAGTTTTCTTGGAGATTATTCATGATGTTACCATTGATGAGTCCCAGCCAATACTAGATCAAATTAGAACTCTAGTTCAAAAAATCAAAGTTTTGAACAAGGATATTACTGATTACATGTTGAAGATCCACAAGACATCAATGGAGAAGAAATTGATTGATGACCTAATGCAGAACATTGCTATAGAAAGGGTAACTCTTTCTGGGTTATGTTCCAAAGTTGAAGAAAATTTGTAGTCCATTATTTCATTATTTAATAAATTCTATATTATTTCTACATTTACCGAGGACATTAAGAGGAAGGAGGAAGATACTGAGAAAGAGCTGACTGAGAAGCTTGCTAAGTTAACTACCAAGCCTAGAGATTTCCAGACATGTTACTCAAATATATAGGAACTCATGGGAGTTCAAATCTCATTGAGATAGGAAGAGGATAAGATGAGACTAGAGTTGGTTGAGCTGCAAGAACTAGTTATTCCCCACATGAAATCAATGATAATACACCTAAAGAAAGGCAAGGAACTAGTAAGTTCTCCAGAGGTTAGCACCATGGATACTATAGTTGATCTATTGGGAGATACAACTGAGTATATTGTGATATTACACAATCTAAGAGACACTTGTGACCACAAATAAAACTACATCCTATGTCGTAGGGGGATCATCAAAATGTAGCCTCTTTGAAGAACTATTTGGCTCTAATTGATCCTGCATCAAAAATAAGTTCAAACCCAACTTAGATTGCTTAATTTATATATATATATATATATATATATATATACACACACACACACACACACATAAAATTCATAATTCAAAAACTAATTTAATTAAAATTATAACTTAATACAAACATCTATACCTGGCCTCTCAGTCGCCTACCACAATCAGGTGTCCTAACATAAGCCTTTGGTAGTGAAGGGACAATGCCATCAATACCAACTCTGACCTATAATATATATTTGCAATAATGAGATTAGTAGAGTGGTGCAACATAGACTAATAAATCTACAAAATAAGATGATAGTGTAATAAAATTACAAATTAATTGAACTAAAATTAAAACTTATGTCCGTTGATCCCTCCTCTGGAATAGTGGGTTGGGTCAACAAAGATATGAAAGATTCTCATAGGGCCTCCCTCACACTGGGAGTAACCTATGAGAGTAAAAAAGATAGTCAGTTATATATAAATGTACTTCATCATAACAACCCTGGTTACAAAATAAAAATAACAATATGTAAGTCTACATACAATCGGGCTATCACTCCAAATTGAGATGCCTGTCAGCCTAGGCTCCCAAACCTGTGTCGGGACATCATCAAGAGCCACACCCTATACAATAAAGTGCATGTAAAATATTTATTACTACACACAAGTGGCATACATATACATGCATAATTAATCTTAAACAATTAATTACCTTTCCTTTGTCGACACATGAAGAAGGAACCCCCTCATGCCCTGCACTGACATCAGCTGATACCTGTAAGAGTACAATAAGATGACCATATATTAGTAAATGTATGAATTTTATTTCTCTAATTGATAGAGATTTAAGCATGTACACCAAATGATATAAAAAAAAACTAATGGGTACATAATTTATAATATACTGTATAGATGTCAAGGCCAAATGAAATGGTCGAAAGTGTGGAGTCATCTACCTATCTCAACTCCTCCTCTGTCATCGACTAAACATAAATGGACAAAATTTATATATACATAAGTGTATGCAGTCATTAAAAATAATCTAAATAAATAAATTATTTTTAATTTAAATAAGACATGTGACAAATTTATTTATAATGTTTACTCTTACCGTATCAACAGGACTCCATGGCTTTGCGTACCCCTCCTCATCACTCTCATGAGACACAGATGCTCCATGAGGTGTTGCAACCTCTGTAGCTATTTCTCTTGTATCCTCCTCATCAATAACATACTGATATGTATCAGCATCAATAAGCGGTCTGAGGCACAAATTCTTGCACATAATGCAAGTATGAGGCACACATACATGTGAACTATTGCCAAATATCGATGCGCCAACATCATCCACACTAGGAGGCAACAATGAACTGGTTTGCATGACCAACTGATCACTCAGCATGTGAATGAATCTAATACTCTGTGAGGAAACCTCTGTAATGATATTGGGATGTTGCACTGGAGGAGGGGGTGAGACATCAGTGGGGGGACAAAGGTAGTGGCCTTTTTGCGCTGGGAAAATGGCCTAGTCTAAGGAGCTCCTCTGCCTACGCCCATGTTGGGCCTCATGCTCCAATAATTAACATTGTGGCCAAGCACAAACTCAGCATATAACTTTTTATGAAATAGAAAGGGAGCTCCAAATAAATATGGGGTGGTTTATCAAAAACCATCCACTAGCGATCCCAAAATTGTGTTCGCATTGCATCATTTGTGCACCATTTAATTGATAATTTGGGCTTTTTGGGGTCAAATTTTAATCTAGTTTGAGGATTCACAAAAAGGGCGGCTATATCTTCTTTAGTTATATTAAGGGTCGCAACCTGATCATGGTCAAGCTCATCATCAAATTGGGCATGCATATCATCACGCCAATGAAGAGCAACATTATGTTGTTGCGTAAGTGTGTCAATGTTTTCAACAATAGTATTTAGGGTGGCAAGCATGGGACCTAATGTAGGTATATTTTGATATGTGTTTTGGAAGCCCCGTATAGTTTTCAAATTATCTTGTATCAAATCCTCTAAAGATCTAGGGTTTTGAAGTAGTTCTGGATTTTTTGGGGGATCGTTATTTGGTGGGGGAGGGTTATTTTCTTCATTGTTATCACCCATGCCTGATTAAATTAAAAATAAATATAAAATTCAAATTGATTTCATATATTATTAAAAAATCAATAAAAAACCCTATTTCAACCAAAATAACTACATCTAACATCAAAATGAAATAAATTAATCAAAATATACCAAAAATCTACTTACCATATATACTGTGGAGTCGAGTTTGTTGTTAGATAAATCAGAAACCCAAAAATATCATGTATAGGATATCCAGAGTTGTTTTCCAATCTCAAAACAATGAGAGAAATGAGGAAAATAGCTCGCGGGTTTTGATTTATGCCACAGGTTTTGGGTACCCGATATTTTTGGGTACATGATTAGGCTTGTGCTTTGGTGTCAGGTTTTCCCAGGTGTACTGACACCCAAGCCTACTAAAAAGCCAACAAACATTTTCATGTGCTTTTGGACGAGTGAAAAGTGGATTTTTTTCACATCGCCACTTTTTGGCCCCTCATGATCTTGAACATACCCTACTACTGTGAAGATTTGCATGGTTAATGGAAAGAAATTTGAGAAAGAAATGAAGAAGAAACAAGTGTGTTTTTCTATAATCCCTAAGAAGCCGAGTTATGGTAGTCATGGATGAGTGACACTATATAGTAACGACCAAGTGACATAAAATTGTAAATGTCGAGAAACAGATGATAGTGGAGACTGAGTGCCAGAAAAAATTCAAAACTTATTGAATGAATACAAGGATATTTTTGTAGAGGATATCCTGATGGTTTATCGCCAGTGAGAAGTATAAGTCATTGTATGTGATGAGCCTCTTAAAAGGCCATCTTTTCCATGTTTCTTACTTTCTTTTTCAATAGTTTTCTTATGAAACAGATACTTTAAACTTATGATTTTATATGTATATTTTATATATGTAAATACATAAGTGGGTAAATGGATGGTAAGAACATGGTGTATTTTCTTGGAATTGATGGGTAGAAGTTGCAGGATATAAGTAGTTGAATGCTGATGAATAATCATATTTCCTATGCTATGTTTATGGGTAGTCTCCTTCCTGTAGTCAAATGTAGTGCAAGAGTATCAAATGGAAACTAACACTTCTTTCCTAGTATTAAATGATAAAATATATATGTGTGTTGAAAGTTGTGTATGCTAACCATTTTGTAGGAATCAAGTCATGGCACATTCAAGATTAGCAGCGTGGTGTTGATGGAGTCAACGACAACCGTTGTTGCAAAAGCGCCATCATGTCAAATAATTAAGTAAGAGGTTGAAGAAGGGTGTGCCGCAAGACTTTCACAGAGGAACAATTCAATTCAATTCTTGAAGTAAACACAATGCACATATCTAGAACTACTGCATGCTATATTCTGGGAAGAACTTGAAGATTTACTCTTGTTGTTCGATATTTTTTGTTATGAGCATTATGTATCCATTAGTGATCCTCATTAATGGAGTGATCCTAGATTTAGGGATTAGAGTAGTTTCTCTTTAAATAATCCAACTTTTGTAACTCTCAGGAGAGTCGAGTTAGTTGATATATTTTCTGGAATAGAAGTTGATATTATAACATTGTTTTACTTTCCAAGTACATTTTCTCCATGAATGAATAGAGTGCATAATTTGAGTTTTAGTCTCATATCTTGATTGCATTTATATTCACTCATACAAGGGGTCCCAATTGGTGAGTGAATCGCTTTGTTAGATTAGAATTTATTTCCTTGTTCATTAAGAAGTAATTAGAACTTTGTTGTTCTTGCAGCCAATGGTAATAGAACTGGTAGACTGTTCCTACAGCATAGGCGAGTAGAGTAACTCCTATTTGTGATTACTATTTTCTTAGAGTAAATGAATTTACTTGAGATAGTATAGATTCCTAAAGCTTAATGTATTTCAATTCCATAGGATTATCCATGAGAATCAAGAATGTTTGAAGCATATACTTTGCAAATACCATTCCAAGTTTACGTCCCTGGTCGATAATTAAACGAGACTAAATAATCTACTTAGAAGCCATTTAGGGTGTCCAATCCTGAAATAGCAGTCCAATGCTATGTGCTTCTAAGACAATTTTTTATCCAAGCATTTTTGGTGCTGCTGCTGGGGATGGTGTTAGTTCAAACTTAGTTTAGTGTTCATGTTTCCAGTTTTCATAATCTAGGATTTAATTTCAAGCAATCCTTTTATGCATAGAAGAAGAGATCCTCATGGGAGATTCCTTCCTCGTCAATACCAGGCTGAACCATTTGATATTTTCAATCCCAAGCCAGAGGAACACCGAGTTAATAGTGAAGAAGAAGATCCATTTGAAAACCCATTTTCTCATGTCCAAGGAGAAATTTCATCACCATCGTCCTCCGAAGATTCACTACATTTGCATGTCCTCTTTGATGAGCCTGAATATCAAGACAACCCATTAGATCTTATCATCTATCAGCCACAATAGCCACAATAGATAGGACCTCCTCCAAGGATGGCTTATCCTACCTTTCCCTTCCCAAATCCTCCTCAACAAGGTAACCAAAATCTAAATAATATACTAGCCGCTGCACTTTCAAAATTCTATGGACTTATCACTGAAGATCCAGAGACTTTCCTCTTTGAGTTTGACATCCTTTGTAGGAGCTATGACTACACAACTAATGTCCATAAGATGAAATTGTTCCCGTCCACTCTTAAAGAGGCCGCTCTAAGGTGGTTCATGGGCCTCAGAGCTAATGTTGTAGCAAATTAGAACACCATGAGAAACATGTTTCTTTCCATATACAAAGAGTACTGTAGGGGATGCGATTTAAAGGGAGATGAAATCTTAAAAATGTCACAGAAAGAGGATGAAACCTTGGAGGACTATGTTTCTAGGTTTACGTTTAACTTGAAATGCAACACTCAACACCAGTTGAATGAGGAATCACAGAAGCACCTGTTCCTCAAAGGTGTCAATGATGGAAGCATAGTGGCCTTAGAATTAATGGTTGGTGGGGACATCACTCAGAAGAGATAGGCAGATATCAAGACCATATATTTGAATTACTTAAGAGCTATAGTAAAAAAAGGAAGAGGACTAAGGGATCTGCCTCATAAGACAAATAGTTCTGGAGTATCTAAGATAGAGCTGTCCAACCTCCTATCTGATTTCAAATAGGACATTATCAATGACTTGTCCACTCAGCTAGATAGCATGCAAGCCGAGAGGAAGAAGGAGGACGTAGAAGCTATGCTGGCTGAATTATTCTCCCACTATAGAGAGAAGAAAAGAAACTGCAAGTGCAAAACTGTTGCATCTGTGGACACTACCTTAATGCCCACCGAGTTCAAGGTGATAGATGAGGAGAATTGAGAGGTTTTCTATGTGGCTCAAAGACGACCAAGGGCTCAGAGACAAGGTATGCCTCAAGACCCCCTGAATAATTTTGGTTATAATAATAATAATAATAATAATAATAATAATAATAATAATAATAATAATAATAATAATAATAATCAGTTTCAAAATCGAAACCCCCAAAATTATGGCCCTCTAGGACAGAATTGGAATCATAACTGGTCTAACCAACAGCCACAATATAACTAAAACTATCAGAAGCCATAGTATCACCAAAACTTCCAACAATAGCCTCTATTTAACCCATACTAGCAGTAGTTTAACAAATATCAGCAGCCATAGAAGAATACCCAATGGAAACCACATGGTAACTAGAAACAACAACCTCAGTGGGGACCCAATCAGCCTAATCAGTAGCAAGCCATCATGCCTCCACCTCAGCAACAAGATATTATGCCTCCATCTCCTACAGCCAATAGTAGTCCTTAGAAGCCATGACTGCCTATACAAACAAATCCAAATCCTAATAGCAAGCAACAGGCTTATTCACTGCAAGTGAATGACATCCACCTATGATCAGGAACCACATTTCCTACACCTAGAGCACCCATAATAGCTAATTTTTTTGATACTGAGGAAATTTTTGAAAAAACAAAATACTACAGTCCCACCTGTTTCACCTCCTACTCTAGCTGTGAAAATTCAACCTTATCTGCAAAGATTGGCTCAACAATTAGTACCCCCTAAAGAGACTCCTATTGCAACTGATCTAATTGACCAACTCAAGCAAATGAATATCCAAATACCGTTATTAGATTCCCTCAAAGAAATTCCCATTTATAATAAAGAAATCAAGGAAGCCTATATCAAGCACCCTGGTAGGAAAAAGAAAGATCCTAATACTGTCCATGTTCTTGGGTAGCTTTCTAATCTTATGATCAATAAAGCGTTGATACCTAAATAATCTGATCTAGGAAGTGTAGTGGTCACCATTAACATTAATGGTATACAAATACAGAATGTCTTGGTTGATTTAGGGGCCTCTATTAATGTAATGACTATGGATGTGTTGTTAAGACTTAGTATCATTAGGTTGAGGGAAACACCCACCATTCTCTAGTTAGTTGATAATTCCACTATCAAGCCAGATAGTATGGTAGAGGATATTGTTGTCACACTTGATTCCCTGGATTACCCCTTAGATTTCATTATCATGTCCCACAAATCCACATTAGGAGGGTATCCATTAATCCTAGGGAGGCCTTGGTTGGCCACAGTAGATGCTTGTATTGCATGTCGTTCAAGAAAAATGACCATATCTGATGGCATTCATACCAAGAAATTAACTCTGTATTCTCCATCCAAACCCCAAGCTGAACTTGACCAAGTCGTCTGGCCGGATCTAGGAGATGCTTCCCTAGAAGCCAATTCAGTGCAATAGCTTATGGTTATTGGTAGAGATCCATTTCTGGCCTCACAAGAGGAAGATGACATACTAGTAGAAATCCTTACAAAATAGTATGGCTCTGAAGAACCCTCTTGTCATGTCCCTGACTGTTCCCTACAAACCATATTGCCCAAGCAGTCCTCATCTAAGTTTCCTATAGCACTTGATTATCTCCATACTTTGTTACCCCATGAGATAAACTCACCTTCATTTACAGAAGTTCTTATGCTGGATAAAGTCAAAAGAGTATAAATTACCTTAGGTAAGGAATTGAATGTCAATAAGAATCTCACTGAATCTCATATGTCTAGCCTTCTCCAGCTTTTAAAAGAGATTCATCAAGATTTTAGATGGGACTATACTGAGATGAAGGGACTTGACCAAAAATTGTGTACCCATAAGATCTACATAAGTCCTGAGTCCAGAACTATTAGGCAAGCTCAAAGAAGAATAAACCCTACACTAAGAGATATAGTAAAGGATGAATTGCAAAAAATCCTCCAAGCTGGCTTTATATATCCTATTTCTAACAGCTAGGGGGTCTCCCCTCTTGTAATTATCCCAAAGAAAGGTGGCAAATGGTGAGTTTGTGTGGACTATAGAGAGCTTAATAAATCCACCAAGAAAGATCACTTTCCATTACCCTTTATTGACCAAGTAGTTGACTACCTTGCTGGTAAGAAGTATTTTTCATTCCTGGATGGTTTCAGTGGCTACAACCAGATCCAGATATCACCAAAAGACCAAGATAAAACAATGAACATCACCTATCCATGGGGAACATTTTCTTATTCTGTATTTCCATTTGGATTATGTAATGCACCTGTTGCTTTTCAGAGGGTAGTAATAATTATTTTCTCTGACATTGCTACTGACTCTATTGAAATATACATGGATGATTTCACTGCATATGGAACTACATTCGAAGAGGCTCATGCTGATTTGGGAGAAGTTATTAAAATATGTCAGGACTACAACCTCTCACTTAATAGTGAGAAGTGTTATATGATGATGGATGAGGGAGTTGTCCTAGGGAATAACCTCTCATCATTTGGTATCCAGGTTGATCCTGCAAAGATTGCAGTCATCATTACACTCCCCACTCCAAAAAAGAAGAAGGATGTTCATAGTTTTCTTGGTCATGTCAGTTACTACAGGAGATTTATTAAGAACTTCAGCCAACTTGCCACCCCATTGTTCAATCTGTTGAAGAAAGAAGCATAATTTGAATGGACAACTGACTGTGAACTATCATTTCAGTAGTTGAAAGATGTGTTGACAAAGACCCCTATTCTTAGAGGACCTAACTGGAAGCTTCCCTTTCATATCCACATGGATTCATATGACTATGCTATTGGGGCAGTGCTAGGACAAAAAGAAGGTATAGTTGAGCATGCCATTTATTATATAAGCAAAAATATGCAAGGTGCTGAACTAAATTATACTGTTACTAAAAAGGAACTGCATGTTGTAATCTATGCACTAAATAAATTCAGAGATTGCATAACTAATTATGAAGTATTTGTTTATACTAGTCACTCAACAATCAAATACTTGATGAACAAACCCACCGTCTCTGGTAGGTTAGCTCGCTGGTTACTCCTCATGTAGGTTTTTGACATAACTATTGTTGATAAACCAGGAAAAGCTAATGTGGTGGCTGATTTCCTCTCTAGATTACAATTTCCCAATGATCTTGTAGCAATTGATGACAACTTCCTGAATGAACGCCTATTCTGTGTTGCAACTTACAATCCATGGTATGCTGACATTTCCAACTACCTTTCTACAGGAAGAACACCACCTCATTTTTCACCGCATGAATGTCGACTGCTAGTTGAGAAAAGCTTCAACTTTTCATGGATCTCTAGATTTATGTTCTACACAGGTCCTAATCAAGTTATCCGCAGATGTGTTCATGAAGATGAGACCTATGAAATCCTTTGGGCTTGTCATGATGAGCCATGTGGTGGCCATTTTGCAGGAAAAAGGACAACATATAAGGTATTAACAACTAGTTATTATTGGCCTACCTTACATAAAGATGCAACTAAGCATACTAGGCACTGTGACTGATGTCAGTAGATGGAACACCCAACCAAGTCTAATGAAATGTCCTTGCAGCCTCAGGTGGTGGTAACAACATTTGACAAATGGGGCATCGACTTTTTTAGTCCCATTGAGCCATCTTCCCATGGTAAGTCTTATATCTTAGTACGCACTGACTATGCGACAAAATGGGTTGAAGAAAAATCAATGAGGCATGCAAGGGATCATAAGGTAGTAGATTTTCTCTATGAGTTTATTTTTACTAGGTTTGGTGTGCCTTGTGAAATAGTAACAGATCAAGGGGCGCAGTTTACCTCTAACCTTATTGTTGAACTGATGAATGAGTACATAGTGAGGCATGGTAAATCTTCACCATACCATCCTCAGGCCAATGGGTAGGCTGAGATCACAAATAGGGAAATTGAGGCCATTCTAACCAAAATAGTTTTTTTTCACAAAAAAGGATTGCGCTACCCACCTTCTTGAAGCCATTTGGGCTTATCGAACAACTTGGAAAATCACTACTAGTTTTACTCCTTTTGCGTTGGTTTATGGAAAATATGCATCCATGCCAATTGAGTTTCACCATAAGACTCCCAGGATGGCATTGGAGTTAGATATCAATGTTACCAAAGCACAAGAGGATAGGTTCCTATAGCTTAATGGACAGGATGAGTATAGGAATTCTGCACTTCACAACACCGAACTGATTCAGAAGTAGCGAAAGAAGTGGCATGAACGATTTATCAAGTATAAGAAATTTTCCATTGGTGATTGTGCCTTGCTCTATGACTCCAGCTATCAGCATACTCTAGGAAAATTTTAGACGCATTGGTTAGGGCCTTATGAAATAGTCTCAGTTTTTGACAATGGTGCAGTTCAACTATTTACCATTGATCTTGTATGATTCAAACTTCTTGTATACGAGCATCATCTTAAGATATATCACAAGCTTGTGCGTCATCAAGACTTCCTGCAGCAATTCTAGTAGAGCATAGACAGCTCCACTCCTACAGCCGAAGCATCTGGGTCTTCCACCCAGATTTTTGCCAAACTTTGATTTTTATCATAGATTCCATAATAAACATTTCACTCCCGTGAATTGCTTTCTACACAATAAAAATCCACCTCACCTCCTCTCTCTACCATGTGTCTATACCATAGCATCACTCCATCAATTCATGTAGCATATCAGAACACTCTTCCTGCAGCACCTCTCAGGTTAGTAACACATACTTTTTCTCGTATATTATTTTATTCATTTTTTATCTGGGAAAAAGTGGTTTTTTTTTTAAAACTCTTGCACGCAAAGGCTTGGTGGGACCCATTCCTTACACTTAGTTAGGGGAGGGATTATTTATTGATTGTTAAAAATATTTCCAAAACAATTTTAGCATGCAAAAAGGCAAACTTTATTTCTTGTCTTTTCACGGTGACCGTCGTCATGTGGAAGCTTATTTGTCCTTTTGTGATTAAGTCATCATAATTTGAAAGCAATTTAAAGTTAAGGTTCACTTAATAATGGCATTTTTGTGACATGTTCAGGTGGTGTACCTTAACACGCATGAATGTATTTATTAATACCATTCAAAATAATGCTTATTTACCTGGAATTAAAAGCTATTCTGAACTTTAATTTTTCTCATAAAAAACACCTTGAGTCCATAAGAAGTCCTGCATTTTCCAATTTTATGTAGCGTCTGTAGAGCTCCTACAGAGCCATTTTTTTCATTTACAATGGGTAGAGACCTTCAGAGGCATGAGCCTATAGATCATCAAGTTCTACTTGGAGTCCCAGGTGCCTGTGAAATGTTTCAAAGAGGGGATGGCTGAATTACTGCTTAAGCCTTAATGGCTTTGATGAAGAAATTGCTTTTCAATTTCTAAATACTTTGAACAATGGGTTTGTAGTGGTTAAGGGTCTGAGGATAGAATTCTCAGAGGACATTGTGGCAGAAGTTTCAAAGTTTCCATAGGAAGAAGAAAAATGGAATAAGGATATTGACTTGCGCTCAGCCAGGGCACAATTTACCCTACATGGTGACCCACAGTTGGATGTTGATAAGAAATAGGACACTTCAAGAACATCATTACCCATAGAATTTATGCAGCCGACTACACTCATAATATCCTACTTCACTTGTGAAGGTCGTTACAAGTACCTTCATGGACTGCATTTCAAGATTATGAGCGCCCTCCGCCATGAAAATAGGCCAGTAAACTTACCCTATTTTCTATTTAATATTGTGAAAAAGCAGGCGTCTCTAGTACATTCAGGAAAATATCAATCCATTTCCCATCATTCTTTAATTAAATTAGTTGTAGAAAGGGAATTAAGTAAATAATCAATTGGGACTTGGGAAGAATTCTTGGCCATGGAGGAAATAACACCTAGAGTGGTTGGCCATAGATGCTAGGGTGTAGGTAGAAGGGTTAACATGGAAATGGGGGTTCATAAAGTATTTCAAAAAATAGACGTCATTCCTGTAGTGTCTTCTTCTAACCCTACCCTATCTAGGAAAAGAGCCTGCAATGTTAGTACTCCTGTGACTAATAAATAGAAAGGAAAAACTAGGGAAGCCGATGCCACTCCTGATATTTCACCTTTCGAGGAAAATATGTCTATTATCATGAAGGATAAAGGTAAAACCATAGAGACAGAGGGTATGACTCTAGAACAACAACCACCTAATAATGAAGATGTTGGTAATATAGCTGAGGAACCCTTTTCCTGTCTCGAGGAGGCAACACCAGAAGAACCTCCTATAGCCATTATGGAGGACATATCCTCCAGTAGGAAGAAACACAAAGATCCTCTGAGATCTTTTCAAACCCCTGTTAGGAAGAGTGCTAGACTTTCTACTAGTACCAGTAAGGCAGACAAAACCCCTGATTTAGTTATCAATGTTGAATCCTCTGAGTCTACAGAGAAGTCCTCTTCAGAGGCAATTGCCCCAAAAAGAATAGATAGTGACACCATATCCCACATTATGAATGATGAAGCTACAACTGACCCACAAGTTGATTACATCCTTGTAGACAGTGATAAGGATCCTGAGGAAACAAAGGGATTTTTCAATAACTCTGTTGGGAAAGATATTGATGCCAATTCATAAAACCTACCCCTTGAAGAATTCACTACAATAGATGAGGACATTGTTGAATAATTGAGTGAAGATGGATTAGACATGCTAGCCACAAAAGCTAAATCATCCCTGGTGGATGATTCAATAAAAACCCTTGTCATATGGAGAGGAAAAGCTTCCATTGATGAATCCTGCCAAGTAGACGATTCAGTGAAAACTCACGACAAAGGAAAAAGGGGCTACTTCCACTGAAGATGAATCACTAAGAATCCCTCGACCTGCATTTGGGTGGATTGATATTCTTCAATAGGGACCCATGCCACCACCGAATTTATCAACACCTTTAGTAGTAAGATTGACTTTATACCAAAATTTTATTCGAGAAAATGTACAATGGCAACTGGAAACAGAAAAACTGAAAAGAATCATTGAGGAGTAGGCTTGTCAACTTGAATAGAAAACAAATCGGATTGCAACATTGGAGAGGAAAATTGAGTAGATCATTGAATTGATTCCTACAGCAATGACATGTAGGTCACCATCTCCAATTTATGCTTTGTTCCTTAAAGATCAATTAACTTTCAATTGACTAGGATTGTAGAGGGATTGAACCCTTCTATTTCTACACCTCACAAATTTTATGATGCCTTCCAGTCAGCTTTCATGTCCATCAAAAACCTATTATGTGAATTGTATTTACACAATCTTGATGTGCCAAACAATAGTGATTGGAATTCACTTGTGTACGTGGGAGATGTTTAGCTGAGGGCACTGATGTCTTGGATTCGGAATGAGATTAGTAGAGAGCATCAGGCTCTTCCATATAGAAATAGTAAGATAGACACACCCCTCATGATGAGGGCTGAAGTTCAGAGTTCTAGGCAGAATTTCCTTGATTGGATCTCAATTACTATGAACCCTAGTGGATCCTGCAAGGTCCTTCTAGTCAAAGAGCAGGTATACACACATTGGGAACAACATTCATCACATGATATTGAGGCCATGATTGTAGCTTGCAGACAGAGGTGGATATAGATGTCCCATGACTTAAAAATCAGGGAACCTCATCCTCCATAGAATTTAACTCTTGCCACTCACCAAGCCCCATGGTTTATAATGCTGGGTCGAACACAGTTGAATTATTGGATTCCCTTAAGGTTTCAACCTCCTATCCTCCTACAAACTTTACTTGCAGTAAATGAGAATGCAGAAGATCATGATATGTCTCAGGAGAGACAGAGGTGGGAAAGACTTCGGGACAACCATGGGTATTCCAACTATGTTGCTGATGAACCAGGTGAAAAGACCGCCAGCGACCTGAGGCTTAGGGCTAGGATCCATAATTTCATGATTGTTGGGGACCAGCAATAGTGTAGTTGGGGGGAATGATGAGCCTCTTAAAAGGCCATCTTTTCCATGTGTCTTATTTTCTTTTTCAGTAGTTTGCTTACAAAACATAGACTTTAAACTTATGGTTTTATATGTATATTTTAAATATGTAAAGACATAAGTAGGTAAATGGATGGTAAGAACATGGTGTATTTTCTTGGAATTGATGGGTAAAATTTGCAGGATATAAGTAGTTGCATGCTAATGAATAATCATATTTCCTATGCTATGTTTATGGGTAGTCTCCTTCTTGTAGCCGAATGTCATGCAAGAGTATCAAATGGAAACTAACACTTCTTTCCTAGTATTAAATTATAAAATATATATATGTGTTGGAAGTTGTGTATGCTAACCATTTTTTAGGAATCAAGTCATGGCGCATTCAAGAATAGCAGTGTGGTGTTGATGGAGTCAACGACAGCCATTGCTGTAAAAGCACCATCATGTCAAAGAATTAAGTAAGTGGTTGAAGAAGGGCGTGCCACAAGACTTTCATGGAGGAACAAGTCAATTTAGTTCCTGAAGTAAACACAGCGCGCAGATCTAGAACCACCACATGCTATATTCTGGGAAGAAATTAAAGATTTACTCTTGTTGTTCAATATTTTATGTTATGAGCATTATGTATCCATTAGTGATCCTCATTAATGGAGTGATCCTAGATTTAGGGAGTAGAGCATTTTATCTTTAAATAAGCTGACTTTTGTAACTCTCAGGAGAGTCGAGTTAGTTGATATATTTTCTGGAATAGATTTTGATATTGTAACACTGTTTTACTTTCCAAGTACATTTTCTCCATGAATAAATAGAGTGCATAATTTGAGTTTCAGTCTCTTATCTTGATTGCATTTCTATTCACTCATACAAGGGGGCCCACTTGGTGAGTGAATCACTTTGTTAGATTAGAAGTTATTTCCTTGTTCATTAAGAAGTAATTAGAACTCTGATGTTCCTACAGCCACTGGTAACAGAACTGGTAGACTGTTCCTGCAACATAGGCAAGTAGAGTAACTCCTATTTGTGATTACCATTTTCTTAGAGTAAACGCATTTACTTGAGATAGTATAGATTCCTGAAGCTTAATGTATTTCAATTCCATAGGATTAGCCATGAGAATCAAGAAGGTTTGAAGCATATACTTTGCAAATACCATTCCAAGTTTACGTCCCTGGTCGATAATTAAATGAGACTAAATAATCTACTTAGCAGCCATTTAGGGTGTCCAATCTTGAAATAGAAGGCCAATGCTATGTGTTTCTAAGACAATTTTTTAGCCAAGCAGTATGGATGTGATTCATGGAGCTAGTTTTCTGAATAAAGCACCATATAGATTGACACCTAATGAAAATGAAGAACTTAACAAACAAGTGCAGGAGTTTTTACAGAAAGGATTGATCAGAGAAAGATTGAGTCCATGTTTTGTACCTATTCTATTGACACCTAAGAAGAATGGAGAGTGGAGAATGTGTATTGATTCCCAAGCTATCAACAAGATCACAATGAAGTATAGGTTCCCTATGCCAAGGATGGATGACATAATGAATTGTTTGAGTGGATCAAAGTAACTTACCAATATTTATTTGAAGAGTGGCTATCATCAGATCAGAATTAGAGTCAAGAGAAAAGAAGGTTTATATGAGTGGTTGGTTATGCCTTTTGGTTTGACTAATGCACCTAGTACTTTCATGAGGTTGATGAATGAAGCTCTCAAGAATTTTTTGGGTAAGTTTATGATTGTTTATTTAGATGATATTCTGATATTTAGTAAGTCTAAGGAAGAACACCTTGAGCATTTTATAAAAGTGTTGCAAAGACTTTAGAAAGAGAAGCTACTAATTAATATGAAGAAGTGTTCCTTTATGCAAGAAGAGATTGTGTATTTAGGATTTGTGATTTCAACTGAAGGTTTGAAAATGAACCCTAAGAAGGTTAAATAAATTCTGGAGTGGCCCACACCTAGGAATGTGGGTGAGGTAAGATCATTTCATGGTTTGTCTAGTTTCTATAGAAATTTCATTAAGAATTTCAGTTTTGTTTATAATGCTATGACTGAGACTATGAGAGGAGATAAAAAGGATTTCAAGTGGACACATGGAGCTGACTTGAGTTTTGAGACTTTGAAACAAATTTTTGCCAAGTTACCTATGTTAGCTTTACCTGATTTCAATAAGGTATTGCAAATTGAGTGTTGAGCCAAGAAGGTAAACCCGTTGCTTTCTTTATTGAGAAGTTGAATGATGCTAAAAGGAAGTATTATGTGTATGATCAAGAGTTTATGCTATTGTTCAAGCTTTGAAAAAGTGGAGACATTTTATTCCTAAGGAGTTTGTGTTGTATGTGTATGTGTTAATTTTGGCCTTCTCAATCAACCATACACTTCAACATAGTCCTTCTTCACCAGGTGCAAACAAGACTGAATATGAGTTATTCATCCTGCCTGTCTAGGTGATTCAACCTGTTGCCTTCTATCTAGATGGGGTTTTGAAATTTTTCTCTCAGGACGAGGGCCTCACAAATATGAACCATCTAAGAATGAAGGATTTAATCATGATAACAATGCAATGCAAAGATTATGCTAATGAATTGAAGTATGAGATACTAAACTAAGACATGATTTCAATGCAATTTAGTCTAGAAATTGAAAACTATCTATTTGCAATATGAAATTACTCTATATGATATTAGAAAAAAATGAGACAACAATTCAGTATTCTAACAATACAACTTTCTCTAATAATTTCGGGGGTTTGAATGAAGAAAGAGGGTTCTTTTATAAACCCTGAGAAGATCAGAATAGAAACTTTCTTATTTTTGAAATAAAACAACTAGAAAAACCAATTAAAAGTAGAAAGCTTTATTGAAAACAATTCAATAAATTGTTTTCTTTCTATTTTAACTGTTTTCTCTTTTTGATTTAATATTGTTTTATTTGAATTAAATTGTTTTATTTCTCTTTAAAGCACAATTAATTCAAAGTTTCCATTTCTGAATAGAAGAAAGATTTTTGAGAGAATATCCAATTAATTAAATAAATA
>MU227674.1:2510012-2525400 GCA_018584345.1 Thuja plicata
AAAAAATTTGAGTCTAATTACCTCTTTGTTTAATGTAATTCAGACGTTGGTGTTGTCTCTTGCGTGCTCTCATCAGGAAATTTCTTTGATGAATCCAGATTTTGTTGAGTCGTTCAACCACATTAGATGCTTCCACATTTTGCAAACTACGATTAACCTCGTGCCTTTGTTTAGCACACAGCAACAAAATTGTTTCAGGATAATAAGACTACGTGTAATTATAAATTTCTAGCCCATGGCTTTCATGCACACTTATGTGGAAACAACATATAGCCATCTGTTAGTGTTTTGCTAATGTGGTTTGTTGTTTGTTACACGTGTATTGATATATTCCATAGACCTAGTAGTGCATGTCCACCCTCTCGTACCATTTGTTTAGGTGAGATTTGGACAGCTCAAGGTAATTCTTAATTAATTAATTTATACGTAATTCGCCGGGCTGCTAACGTTTGTTTGACCTCTTGACTTCGATTTTGATCTGTACATATGTTCATTAATATATTTATTGGCGAGTACATTTATATCTTCCTCACAATTAGCCTCTCAAGCTGTGACTTCCACAATGGTCGGGAGCATTCATTGCGCCTCTCTACTTTCAATATTCATATTACTGGTCTCTTCCTCTGCTGATGACTTTGCACAGGCAGGGTGGACGCTTGCAAAGGTTGTGGAGTTTGGCTTTACACCTACCAATTGCATTTGCTTGAAAGTTTGTAAAGCCTTATCAATAAATCCCATTCTGTGCATATCTTGCTATCATTGTCGTCCGCTAACACACATCTTGTCTGTTTATTGCACTATCTATTCTGTCTATTTTTTTCGTCCCGCAATTATTTGGGAACATGATAGGTATTCACGGGAATGCCCACATAGACTTTACTGATCTTGATTCTCCCGCAGCTGGACACTATAGGCAGCCCGATTGAAATAAGGCAGGGGAATTGAAATTGTATACAAGGAAGTGCAATGAAGATACTCTTAAAATGGTGAATCCCTCAACAGGCCATCGCTCTGGAAATTGGGATTGGTAATTTAGGAAAAGAAATTGTTCTTCCCGGGCTGTGGAATTTCTGAAACAAATTAATGGAATCCGTGACCATTTGCCAGCAACAAACACTGCTTTTGAGAAGCCACACAACTGTCAACGGCAGAGGCGTCAGAGTCATTGGACAGCTGGGGAGGGACAGCTGGCGAAAACAACCAACAGAGATGATCATTTTAATGGTAGTCATTTCTGTCTGCATCTGTTTGAGCCGTCCGATACAAATTTTTGCCCAAGTGTGTTCAAAGGGGAAACGCCTACGACATAATAAAGAAAACATTCATTACAATGTACCTTTTACATCAATGGAAGCTAAAGGTCAGTCTGTATGCACATAAAACACATCATCCACGACCGTTTTGAGTGGAGTTGGTGGTCTTTTGCTGTTGTTGACATTTGTGGATCTATATATATATATATATATATATATATAAATGTATGTATCTGGGTAGGTAGAAAACCACGAGCATATCCAATTACTGAAATGCTTAGATCCAATGCTCTTAGTTAGTCGCAATTTTATACCTTTTTTAAAAATTGTTTGCGAAGATTTATCAACGCAAGACGAAAGTAAGTAGGATTTTATATTCCCCGCAGAGTTAAGGTTTTGTGTAAAAGACAAACAAAAGACGCTCTGATAAATTTCTAAGTACTTTGCACATGTGTTTGTATGGATGTGGAAAGAAATTTGTACGTTTTGTTTTTATTATTTTGGCATTGTTTCAAATACATGTTGTTTGCCTACTGAATTTAGTTCAGTTTGGTGCCACTTGATTGAAATTTGAAACCAATTTTCTATTGCTGTATGCTAATTCTTATGTTCTGTAGTATAATTTATTATATCTATTTTTAAATTATGTCTCTCAAAGTTAGATATGACCATTTTGTTTCAGTTGGCTATTTGGCTTATTATTCTTGCACATTGATTTGTGCATTAAAATACTCAAATCCAGTATTTAGGATGGTTTATGTAAAGACAATTATAAATATATGGCAAGGAATTAATTATAAAGAAACTCCTCAAAACACATAATAATGTAAAATTATCACGTAGTGTACCATTCATGAATAATTACTACACCTAAACATTTTGTATTATCTACCTTGCATGTCTTCAACCATATAAATTTGTCTATAGGGTTTGAATCATAGTTAAGGAAGTTCCATATTTAACCCTCATATAATAAATACCTGAAGGGATTTCTTAGTTTCATATTACAAGCCTATAAAACATGCACGTATAGTGTGACCAAGTTTTAGAGGAGTATAATTGTAGAGAATGGGATTATACCTAAGCCTTGATAATATAAAGTATTACTAAATTATGGAGATGATTTTCCCCTAAATATACCACAATTCTTAAGATTCATCTATTTTGAAGCATGAACAACATTTGATTATAAGGTATTAATCTAATAGCTTCAATCATAGGCCATCAAAACAATAAGGAAAATCAGAAAAAGATAAGCATCATTTATCCGTCGCATTTAAATTTTTATATTAATCATTCACATGTTTCAATCTTAGTTATTTATTTAATTTGAGATCCAATTGATGTGGTCATTGATTGATAATTTGATTTAGACTCCTAAATTAATCTTAGGATGCAATTTATTTCAAAAATTACATTTTGGTGAAACCTTTCGATCTTATACCATAGAAAGTTTAGCTCTAGGTTATCCTTCTTCTCCATCCATTATTATTTGATTGTGTGCTCACTATGTATTACCAAAAAAAATTATATAAGATAATGATCCAAGTTCTTAGGGAAATTTTCATGTAAAAATATAGAAAATGATGGATGCTAGTTTAAGGAGATCAACTAATTTTCATCCCTAGACTTATGGGAACATGCAAGTGATGAATTAGAAACTTATTAAATCTTGAGATAATATATAATTTCAAGCATCCCAAGACTTATAATAAAAAATTTGCATACACATATTATTTGTATAAAATGCTACTTCATACTTTTAATCAACTTGTTATCACTTGAGGTGTTTATTGGGCTCCCATTGCATAGTCATCTAGATTTTACCTTGACACAACCACATAAGGTCCTAAAGAATAAGTGGTATCAAAAGTTTGAAAAGGTACTATTTTCATTGGTCTACTTTTTCAATTCATTTATATATTCAAGAGAAGTTGAAGTAGTCATTTAATCTAGGTACAAAAAGAAGTGTTCCCAATATTATATCAAGAATAAATCTAAGGATGAATATCAAGTTTGGTTTTTCCTAGAATCGAAGAGAAAGAAAAGAATATCAATCCATTAAGTTATAATTAGTTTCATATCCTACAATAAGTGAGTGAGACTCCATTTAATTTTTTTGTACACCCATTTGATTATAATCAATCAAATGTATTTATTTAGAAGATCTCATTTAATATCATTAATGAGTTTAGATTTATTCCTCTAATATTTTCTCATCTTGTCTATTATATTCACCGTGTTTTAATTGTCCTATATTTAAATATTATAGTCATAAGGGGTTGGTTTCATTTCATCATGTCCACTTGTGTGTTTTATAACTAATGTTTATTTGTGTGGGTTTTCATCTCTTAAATTTTATTTTGTTAAATTAGAGAATTTTTTTTCCCTAGTTTCTATAGCGGTTTTCACATAACAATTTTTCAATTTAAAATATAGATGCTCTCAAGAACTGAACCCCCTATATGTTGCAACTGAGTAGATGATTTAGGTTTGGTATGGCAAAGTATAAATTCCAAGACAACTCTTTGGAATATTTTTACTAAGGTGTCATATTCATGCAATCTTTTTCAATTGGGTATGCCCAAGTACTTTATTTAACAAATTTTATTGGTGCATTTAAGTTAGTATATATTTAAAAGCCATTGGGCTCATTATGGATGCACTCAATAAAACTATGTGTTGCAATTTAATCTTTTTCTTGCATTTGGTGTATTATCAATTTTCATGTCCAAAATGTGCAGTGAACTTGGGTCTCCTTCTTTCCTTGTAGTTAAGAAAGAATTTGATGTTTAGCTAAGCCTACATGTGGTATACCCAATAATATCATATATTAGATGTTGACAAGTAATTTTAAATTTTACAATCATAATTATTTTTTTAGTTTGGAGTTGATTTCATATTAAAGAAAATTATATTTATTCTCTTCTTCTTTAAAATCAAATACTTTTATGCTCCTAACCTTGGTAGACCCAAAAATCAATTTATAAAAAAGTTGAATGTTAATATTCCAGTGCATTCAAGGATGGGGGGTACTCAAAGAGATCTATCCAATCCTTCCTGCGAGAGTCATATAAAGGAAAAAAACAAGGAAAAAATGGGAGATATGCAAGATCAACCTTCACATTATACGGAAATCAATTACAATGGATCTGCAACATGCAGTCCTATGTTCCAGGAAAACAAGTATGATTACAAACATAAACCATTATAATTTTCTTAGCATCAGGCTACGGGAAGCTAATCTTCTAAAACTTAACTTTATAACTACCTATACTAGGAACAACTACCCCAATTTATATAGGTTTGCAGGCATCAAGTCAGCCTAGAAAGATCACATTTCCCAATGAGAATAAAACATAATACAAGATGTAGGTCAAGGCCCAAATCATAAGGATCTCCCTCCAAAAGATAAAACATGAATCAAGATCCCTCAAGTAGGTTCGTCGTAGATGTAATAACATCGATAAGTGAGTTGTGGAGCTTCACCAATCAGAAAATCCTTTGCGAGATCAAAAAACATAAATTGAGCGTGAAACATGAAAAATAGCTAAATACTGCCAAAATATGCAAGATCTCATACATGAAGTAACCAAATGAGGTGTGAACCTAGAAAAAGGTTCATAATGATGCCAATAATATGCCATAAGGTGCCCAACTGTAAAATAGAAAAACTAAAGGTGCACGAAAGGAAACCCAGACACTGAACTTAACAAGAAAACATAAAGAAAATATTTTTTGTTGATGCAAATTGCCAAGAACCCAAGATGTTCCTACATCAGACCACTGGGGTTATTTTAAAGCGAGCCTCTCACTTTTTTGTAGCTAAAGGAACACCAAGATGGTCAACCTCATCCTAAAAAATCTACGAATAATCCTCTATTGGTATTTCCTTCCATTTGACAAGATATTCTTTATACTACTTACCTCATGTACTTCTACCAATTCTGCTATCCAAAATCTCTTCTATCTTATCCATCTGCTTCTTAGGATACTGTTTCTCAACATTTGATCTATTATTATCAAAAACTCTGATTCATGATACTCATATAGGTCTGCAACATTGAATATAGGAAATATATCCATGTCATCTAGAAACTCTACTTCATATGCATTCCCTAAATCAAATGCCCTTAAGATCTTACATGTTCCAAACTTCCTTATCCCCAACTTATTGTATTTTCCAACAGGAAATCTATCCTTCTTCAAATATACCATTACTTCATCTCCTACTTCAAATTCCTTATGTCTTTTGTTCAGATTTTCTCTCCCCTTATATATGATTCATTTTCTCCAAATGTTGTCTAATTTTATCATGCAATGAATTCATAACTTCCGTAAACTCTTCTCATTTTTCACTCCTCTTGAATTCATAACTGATATCCCTCAATAATGATACTCATTTAGGATTAAAACTAGTAACTATCTCAAATGATTTATTCCTTGTCTCTTGTTTACTTAATTGTTTTATGTGCAAACTCTGCTTATTTTAGGGCTAAATCCCTATTTCCAATCTTTTCTCCAACTAAACACCTCAACAAGTCACCAAAACTTATGTTCACTACCTCTATTTGTCCATCTTTTTGTAGATGAAATGTAGAACTAAAATTCAAATCAGTCTTTATCTTCTTCCAAAGTTTCCTCCAGAAGTAACCAATAAAATTAGCATCTCTGTGTGAAACAATTATTTTAGGTAATCCATGTAATCTCACAATTTCCTTGAAAAATAAATCAGCTACATGTAATGCATCTCTTATCTTCTTATAAGGTATGGAATATAATATCTTAGAAAATTTGTCTACCAACACAAATATAGAATCATTACCTCTTTGGATCTTTGGTAATCCAAGCACAAAATATATTCTAATGTCTTCCCAAGGTCTAGTTGTTAGTGCCAAAGGTGTGTACAATCCCACATTCTAACTTCTTCCCTTATCAATTTGACAAACTGTACAACTCTGAACAAGTTTTTTAACATCCTCATGAATCTGAGGCCAAAAGTAATTCTCACTTACCAAAGCCATTATCTTATCAATGAAAAAGTGTCCAGCTAATCCTCCATAATGCTTTTTCTTAATCAGATTATCCCTCATAGAACTTCTAGGTATACACAACTGAATTACTCTAAATAACATACCTTCTTGAATGAAATAATCCTACCATTTTCTTCAGTCTGCTATGATAGGTTCTCTGCAAGCTTTTCAAGGTTTTGCAAAATCAGGGTCATCCTCATACAAAGTCTTCAACTCATTAAATCCCAACACCTCAACTCTCATTTCTGTCAGTAAATTCTTTCTTCTACTCAAAGCATCAACAACTTTATTTGATTTACCACTCCTATATTTCAATACAAAAGTATAACTCTGCAAGAATTCAACCCATCTTATATGTCTCTGATTCAACTTACCTTGACTATTCAAATATTGCAATGCTTGATGATCGATATACAACACAAACTCCTTCGATAACAGATAGTGCCTCCACTTCTTCAAGGCTTGAATTATGGCACAAAACTCCTAATCATATACTAAATATCTTCCTTTTGCATCATTCAACTTCTGAGAAATAAGCAATAGGTATTCCTTCTTGAGTTAACACTACTCCAATTGCATTTCCACTTGCATCACAGTCCACTTGAAATACTTTATTGAAATCAGGTAAAGCTGACAAAGGTTTTTCAGTCACCTTTTGTTTCCAAAATTCAAAACTCCTTTGTGCTCCATATGTCCACTTGAATTCTTTTCTATCCCCTCTCATTGTCTTATTCATAGGACCACAAACCAAATTGGAATTTCTAATGAATTTTTGGTAAAAAAATATCCAATCCATGAAATGATCTTACCTCTCTAATAATATCAAGTGTAGGCCACTCAATAATTTATCTAACTTTCTCAGGATCCATCTTCAAACCATCATCATATATCAAAAAACCCAAATACACTATCTCTTCTCTCATGAAAGAACACTTCTTAATATTTATCAATAACTTCTCTTCCCTTAATATTTGAAACACTTGTCTTAGATGTAACTAATGCTCTTCCTTATCCTTACTAAAAATCATAATTTCATCCAAATATACAATCACAAACTTACCCAAGAATTTCTTCAATACCTCATTCATGAATCACATGAAAGTACTCAGTGCATTACTAAATCAAAAGGGCATTAAAAACCATTCATACAATCCCTCATTTGTGTTGAATGTGGTCTTCCACTCATTCCATTCTCTAATTCTTATATGATGATACCCGCTCTTCCAATATATCTTTGTAAAATATCTAGATCCACTCAAACAATCTATTATATCATCCATCCCAGGCAAAGGAAACCTCTACTTCATTGTGATTTTAATAATGGCCCTAGAATCAATACACATTCTCCATTCTCCATTTTTCTTAGGTGCTAATACTGAAAGTTCTACACAATGACTCAAGCTTTCTCTAATCAAACCTTTCTTCAACAATTCTCACACTTGTCTATTCAAATCCTCATCTCGTCTAGTGTTAACCGATGTGTTAATTTATTTTGAAAATTTTCTCCAGGAATCAAATCCATACAATGAATGATACTTCTCACAAGTGGAAATCCATTAGGTGCATTATCTGAGATTATGTCTTCATACTTAATAAAAAAATCCCTTATCTCCTCATGTTGTTCCTCTACTCATTCTAAATAGAATTTCCTAGGAATCAATGCATGAAACATACTATCACTCTTCAAGCCATCTAAGAATTTCCTCCCTTCAGCCACCAAAACTCTAACATTGGTACAAATTTCACTCCTAGGATTTTCTATCAAAGGAACCAACACTTGTTTCATCCCATTTGCAACAATAGTATACTTCTTATTTCAACCATCATGTAATGCTTTTCTATCATACAACCATGGTCTACCCAACAAGATGTGATACACATCCATAGGCATAATATCACAAAGAAATTCATCATATGATAAGATCCAATCTTCAATTTATCCAAACAATGTTTACTTACCAGTACCTTATGATCATCCTTTATCTATTCCATCTAATAAGGCTTTGGATGTTTCAACCTCTGCAACTTCAGCTTGTTCACCAACTCCTTAGAGGCTAAATGTTTTGAACTACAACTGTCAATGATTACTTTGCAACATTTTCCTTCAACTTTGCATCTTTTCTTGAACAAAATCTTCCTCAGTAACATGTCTTGATCTATCTCTTCATGACATAGGGATCTCCTTACCATTATGGCTCCCCCATATTGATGCAGAGGGTCTAGATTTCTAGTGCTTCTTTCCCTCAAAGTGCCTTTTACTTCTTCTAACCATACAATGGTTACTCCTCTATGTGTTATTCCTCAATATGGATCTCCTAGATCCTCTCTACCAACAGGCCTCCTAGGTATAGTTGGTTTATTGAAGACACAAAGTTCATACAATCTCAACTAGTCCAACTAGTTGATCATTCCTCTTGATTCTTCACTAGAACTTCCACTAGAACCCCAAAACCTTGCTTAGGATCTTCCCCATACACCTCATAGACTCTTACCTATGTTCTTGACCCATTAAAAGTCCTTTGGAAACATTTACAACACTTCTGGATACTTCAACAATCCAATTGTTTTCAATGCACTAGTAGGCCTAATTAGGCCTATTCCTAGTAGGTCTATTTTCACTATTTTGAGCCAAATGCTCCAAATTCTCCAAAACAACCTCACATAAGAATTTGAAAATTGGAAAGATATCCACTATCCCTTAAAGAATCCAAAACCATAGTTTCTCAATGCACTCACAACCCTAATTACTACCAGGCTCTATTTTTTAACCTTTCTTTTAGGCCTCTAGACCAGTCAGTACAAATTATCTTCAATTTGTTCTTCAAAATTCAATTCACCATTTAAAACCATTTTATTCTTCACGTTGACACTTTAGGGCTTCCACAAATGACACTAATTCATCCCTCCAAGATCATGGGTGCTCGATTACAATTCAATCTTTACCTTGTCCAGGCTCACCTACTCCTAGCAGTCAGCCATAGGGCTTCACTCCAAGCTTAGGAATTCAATTGAAAGAAACAAAAGGAAAAAAAAAAAAAAAAACAATATGTACAGACCCTAACCCATTATCCCACATTATTTAAGCAATTTTCAATTGTGGATGCTTATGTTAGAGCCATTTTTGCTCCTGCAACTCTGCAAATTGAACTTCCAGACACAGTGGCCTAAATCCTAATGTAACTCCACACTCATTCAACTTGAAAGAAAAATACTCTGTGAAAAAGAAAGATAATTCAAAGCACTACACCCCATGGGGTCAGATCACCTAATCTAATCTGTACTCATCCGTACAGAAGGCAAAAAACACTGTAAATTACAATGAAACACATAAACCATCCGTACAGAGTGATGATCACAAAAGTACTATGCAACTAAAAAATACATTAACCTTATAAAAATCATCAATCCATGCTCAAATACCCAAGCATGGGTAGTTACAACTGCTCAAACTTCCATTTTCAAGTTCTCGCAAAATTTGCAAAAGTTGCTCAAGCAACTTTTGAAAGTTGCTAGCAACTTTTTAGCATTTTTTTCTCTTTGACTATTTTAGTCAACTTGATGCATGTTTATCACTCCTATGACCCTACTTAGGATAATTAGGGTCCTAGAAAAGACTAAAAACTCAATTTACTCAAAAATAGTAACTATTACCATTCTAGGCCAAAATGACCATATTGTCATCTAGGAGCACTTTTGCTCTTACAATCATGAAATGAACAAGTTGGGATCCAAACCTAATGAATCTTATTAAAATCCAACCTAATACTCTTAAAAAAAACATAAACACACAAATCACACCAAAATGGGAGGTTCTCTACACCATACTCCCCTGGGACAAAGAACTCAAGTCCCTTGAGTTAGGAGGTCTTCAATGGTGACCCCATGCTTCAAAATTTCTGCCTCAGTCATCCAAGTGGCCTCTGATTCAGGTAGGCCCTTTCACTTTACTAGGTACTCTTTGTAAGTATCCTTCATGGTCTTCTTAATCACCTTGGATTCTAGTATACTATCCAACTGTAGAGGGAGTGGGGTAGGCAAATCCTTAACCCAATCTTCTTCTCCCAATTATGAAAGAGTTTGTTGACCAGTGTCTAACGATGGTCCCTTATAGACCGATACATGTCACATACATTAAAAATGGGTGAAATGCCCAAATTTAGAGGCAACTCCACTTCATATGCATTTTTTCCATACTTATGCAATGTCCTCAATGGTCATATCTTCTGCATGAGCAACTTAGTTGGCTTACCCTTAGGTAGTCTTTCCTTTCTGAGGTAAGCAAGTACTAGATCCTCCACATTAAATTGCAGATCCCTCTGTATCTTGTCTGTCTTGGTTTTATACTTCTCCCCTTGTTGTAGTAAAGTCTTTTTGACTTGATCATGAAGCACTTTCATCTACTCTGCAAATGATTCCCCTTGAGCACTTCTCTTGTCTTGCCAACTGAGATCCCTTAACTCCAAAATCCCTCTAGGATTATCCCCATAAACTATCTAAAATGGGATTTTTCTAGTACTCCTATTGATGGAGTCATTATAGGCATATTCTTCTGGTCCTATAATATGATCCCATGACTATCCATGATGCTTAGTCAAACATCTCAATAAATTGCCTAACGATCTATTGACTACCTTAGTTTGCCCATTTGACTGAGGGTGATAGGATGAAGAGAAAAACAAATTAGTCCCCAACATCTTCCAAAGAGTCCTCCAAAAGTGACCCACAAACTTACAGTCCCTATCACTTACTATGTTCAATGGAAATCCATGAATTCTCACAATGTCTCTAAAGAATAGGCCTGCAATATGTGAAGCATCATTGGTTTTTTTGCAAGGGATGAAGTGTGCCATCTTTCTAAACCTGTCCACCACTACAAATAGACTGTCATGTCCCTTTGATGTCTTTGGAAATCCAAAAAATGAAGTCCATACATAAGCACTCCCAAGGTCTCTGAGGTATGGATGGGGGTTGATATAATCTAGTGTTGCTACTTTGTCCTTTAGCCCTCTGACATATCTGACATTGCTCCACAAAATTTCTGACATATGACTATAACCTAGGCCAATAGTAATGCCTATTCACTTGCTCAAGTGTCTTTTCCACTCCAAAGTGGCCTCCCAAACTTCCTTGGTGTTTCTCCTTGACTATGTTCTCCCTCATTGAGAATTGAGGTATACACATTAGGTGTCCTTTGAACAATAATCCCTCATGCAACATATAATCAGTAAAATCCACTTTGAATCCCTGTTGGAACTTCTCACATGCCTCAAAGGCATCTCTGAAATCTTTGTCCTCTTTGTAGAGGCCTTTCAAGTCATTCATTCCCACACTTTTTAATTGTATATCGTGTATGGCTAGTACTCTTCTACTAAGAGCATCAGCAACCTTGTTTCTAACACCTTTCTTGTGTTTGATGAAAAATATGTATGCTTGCAAATATTCCACCCACTTAAGGTTTCTTTGATTCAATTTCTCTTGCCCATTCAAGAAACTAAGGGCATGGCTATCTGTGTAAACCACAAATTATCTTGGTAGGATATAATGTCTCCACTTTTTGAGTGCTTGCACCAGTGCATACAACTCCAAATCATAGGTGGAGTACTTCTATTTGGCCTCATTCAACTTCTCTGAGAAGAATGCCACAGGGTGTCCCTCTTGGCTCAACACTGCCCCAATGGCTAGCTTACTAGCATCACACTCCACCAAAAACAACTGATTGAAATTCGGGAACCTACGAGTAGGTAGTTCTGCTATCCTTTTCTTCAACATTTCAAACCCTTGATCTGTTGTTGCTGTTGACTTGAACTGACATTTTATTCCTCCTTTTATAGTGTTGAGGATAGGGGCACATACATGACTAAAATTCCTCACAAAATTCCTATAGTAGGAGTATAATCCATGGAAACTCCTAACATCCCCTATGGATCTAGGTGTAGGCCAATCCAAAATAGACTTGACCTTATCAAGATCCATCTTCATACATCCATTAGCAACCAGAAAGCCAAGATACACTAATTCAGTTTTCAAGAACCCACATTTTTCCTGATTGATCATCAACTTCTCTTGGTGTAGCCTCCTCAATACCATCTCCAAATGCTTCATGTTCTCCTCCTTAGACCTGCTAAAGATCAAAATGTCATCAAGATATACTATTACAAACTTACCTATGAAATATTCTAGCACTTCATTCATGAGCCTCATGAATGTGCTAGGTGCATTTTTCAGGCCAAAGGACATTGCAAGCCACTCATACAGCCCTTCATTTGTCTTGAAGGATATCTTCCATTCATCACCAGGACTAACTCTGATTTGGTGATACCTTGACTTCAAATCCACATTGGATAAATAGAAAAAACCTCCCAAGTTGTCTAGAAAAGCCTCAATCTGGGGCATTGGGAATCTATACCTGATTGTGATCTTGTTAATAAACCCCAGAGTTATTACACATCCTCCATTTTCCATCCTTCTTAGGTTCAAGGATAGTTGGCACAACAAAAGGACTCAAACTCTTCCTTATTAGCCCTTTCTCCAACAAATCGGGAATCTATTTTCCTATCTCTGCATTCTGACTTGGTGTCATCTTATATGCTTCCTTATTAGTCAGATTAGCTCCGGGTATGAGGTCTATCTGATGACTCAAATCTCTCATGGGTGGAAATTCCCTAGGAAATCCATTACCCACTATTTCATGATACCTTTCCAATAGTGCTTGTACCTATGGTGGTATATTGGCTTTCTCCTTAGTCTCCTCCTTTGGCTTCACTATCACTACAAAACAGACCCCTCTCTACTTCTGCATAACCTTTAGAAACTCCTTTCCACTCAAGAGAATCACACTAGTTTCCACATGCTTCTCCTCATTAGGTTCTTGTAAGGGATCCATTTGAAACTTCTTCCCTTGTTTAGTAATCACATAGTTATTCTTTTCACCATCATGAATGGCTTTTGCATCATATTTCCATGGACGTCCTAGAAGAAGATGGCATGCATCCATGGGAAATATGTCACATAGGACCTTTTCCTTATAATCTCCTATCTCAAACTCCACCATAGTTTGTTCATCCACCACTATCTGCTACCCCTTGTTTAGCTATGATACTTTGTAGGGGGTAGTGTGAGGTATCCTTCTAAGTTTCAATTTATCCACCATCTCAATTGACACTATGTTCTCTGTGGATCCAGAGTCCACTATCACCTTGCATATTTTCCCATGGTACATACAAGTAGTCTTAAACAAGTTCTATCTTTGAGGTGGTTCTATGACACTACGAACATTCAAAAAAGTCCTTCTCAACATGAGATTCTCTCCATCCAATACTGGCCCTGCCTTGGAGATTGGAGAAGTGACACTTTGGGTGTCATCCTCTTGCACTAACTGATTTCTTCTTTCTCCCATTGATGATGTGGAAGTCTTGTCAGGACATCTATCCATTGTATGGCCCACTTGATTGTAATTGTAACATTTTCCATGAAGACAAAATTGGTCCTTCCTTGTGATTGGAATCTACCCCTTGGTGGAAGTCTTCTTCTGTATCCTCCTCTTTGGAATGATCCTCTATATTGGTTATTCCCACCGTTATCAATGGAATTTGTCTCTTCTGGTCTACTTGGGCTTTGTCCTCTGCCAAAGTTACTCATGTCTCTGAATCCTCTATTATTATTACTCCTACCCCTTTGTTGGAGATCATTCCTCCTTCTAGCCTTCTCCTCTGCTCTCAAGGATAACTTAAAAAACTTGTGCATACTTTCAGGAGCCATCATACTGATTTCATCTTAGATTCCTTGTCTCAACCCATTGAGGTACCTTGCTACCTTTTTCTACCTCATCTTCTTGTATTCTTTCCCTTAGGCTCAATTTTTAGAACTCCTCAGTATATGAACTTACTGACAACTCTTTTTTTCTCAAGCTCTGCAACTTCTGATACATTTGAATCTCATAATCAGTGGGCAATAATTGTGCCCTCAATATGATCTTCATTCTCTCCTAAGAATCTATCTTCTTCTTACTAGTAGCTACCCTATCATCCTACATCATGTTCCACCACACCAATGCAGATCCTTTGATTCTGGCCTTTGCATAACTGACTCTCTTCTCCTCTGCTACTTCTTTGTAGTCAAACTAGTTGTCTATGGCCTCTAGCCAATCCAATAACTCTTCACCATTCAAGCTGCCACAATAGTAGGGTATGTGTTCCATACTATCTTTGCTGATGGACTTGAAGGCATCCAAGAACACATTGTGTTCTTTATCCATCTCCACTTCTTTTCCTTTTCCAGTTGTCTCTCCTGTCTTTCTTTCATCTTCTTCATCACTCTCATCTCCCCATTAAGTGACTTAACTCTTACCTTTTGTCTCTGTCAAATTATCCTTTGCCAATAGATTTTGGACCAAGTCCACTATGGAATCGTTTCTCATTGACTTGGGTGGCATGTTGTCAACCTCGTGGCTTTCCTCCCCTTCAAACATACACTGAACTTAAAGAAATTATGGCTCTGATACCACTCTAATGCAAAGGGTCTAGAGTTCTAGTGTTTCTTTCCCCCAAAGTGCCTTTTACTTCTTCTAACCATCCAATGGTTACTCCTCTATGTGTTCTTCCTTAATATTGATCTCATATATCCTCCCTACCAACTAGCCTTCTAGGTATTGTGTGATGAAAATGTGTCACACTTCTATGAATCATTCCATCCAAGGTTGCTCAAGAATGAGGCCTCAAATATCGACTCATAGCTCCCTAGTCATGGAGTGCAAAGGTGTGTGATGAAGGCCCTCAGAAAGACCTAGTTGTGCCTATACAAGCACACCATAAAATGAGAGATTTAATGCATGAAAATGAAATCTATTCTATATGATAACAATGCAAGAAAGGAAATTAATCTATATGATAACAATGCATGATTATTCTATGAAAGGAAATACAAATGCAAGATTAATCTAGGAAGGGAAACATGAATCTAATCTACATGAATAGCCTTGGATGCAAGAAGAAGAAGACAAGAAGAGAGAAGTTGCAATATCCAAGCCAAAGTGCTCAAATTCTCCTCCAAAATTGCTCTCCAAACCTGCAGCATAACAATACATAAAAATTCTATATGAGAATG
>MU227674.1:2533931-2558210 GCA_018584345.1 Thuja plicata
TCAATAGGCTTTATGCAAAATCTTACTACCATCCTTGAATCAGCCTCCTTCTTAGACTGTCAATAGGCTTTAGGTAAGACCGGTGCTACTATCATGAGTCAACCTTCTGGTAATCTATTAGGATATATCTCAATTACAAAATACTGTTAAGTCCTGCTCTGTTAAGAGACTTAATGCTTCAATGGTTAAACTGAAACAAAGTGACCTATTTCTAATGCAACTGAATTGTAGATTTTCAGATCTATTTACTTACAATATCTTTCTGATCAATGTGTCAATTCAATTCCTTTGTACTTAACTCTTTCTGCTCTGTGATGCTGTGCTTTTCTGTTTATCGGTGTCTGCAGAATTCTTCAGCTCTCCCTCAGCTTGATTGATCAGGACTGCATGAAGTTAATCCTTCATCAGTTTCTCTTCAGCATCTTCTATCAGTTCACTCCCCCGTGTATCTAATTGCGTATTGACCACACACTGAGAATGAATTATTCTTGTCTCTTAAATAGACATGATTTTCCTTAATTCTAGGTTCTTTATTCTTGATTCTTGGCGTGAAAAACAATCCAGCAAAATTGATTTATGGCTTTAACTCCTAATTTATCTCATAGTTATCTTCTTGCCAATTGTACAAATCACTTACTTAACTGTGGTCGAATAAAACAAATAAAACAACCAGTTAAGTCTATCCTTTAGCTCTGCCAGCTAAATATTTTGTCATTTTCTGATCTCTCTGTTCCATCAGTTAACTCGGCAGTTTCGTCGCCGATGACAACTGCCAGTTCCATCGGTGTCGCTTTAGTTAGCTTTGGGATCTCCTTCCATCGGGCAACACTATTTTTACCTCATCGGATATCATGAGATTCTGCTTCATCAGGAAATACTGTCTTCTATTCGTCGGGCATCACTGTGACCTTAATGTCTATCTTTACCGATGGTGTGCACTCCGCCGGTGTAGTTTGTCACTTAGTGAATACTAGACTTTTATGCATTGCTGGAAGCATAACCTTTGTTCCATTGGTTCTTTGAAGTCTTTGGCATGATCATACAAATGATATCAAGTTGACATCAATGACAATACAAACCATTAATTGATTTAATTTCTTGCATCATCTTCAACTTAATATAGTCAATCATTTAATCAGTTACATGTCATCATATCTCAATATCATCATCCAGTTCGGTGTCAGTATCTTCATCTTTGCAAGCAGCTAGATAGCTAGCCTTCTTTCCTTTGTCCTTGTAATCTCAGGTATTGTTTCTTCCTGATCGTTGGTAACCTCTATAATCTTTTTTATCACCTCTGTCAGATTTCTTCTCAAAAGATCTGTTATCACTTCTGTCATCTTTTCTTTTGTTAGGACATCTTGCAGCAAAATGTCCAATCTCTTTACAATTGAAACATACAAGTGGTAACTTGCCTTTGTATTTACCTTTGCCTCTTAGCATTCCTCTCGCCATGAGTGCTTCAATTTAATCTAGATCTTCTTCTTCACTTTCTCTTTCATTGTCTCTTCTAGATGAGTGTCTCTGACTAGATTTGCTTATTCTCATAGAAGACTTGAATGCAAACTCTAAACTTGGTAAGACACTATTATGAAAATTATTCATCTCAAATGAAATCAGTCTACCAATCAGGCTATCAAGAGTGACTATATTGTTTGCTACTGCTCTTATTTCTTGAATAACAGAGACTCTAATAGCATATATAGGTAATAGGGTTCTTAAAATTTTACTTACCACTAGCTCCTCTTCAAGTGTACCTTAAACGCCTCATATAGCATTGACTACTTCTTTTATTCTTGTGCTATACTGAGTGATGTACAAGCTTTAGTTTTTCCCACATTGTCTTTGCATTTTTGCAATCTTTGACATCCTCAAATTCAACATCAGAGAGTGAGGCTGAAAGCTCTATAACCATGCCGTTATGTTCATGCTTTATGCTCAATTGATCTACCATCAATGGTCCTATAGGAAACACATACTCAGTATCTATGTATTGAGTAATATCATTGCCAATAACTGATAAGTAGAGTTTTATCCTGCTTTTCCATGAAGCAAAGTTGTCTTTGTTCAACTTGGGCACATCTCATCTATTCATCTTGTGATCTTTACTTAGGTCTTGAAAGCTTCCTTCTAATCAAACAAGCACTGATACCAATTGTTAGTAATAACTGAGAGGGGGGGTGAATCAGTGGTCTCAAAAATTTATCCTTTAAACTTTAATCCACCAATTATTACACCTTAGATTATTAAGTCCCTACAAGATGTATGCCTTTGAAATACTTGAAACAATTTATTGTCTATTGGTATATCTTGTCTATCCTTATTCTCCTTGATTATCGATAAGCAAAAAAACTCATTTACCGATACTCAATAAATATGTAGAGTATACCAATCAATCCAGAAATGAATATGTGAAATGTAAAACAATAAACTAATAAACCATACACACATAACACAAGGATTTTAACGTGGAAACCCTGTTAAGACAGAAAACCACTGGGACCGGTACCCCAAATTTTCATTGTTCCAAAGTGAGCCCTGTTAGGAGCCAACCCTGTTAAAGGTTACAAACACACAGTTAAGTGCGACCTTGTTAGAGGATTTTTATACATAGGTTGTCACTAAGTATCTGGCATCTACGCTACCATCCTTGAATCAGTCTCTAGACTGTCAATAGGCTTTATGCTAATCTTACTACCATCCTTGAATCAGCCTCCTTCTAAGACTGTCAATAGGATTTAGGTAAGACCACTGCTACTATCATGAATCAACCTTTTTGGTAATCTTTTAGGATATACCTCAATTAAAGAAGATGGTTAAGCCCTTCTTTGTTAAGATAATTTATGTTTCAATGGTTAAACTGAAACACAATGACCTGTTTCTAATGCAACTTTGAATTGCAGATATTTAGATCTATTTATGTAAAATACCTCTCTCATCAATGTATCAATTCAATTCCTTTGTACTTCACACTTTCTACTCTGTGATGCTATGCTTCACTATTTTTCGGTGTTTACAGAATTCTTTAGCTCTCCCTTAGCTTGATTGATCAGGACTGTATGAAGTTTATCCTTCACCAGTTTCTCTTCAACATCTTTCAATTCACTCCCCTGTGTATCTGAGTGCATGTGGAAATGAATTATGATTGTCTCTTATATAGACATGATTTTCCTTCATTCTTGATTCTTGATTCTTGGCGTGAAAAACAATCTAGCCAATTTGATTTATGACTTTAACTCAATTGCCAACTGTATAAATCAATTGCTTTAACTGTGGTCAAATAAAACAAATAAAACAACTAGTTAAGTCTATCTTTAAGCTCTTCTAGCTAGATATTTTTTCATTTTCTGATCTCTCTATTCTGTCGGTCAATTATACAGTTCGTCGTTGGTGACAACTGTCAGTTCTGTCGGTGCAACTTCAGTTAGCTTTGGGATCTCCGTCCATCGGGCATCATTGGATCTTTCTCGTCAGGCATTCTTTGATTTTGCTTCGTCGGGAAACACTGTCTTCTACTCATCGAGCATCACTGTGACTTTATCTCTATCTTTACCGGTGGTGAGCACTCCGTCGGTATTGTCTGTCACTTAGTGAATACTTGAATTTTATGCATTGCTGAAAGTATAATCATTGTTCCATTGATTCTCTGAAGTCTTTAGCATTATGTGCATGACCGTATAGATGATATAAGGTTGACATCAATGAAAATACAAACCATTAACTAATTTAATGTCTTGCATCATCTTCAACTTAACATTATCAAACATTCAATTAGTTACATGTCATCACCCGATGCTTAGCAAGGTGGAGGATAGGACAGATTAGCAAGCTAGTGGAAGAGATGGAAGAGAGGAGAATGAAAGAAAATGAAGGGAAAAAATCCTCAAAGGAAAACTCCTCAAGAGTATCCAAGCTAGGCAAAAGAAAGAAACATCATGTAAAGCACATTTGGACAAGCAATGAAAGGCCAACATAGGATAAGTCACAAAATCATAATGCAAGAGCAAGAAAGGATGCAGTCCAAAGGAGTAGAAATTTCAAGAGGTTTCATAGCATTTTGTTTTATTTTATTTTTATTTTTTCCTTTTTTGAATTATATCAAGACCAAAGGGGAAAAGGATAGTGATAGGAAAAAATGAATGGAGTAAGATAGACATGAAGGCTAAACATGAAAGGAATGAAAGTAAGATCATCATAAGATAGCTCACAAGATAGCCCAAATTTTTGTGTATAGATCAACATTGTCAAGATCAAAGAGATAATGTAGAATGGATGAAAGATGTAGAAGAACTACACATGATGCCTGATTTCCTAATTTGCATCACGGTACCTATCCAAGGCACCACAAGGGAGTGGTTTTTTCCATAGGACAAAACTATTTCTCTTTAAATTTTTATTTTTATTTTTATTATTTTTTTTTGAATTTTTTGGAAGAAGGCAATCTTTTTAGATAATGCTCCTTGAAAGGATAAACCATGATATGCCAAGGATTCAAAATTATATGCTCAAATATGCTGATAGGGAAAGGAAGATGAAAGAGAAAAATGGAGGATAAGATTTTATGCAAAGTGAGTGAGGTTGGAAGATAGGAGGAAAAGACAAATGAGGAAAAAGAGTAGAAGGTAGAAGGATAGTGAATGGAAGGATTGTGAAAGGGTAGACAGAAAGGAAGGCAAGATCAATGTCAGTACACACCTTGAAGGGTGGCGAGAGGATGGAGGAAATGTGAATGAAGGAATATGGTGAATAGATAACAGAGGTTGTGGTTTAGGCGCGTGGAATGAAAGAATGTTTTTGGAAGAAGATGAAGTGGAAGCCTTTGGAAGCTTGAATGTCAACTTCACTTGTTTCTCAACATGAGACTCTTTCAAGAGAGACTTTGGAATCTATATAGTCGTAGGCTTTTCATTTCTTTTTGATGATTTAGAGAGAATATCTTCAATCATGGATTTTGGAACCCATACTTGTCTTGTAATTTTCTTCTTAGATATCTCTTTTGATTTTATGCCCCCATGTCAATTAGAGGAGACATGGTGATCTCCTTTTTTAGATGGATTCTTGTATTGCTTCTTTTTCTTGTATTGAACATTCAAGTTTCTTCCAAAATATTTGGGACTTATGGAGGAAGAAGAAGAATATGACTGGTTTAGATGGGTGGATGGATGAAAAGGATTCAAGGGTATGAATTTATGTTGATCTTGAGGAAAGATAGGACATGGAGGGATGTAAGGACCCAAGATGGCTGACAAATTACGAGAGTTAGGAGGGGAAAGTGAAGGGACATAAGGACCCAAGATGGAAGGAAAATGTCAAGCCCTTAGTATTGGTGGAGGAGGTCCAAGGATGGACATGGAAGACACAAAAGGATAATCAATAAGTTCATCGGCATGTATATGACAACCAAGGACATCAGCATCTTTAGACTGAGCATTAGGACTTTCAATAGGATCATGAGCATCTTGAATAGGAGCACCTTCTTTGATAGGATTGTTTGAAGCTTGGAAAGACTTAGGAAGAGTAGAAAGTGGAAGAAAACATGGAGTGGTAGAATAAGAAGATGGAAGACTTTGATCTTGACAAGGATCTTTGGATAGCATAAGCGCATAATTGTTCTCTTGATTTTCAAAAGGCTCAACATTGGAAGTAGCAATACCATTTTTAATAACCTTAATGGAAGTATCATCTTTGGAAAGTGCAAGTGGAGTAAGGTTATTTTGATTGTCAATAAGCTCAACGGTGTAAGTAGTAACTTGATCTTGCTTAGGAGAAGACTTGAGACATGGTGGAATGAATGAGAAAGGGCATGTTGGATCAAAAGAACCATGAAATAGACAAGAGACATCATGAAAAGGATTGGATGACATGGTGGTTTCTTGATCTTGATCTTTCTTTATGTTTTTTTCTTTATCATTTTTAGAGTCCTCTTGACATGGAGCCACTTCTAAGGATAGGGAAGTATGTTGGAATTGTATGGGAGACTTGGGAAGAGATGGGGAAGGATTAGCTAAAGTAGGAATTATAGCATATAAAGGCTTAGGCTCTTTAGGTTTAGCATTATTGAAAGTATTTGTGGCCAAGTGAAGGTTAGATTAAGTTTATTTAAGAGGTACCCCTTGAGAATAATTATAGGAACTATATGAAAATCATTAGGCCCTTTGTTGGATGAAGGATTTGTGGAAGATTGGGAAAATTTTGGAGATGCATGAGTATTAGAGAAAGTAGAGTATGGAAGGGAATCATCACAAAACAATGGTTCAACATTAACATGATCTTTCTTGAGAGTGTAATCTTTATTTTTAGCATGAGAATCCTTAGAGGAGAAAATATTATGATATTTCCATTTAAAATCAGCGCGGTGAAATTTATCTTCCTCAATAGAAGCATCAAAGAGGTATTGTTTACAAAACTCATCAAAGTCTCTTTCAAAATCAGAATCATATGGATCACCATCATAATCTCTCAAATGGGAACACCCATTACCAGTAAGAACAAACACACGATGAGGAGGACTCTTAGGAACAGAGGTGTCATGGGTATTTCTATATTGTCCATCATCATAGTCATCATAGTCATCAGAGTCATAATAAATGAGATCATCAGAGTCATCAAAGATGGGCGTGTAATTATTTGTGGAAGAGGTATCACAAGGATTGTCACGTTGCTCATTATGGTATGTCTTGAAAAGAGAAGTATGAATCTTGGGAGAAGTAGAAGAAGAACGAGATCGTGAAGAAGAGGAAAGTGAAGACCTAGTAGAGGAAGAAGACTTGGATGATGAGGAAAGATAAGAAGATTTAGAAGATGAAATATGTTTAAAAGAAGGAGAAAGTTATGACAAGATCTTGTATATGATCCTAGAAAAGGCGTCTGATTCAATCACTTTTTTCTGTATTTCTGTCCTCAATTTATCATCCATGCGATTTTCAAAGAAACACCACTCTTCAAATTGAGCAACAAGTTTGAGATCATCTATTCTTAAGAGAGGTTCCATAACAAGATATTTTGAATTCATGGTTCTAGAAGAGGAGGAATCAAGCATGGAAGTGACAGAAGAGAAAATAGAAGAAGATAGACTAGATAATAAGAGGAAAACAAAAAAGAAGATGTGAAGATCTTAGGAAGAAGAGGAAGAAGCATGAAGGAAGAAGAGGAATGATGGAAATGGAAGACTAGGAAGAAATGAGAGATGTGGAAGAAAGAAGACCAAGAGTCATTTTGTGCAACTTGATACCATTTAAGTTCATTTGGATGTTGAGCAACAAGTCATAGCACTTTTTGGGGAGACCAATTGAAGTTTTTATCACTTGGGTACTCAGATTTATTTGTTTTAATTGACCAACTAGATGCATTAACATGTTTTATCATTAATCAGGCATGCAAGACAACAATCAGGGAGTTCAAGCAATCAATGTCTTCAAAAAATGAGCAAGGGACAAAGAAACCTTGCACATGAACATGGATAGTGTCATAGTATTTCTACTCCATAAGAATCTTACTTGTGTATGTTCTCAAAAAAAATTTCAATCACGCACATAATCCTAGAAAAGAAAAAGTTGGTTGCACTATGGTTCTTAGTAATGATTTGAATCTACAACTTTTGCAATCTCAAGTGGGTGAAATCCAATCTTGGTGCACCGAGGTTTTGACACAGTCTGAGAATTTATTCAATCAGGAGCTACTGAGGAGATCTAACAACCCACAAGAAACTACACCTGTGGAGATTTCTTCCACAAGGACATTTATATAGCAGTTGTTGCTACCATGGAAAAAATGGCTATTACCACTTGAGGTTCTATCCACATGGTTTACCCAATAAAGGGAATGTCCACTAGGGTTAACCCTCTCTAACAAGGAAGACTCACAATATGGACCATAGGGCGACTTGGTTCGGATTCAAGGGTTCCAAGTTTCTGATTCTCCCAAAAGGGAAAAGAGCATAATCCTCTAGCCTCTTCACCTCACCCAAACATAGAAAACAAGATTAATTGACCCACTAACTTGAAATCACCTCACCCAAGGTAAATCAACAACAATGACAACCAATCTCAAAAAGAGAAAGTACCAATCAAAGTTGAAGACCAAACCAAGTGAGATAATAACAAATCCTTCCCTACCTACAAGGGGATCTATCGTACAGAAGAGCTTCACATGTAAGAAAAGCGAATGAAGCCCACTCTCTCAAGATAGCCACAAATAGTGTTCATAGGGCCTAATTACTATGTGAAACATATATGCAAGAAAGAAAATCTAGGTCCATTTTTAGAGCACCAATTGGAAATGTGATCTATGAAAGAAAGAAAACACTCAAGCTAAACACATGAGATGTTTATTATTATTTACAAAATCTAAATGTTATAGAGATGAAACAAAATACCTCAAATCCAAAGCAACATGAGCATTTTGTTGTTTATCCACACAAGTCCAAGCAATCCCCATGAACTCTCCAACAAGCAAGACAAGCAAACAAGCATACAAGATATGCAATGTATATTCAACTTATGCAAACCCTAGGGTTAGATTTGAAAATCAATTGTTAAGAGCAATAATAACTAGAAAATAATACAAATGACAACTCACATCATGCATTGAACCATGTGAAAAATAAGTGCAAGCTAATCATTAAATGCCCTTTTTAAAATTTGATTTTTGACCAAGTCAACAAGATTTGATTTTTTTGCTATGATTTCAGCCCTAAAAATAGAAATGTAAAGAAGAGACCCCTATTAAAAAATAGAGAGCTTTCTAAAAATGTAAATTTTTTAGCAATATTTTTTGATTTGTGCCCTAGGGACCCTATTTATCAAAACATACTAGTTGTTAAAGATCAGATTTTTAAGCCTTTATTTGTCATCAAAACAAAAAACATAGAGAACATACCCCCTATAGAATTCCAAGAGATTTCTACAAATGTAAAATTTTCTAAACAATTCATTGATTTGCAACCAAAAATGAATTTTCATGAAACATCATAAAAAAATTATAAATCCCAGAAAAATGATCTGAAAAATCTGATTTTCAAACTAAGACACCTCTGACCCAACGCAAACCTACAAAAAAAATTTCAGACCAAAAATCCAAGCCGTTTGGGAAACATGATCAAATCTTTCAAAAAACCCTAGGTTTTGTCTTCAACTCATCCTGCACAAGGGTTAGGCTTGAAAAACTTCAATAAAATAACTATGTAAAGATTAGAAAATATGAAAATATGAATAAAATGAAGGAAAATAAGGAGCGTCATGCCCCATGGTGGGCTCCAAAAATGTGTGAGGAAAATGTGTCACACTTCTATGAATCATTCCATCCAAGGTTGCTCAAGAATGAGGCCTCAAATATTGACTCATAGCTCCCTAGTCATGGAGTGCAAAAGTGTGTGATGAAGGCCCTTAGATAGACCTAGTTGTACCTATGCAAGTACACCATAAAATGAGAGATTTAATGCATGAAAATGAAATCTATTCTATATGATAACAATGCAAGAAAGGAAATTAATCTATATGATAACAATGCATGATTATTCTATGAAAGGAAATAGAAATGCAAGATTAATCTAGGAAGGGAAACATGAATCTAATCTACGTGAATAGCCATGGATGTAAGAAGAAGAAGACAAGAAGACAGAAGTTGCAATATCCAAGCCAAAGTACTCAAATTCTCCTCCAAAAAATCTCTCCAAACCTGCAGCATAACAATACATAAAAATTCTATATGAGAATGAGAAGGAGAGGTTTCCTTTTAAAGAGAAATGGACGGTAGAGATCAAGAGGAAAAAATCAAAGGCTATGATTAAGAGGCAAAAAGCCCACCACTTAGGAAGATATGTAGAAAAAGGAACTTTATTTATTTTTATTTAATTTATTTCCTTTTTCAACAAAGATGAATTTAAGTGGGGGTTTTATTTAATTAAAAGAGGAATTTTATTTATAATTAAATAAATTAGAAGAATTTTATTTAATTAAATGGGAGGAATTTAATTTAATTAAATAAGATGAGTTTTATTTAATTAAAAGGGAGATTAAATCTTTTAATTAAACAAAAATGATCAAACCTTATCAAATATTAAAATAATTGAATTAATTACGATTTGATCAAGGAAATTGATTTGAATTGAAAATGTTCCAAAGCATTGATTCAAGAATTTGATAAAATGATAAAATGATAAATGGGGGCCCATAGTCTAGGTGACCATTTTAGGGCGCATACAGGTATAGTTGGTTTATTGAAGGCACAAAGTTCATCCAATCTCAACTAGTCCAACTAGTTGATCATTCTTCTTGATTCTTCACTAGAACCTCCCATAGAACCCCAAACCCTTGCTTAAGATCTTCCCCATAAACCTCATAGACTATTTCCTATGTTCTTGACCCGTTAAAAGTCCTTTAGAAACATTTCCAACACTTCTGGATACTTCAACAATCCAATTATTGTCACAATGCACTAGTAGGCCTAATTAGGTCTATTCCTAGTAGGTCTATTTTCACTATTTTGAGCCAAATGATCCAAATTATCCCAAAAAACCTCACATAATACTTTGCAAATCTAAAATCTATCCACTAGCCCTTAAAGAATCCAAAACCATAGTTTCTCAATGCACCCACAACCCTAATTACTACCAGGCCCTAGTTTTCAACCTTTCTTTTAGGCCTTTGGACCAGTTAGTACAAATTGTCTTCAATTTTCTCTTCAAACTTTAATTCACCATTTACAACCATTTGATCCTTCAAGGTGACACTTTAGGGCTTCCAATAATTCCACTAATTCATCCCTCCAAGATCATGGGTGCTCGATTACAATTCAATCTTTACCCTATCCACGCTCACCTACTCCTAGTAGTCAGCCATAGGGCTTCACTCCTAGCTTAGGAATTTAATTTCAAGAACAAAAAGGAAAACAAAAACAATATTTAAAGACCCTAACCCATCATCCCACATGGTTTCAACCATTTTCAACTGTGGATGCTTGGGTTAGAGCCATTTTTGCTCCTACAACTCTGCAAATTGAACTTGTAGACACAGTGGCCTAAATCCTAATGTAACTCCACACTAATTCAACTTGAAATAAAAATACTCTATGAAAAATAAATCTAATTAAAAACACTACACCCCCATGGGGTCAGATCACCTAATCTAATATGTACTTAGCCATACAAAAGGAAGAAAACACTATAAATTACAATGAAACATAGAAAACCATCCGTACAGAGTGATCACAAAAGTACTATGCAAATAAAAAATACATTAACCTTCTAAAACTCATCAATCCATGCTCAAATATCAGAGCATGGGTAGTTACAACCTCTCAAACTTCCATTTGCAACTTTTTGCAAAAGTTCCAAAAGTTGCTAGCAACTTTTTAGCATTATTTTCTCTTTGACTATTTTAGTCAACTCGATGCATGCTTATCACTCCTATGACCCTAGTTAGGATACTTACGTTCCTATAAAATAATAAAACCTCAAGTTACTCAAAAATAGTAACTTTTACCATTCTAGGCCAAAATGACCATATTATCATCTAGGAGCACTTTTGCTCTTACAATCATGAAATAAACAAGTTGAGATCCAAACCTAATGAATATTATTCAAATCCAACCTAAGACTCTTAACACAACCCTAAACACACAAATCACACCAAAATGGGAGGTGCTCTGCACCACATATCCAGGTTGATTTAATTGTTCACTAGATTCCTCTTCAATAAAAGCATTTCTACCATTGTTCTCATTCATTTTGTTTGAATTCCCTTGAGTACATTAAAATGGCTGCTATCCTTCACTACCACATTTGAAATAGGTTCCTCTAAACACTCTTTTTTCATCCCTCTTATAGTTACTTGGTCATCCTCCTCTTAGGAAATTTATGTCATCCCTTCGGTATGAGCTCTCTTCCTTGAGTTCTGCTTTGCCTATATTATGATTTGATTAAGATCTTCCTCCTCCAAAAGGTCTACCCCTTTGAGATCTTCCACCTCATACTCTTTGTATTTTTTCCTTCCTTTTGTTCAACTTCTCCTCATCTTTTAGGGCATATTGGTAAGCTTCCTCCACACTTTGTAATTTAACCAAACTGATCTCATCTTGAATAGATGTCCTCAAACCATTTAGATATATTGAAACCATCTCAACATCATCATCTATATGACCAAATCTAATATCCAACCTATAAAATTATTCAGTATACTCCTTCACACTAAGATCCTTTGGCTTTAGGTTTTTCAATTTTCTAAACAAACTTACTTGGTAATCAGCAGGTAAGAACTTAGCCTTCAATTTGTTCACCATCCTATGCCATGATTTAATTTTTTCCTTGCCTCTTCTCTTCCTATTAGTCTAAAAATGTTCCAACCATAAGGATGCATGTCCTATCAACTTGGTGCAAGCATACTTCAACTTTTTATCATTATCAGTGCCTTCATAATCAAAGTACTTCTTCATCTTTGTGATCCAATCGTGTAATTCATCTAAATCCAATTTTCCATTATAATCAAGTGGAATGAAATGTTGTCTTGCATTAACACTAGTCAGGAATTTTTTAAACCTATCATCTCCTTGTTAAAGTTTAGGTTAAGGTTGCGCTTCACCCCCTTCAACTATTTTTTCATTTTTTTCTTCCTCTTCATCACTTACAACTTCTATATGTCAACCTCTTCTCTGTGTCGTTTCAAAAATTTATAATCTGACTGCAATTTATCTCAACATATCCATGATAGTTGAATCTGTATCTCTCCTTCCACCTCTACCATTTCCTATTTGAGCCATCTTCACACAAGTATTATGAAATTGTAGGTCAAATCCCCACTCTGCCACATCACAACAAACCACTTCAAGACTTCACAATCTTAGGAACCACGATCTACCTCAACAGAATCAAAAACTTGCTGTGATACAAGTTAGTGTCGTCAAGGATGGACAAAACTCAAAGAGATCTATCCAATCCTTGGAACGAGAGTCACACAATGGAAAAAACAAGGAACAATTGAGAGATATGCAAGATCAACCTTCACATTATTAGGAAATCAACTATAATGCATCTGCAACTTGCAGTCCTATATTTCAGACAAACATGTCTGATTACAAACATAAACCATTGCAATTTTCTCAGCATTGAGCTACATGAAGCTATTCTTCTAAAACTTAACTTTACAACTACTTACACTAGGAATGACTGTCTTGATGTATACAACTTCAGAGACATCAAGTCAGCGTAGAAAGATTACATTTCCTAATGAGAATAAAATGTAATACAAGATATAGGTCAAGACCAAAATCATAAGGATCTCTCTCCAAAAGATAAAACATGAATCACGATCTGTCAAGTAGGCCGGCCATAGACATAATACCATCAAGAAATGAGTTGTGAAGCTTCACTAATTGGAAAATCCTTCGCGAGATTGGAAAACACACATTGGCCATGAAACATGAAGAATAGTTAAATCCTGCCAAAAATCTTCAAGATCTCATACACAAAGTAATGAAATGAGGTGCGAACCTAGAAATAGGTTTAGAATGATGCCAAGAACACACCATAAGGTGCACAACTAAAAAATATCCAAACTGAAGGTGCGCAAAAGGAGACTCAGACATTGAACTTAATAGGAAAATATAAAGAAATTTTTTTTGGTTGATGCAAGATTGCCAAGAACCCAAAATGCTCCTCCATCAAATATTAATTTTATGACTATCAAGCCTTTATCTTTTGGATATGATTATGCTATCACATAGAGTTATTTTGTTCATGTGTTTATTATGTAGAGAATGTGTATGAGTGAACGTGAAATGGATACGTGGATATGTTTTATAATATTTTATTGGTCCTTCAAACCGATAAAGGAAGTAATATGTTTTCGTCCAAACTTATATATGTAATATAAAATATTTGTATATGGGATTATAATTTCATATTATTTTTTCCTCACTAAATAGTGTCCATCTTATTCATGTGTTCCTAGGATCATTTTACCCACTATATTAGCCTATTTTCCCCCCACAACGTGAATGTTTTCTCTATGGTCTCTTTTTATCAAGATGATGTTCTAATTATTCTAGCATTATGTTCCCTCCTTTCCAAAGCTAAAAATACCTAGTAACTACTAATACACATTAAAATCCTTATGATACACTAGCATCTCATGATATTTTTCCATTAAACAACTATTTTGAGTATTTCTGTATTTCTCATCTTAATAGGTCAATGATAAGTTCTCAAGATGAATCTAAATGGATTTCTGATTTTTGTAGATCTTACCACCTCTTCTTATTTAAAATGGATATTTCTATTCCTACACATATACACAATTGATCTCATACACACATGGAATATCTCTTGCACTTTCAAAGTTGATTTTCATCTACTTTTTGAAAAATGAAATATAATGGAGATCATGATCATACCTAATATTTTTATTTGATTGTGATTTTTTAAATTATTTTTTTTAGATTTACAAGAATCTTTGTATAGAATATTAGTATCAACAAGATGTGAGATTAACAAAAAAAAATAAAAATGCAAGTAATAGTTAAATGATTAAGTAACTAGATTAATTGATGTACTCACAATAGATGAACACATATAAAACAAAATAGTGACACCATCTAGAATAGAGGCACATGACATCCATGGAAGATATCACACCTAAGAAAGTTTATCCTAGAAAGATTTTATCCACTAGCAACCTTATCTAAAAGGAATATTTTAGGTAGAGTATTTTACACTAACAACCACACCTTAACCATTGCTAGGAAGATATAAGGATATCAAGTCCCAATAACTAGGCTTGATCAAGTACCCATGTACAAAAAATTCTCAGAAAGTGGGGAAAGGGAAATAAATCCAATGATAAATAATCCTTGGAAAAAAGAAACAAAGGGAAAAATCTTAATTCTAAGAAGAAAAAAAAACACATGTGAGGAAAAGGTTCCCACCATCAGAGAGAAGAAGAAGAAGAGCAACTATATACCTCTCCCTCGATGTAGAGTATCTTACAATGATGGTAGATGACTGACATTGAATGATAGAGATGATAAATAGTTTTATTGAACAACATTGCTCACCTTAGAAATAAATATAATTATATAACTATTAAAAAATTCTTCCCATGTTCCTATAAGAAATATAAAGCAGGGTGCCTGCAAGAAGTTGAGTCCCACTTTTGGGCAAAAAGTGGAAGTGTTTTTCCTAATTTTTAAATTTTATCTCAATTGATGTAAAAATTTGAGGAAGTTAAAGATTGAATCTCATTAAAATTTAGTAAAAGAAAATGTAGTGCTCAGAGTTTACTTTTTAAATATGTAATTTATTCCAATACCCACATGGTATAAATTGGTTTTTAGTAGGTGTATACACCTAAAAATGGTCAAGGTCAAACATTACTCAAACTCAAGAAATTTATTTAATAAAACAATTTTTCTTTAATTATATAATTGAATTAAATATTTGACTATATAGTTCATTTGAATTAATTAAGTCTATCAATTAATTAATTCCCCATCCACAAATCAATTCCAACCCACTCACTCATAAAGTTTCATATCCCACATGGCTAAAGTAATTAATTCTTTTGAATTAATTAAATCCTAATATCTCTCACCAAACACAATAGGAAAAAATCAAATGCAACCAATGGGAGATGATAGACAAGCTCACATGGATCACTAATAGCCTTTTCTATCTTAGCCACTCAATCTCAACATCAAATCTTGACCACTCATCCCTCAACCACTTAGCTTGACCGCAGTTGGACATAACTCACCCCCAAGGCCTTGGGAAATCTTATAAATATGATGAATAATTAGAGTAAAAAAATCCACTCCCGTCCATTAGCATTCAAGAGTCCACTTCAAGCTTGTTTTTGCATCCATGTTAGAATAGAATTATCATTTTGAGCATTGTTATAATTGCAAATTGTAATTACATATCTTAGTGTTCTCAATCATTTAGATCAAATTTGCACTCATAATATAGCTAGATCATCAATTCATCATTCAAATCTCATTTTCTAAGTTGTCACTTATATCTAATTTATAGCTAAGAGAAATCAACAAGTCCTTAGAAATATAGTGCAATAAGATGCTCATGATGTCTTTGTTTTTGTTGTTTTAGCTAGTTATATTGAATTTATTTGAAATCTCATATTAATGTCTTGTATAAGTTTGTGATAAATAAATTACACACTCACATTTAATGGTGCCCATGGTGGGGCCCATGCCCCTAATTTTGACAAATTTGTGAGTTGTTTTTGTTGCATATTTATGCAGGTTTAAGAAATGTGCAGTAGAAGATCACATATACCAAAAACAATTTCGCATATAGAGAAAATTATTTCACATCTGCTCCAAATTTCTTCACACATACTTAGTTTTCTTTCTCATATGCACTAAATTTTGTTGCATCTACGAAGAAACAATTTGCATATACTTTGCATTTTTTTACACATGCTCAAATCTTGCTATCAACTATTTCTTGTCTATTGTGAAATATTTTTGCATATGCTCTACATTAATGCGTATTTGTACAAAATACTTTCGCATATGAGCTAAATAATTTCATATTTGCTTAAAATAATTGTGCATTTAGTGAAAATAATTTTGCATATATTAAAAATATTTTTGCATTTACAAAATAAGTTCACATATGCTCTGTGTAATTTTCAATTAACAAAAGTAGAAGATGTTTTGGTCTAATCAGTTTGTCAAATCAAAGAAGGTTACACACAAAATTTTGGGTTTTCACACATGAAAGGCTTTGAAGAATCATGTGGCAAGAATATAAAGGGATAATTGGGCAAATTACAAGATCATAATTCAAGAGGAAGGTAAAACTTATGATCACTATTCGTCCATTCTTAATAAATATTTGGCTAAATAAAACATAAACATGCCTTCAAGTACTAACTCTTTCTAAATCATGTTGGTACTAATGTTGTGCTAGCTTTGTTGAGGGGTAGCGTTTTGAGGGTTTTATTATTGTTGAGGATATGGAGGGTTTCACTCTTCAGGGATATTATGTTGTCGTGTTGTTTGTTAGGGGGCAAGGTTTTAAGAATCTGTCATAAATTTATATAAAAAAAAAAAATCAACCAAAAACTTGCTATTAAAATTTAAATTTCAAACAAAAACAAAAATGCAATAGTAAACTGTGTGACAACATGGCATGGTGGAGATTTATTGAAAATTTATTATTTTCACCAAAACACGATCGGGTTCTATCTATTTTGAGCTCTCTTTGCCGCTCAGTCCGCAACCAAAGGTTGTGAATGACCTTATAGCTGCAAAAAAATAATCTTCTAACTTTTATAAAACCTAATTAGGTTTTTTTTATAATAAAAATCCAATTGATTTTTTGTTGTAATAAAAACCCAATCGAGTTTTTTAAAATTAGGCTTGGTAATTACCATGCCATAACCCGGTCAGGTTATTTCAAATTTGAAAAACTGGATCAGATTATTAGTGATTTTTTTTTCGGCTAGGGTGGCTACTTTTTGCATACCATCTTGGTTCACTTACCCCTTTGTTTCTTTCAACTTTTTAAAATCTCTTTCACTTTCATAGACCAGTTTTAGATATTTTTCATGTTTGTGTATTTTAGTTACCTAAAATATATATTAATATTATGTGAAATATATCTTTTTATATTTACAAGCATTTTTTAGGTTGTAGCTTTTTAACATGATCAGTGACACTAGCACGACACGTCCTCCAGTACCACGTGGGATGGGGGAGACTAGATCCCGTAGCCTCATACTTTACCACATGAATCTCTTGCCAATCGAGCCAAACCCTCAACCCTTTTATATTTACAAGTAATAATAAAATTGTAGACAACTAAAAATGGTTCATTGCCTATGCCCCCTTTTTAACATGTCTTCTATATTCTATGTTTGATTTTTATCATTCACTAATATTGTGTGATTCTTCCATGTCATCAATTACTAACATTTATCTCATTTTGGCCGAATTGATCATCTTCCTAAATCAATCTAGGATCATTCCAAACTCATTCGATTCCAAACTCATATCAATGTCTTAGCAATCTCTTTCAATCAATCCTCTGGCATTGTCAAAGTTCATCGATGCCTTATCATCATCAATCCAGGAGAATTGTCATGTTCATCAATGTCTCCCTAGGAGCATTGTCAAGTTCATTAATACCTTCCCCTAAATCATTAGTTGTGCGCATTGTGGAAGCTCATCAATGCCTCATTATCATTTAATTTCTCCAATAGCATTGTCAAAGTTCATCGATTCTATTTCATCATCAATCATCATTTCAAGAGAATTATTAAAGTCATCGATGCCTCATGATTTCCTAAACTATTCCAGAATTATCAGAATTGATCCTAATCCTTATCAATATCATCAAAATCCATTCAATTGCACATTAATGCCTTCTATTTGGCCAATAACTCTCTAATTTATCCTCTTGGGATGAATAACCTAAGGTTTGTCCTTATTCTTTATGAATAAATCATATTTATTCATTCTTATCCTAAGTCTTCACAATTAATTAATTGGCTAATTCTAATTTATGGGATTTTATAATTTCATAAATGCTAATTATTGTTTATGAGGAATATTGATTTATTTATTTAATTAAATTCCTCCTAATCCCACATAATTTGTCATATCCCTTATTTGTGCTTCATATCCCTATTAAGGTGCTTCTTGATTTCTTCCATATTTCAAGATATTCAATTCTCCCCTAATTATGCTTCCATTTTTCTACTAATTTTCTTCCTCCTTTTCCCTCAATTATACATTGATTTATGCATACTAATTTACGTATTCCTTTCTAATTATTCAAATCCTCTCTCTCATCTTATAAATTGAGATTCAATCCTCTCATTCATTCCAGAACCACGATCTCCTAGTATTCTAGCTATCGAATTTGTCTTTTCAACACTTGTGCAATTTTGTCATTAGCAAAAGAGAAACATAATCTACTCTATGGAGAAGAAAGGAGAGCATTTGAGCATCACTTGAAGGGAGTTTTTATATGTTTATTGCATATTGTTTGTAAATTCCCATTTCAATGGCTCTAATGTTAGATTAGATAGTTTTGCATATTGTTTAGGGTTTTGTGGTTACCTAGATATGCATATTATGCCTTTTTCTGGTCTTACATTTGGTGAACCCGATGTGAACATGCTAAAAATCTGATAAATTTGTTTGCATGCAGGTTTTCTTTGCTATATTGTTGTTCCATGTAGGTTTTCAATGATTTGATCATATCTTCTAAATGACTTGGAATCTATTTTTGAGATTTTTACTGTCGATTGGGGATGCTATCAGAAGCCTATAGTACAAAAATTAGATTTTTTTGATTAATTTTGTGGGAGTAATTTTGTTTTTATGATTTTTCATAAAAAATTAATTTTGGGCTCAAATTAGTGAATTTATCTAAAAAAAATTACATTTCTAGAAATATCTTCAAAATATTAGTGGGGTCTATTCTATGCGTTTTTTATTTTCAGGACAAATAGTGACTGAAATAAATACATCTTTGAAAACTGGTCTATTTTGAAAAATAGGGTCCCTAGGGCACAAATTAAGGAATTTTTTGAAAATTCTTACATTTTTGTAAAGCTCACTGATTTTTAAGAGGGGTTATTTCTTTCCATTTCTACTTTTCTGGTCTAGAGATATATCTAAAAATTGGATCGTTATGACCAGGTAAAAAGCATAAAATAATCAAGGTGCACTTGTTCCAATTTCAATTGATTTGTATGCTTTTCCTTTGTATGCATGTTTTATGTGTTATTGATGATCTATGCAGCACTTTGGCAATCTTAGGATGAAGACAAATTTCAAAAACTACTAATGTATCGAATGTAGGACGTTTGACGAAGACCTTGCATGCTTTCATAAAACTTTCATGTCTGTGTTTTGAAACACTTCAGTTTGGTGCTTAAAAAGAATCATTTATTTCATGTGTCTGAAGTGTATTTTAGATTGTAAAGCCTAATAATTATATGAACGTATCCTCTCCCCTCACCTTTGTGGATCTTTGGTGTAAGAGAAACTCGTATAATTCTTGTAGAGTGGCTACCTCCTGAATGCTTTAACAGAGCCAGTGAGAGTGGATTGCCCAAGTAGTATATAAAAGATGTCATTGTGATTAATCTCACATTGAACAAGTGTTGAATATGTTATATTGATAAGAAGATCTTCCTCAATACCCTCATGGTGCATAAAAACCTATAGAATGCAACTTTTGTAGGTTGGGAGGCCTCCATAACGGAGCTAATCTTCCGCACATATAACCACCTGAATGGATGCCCTAACTAAAAGATTTGTTTTAGTATCCAGAAACCCTCAATCTATTGGCATGGAAGGTCGGAGACCAACTAAGACTCCCCACATTTTTTTGGCTCTTAGTAGAGACAACAGTCCCTTGGGAAGTGATGACCCTTGGGATTCGAAGCTTGGTGTGCTTGAGAAGTGAGTGCACTATAAGGAGGAGCCTGTGCCTCTAAGATTCTAAGTTTTCCTCTATTAGTAAGCGTGACTAAAAAAATTTCAAGTGGGGATTCAACAGATATTGTCCTTAAAATCCTTAGGTTGTGATGTGTTTTTTTCAAATTTACAGCAATAATTCTTCATGACGTGTCTTGTGTGGGTGTTTCAAAAAATTTAAGGAACAATTTCAAAAACACTCCAAAACATTCTATTCTCATGCCAGACATTCTCAAACATTCTTGAACACTTTGATTTTTCCCAAAATATCTTTTTGAAAAACCTTTTAAACATATGGAAACCAAAAACATTTACCTTGGAGCCTTGCGGTTTGCTTCCTTTTGTATATTCATGGCATAATCCCCTTTGCATACATTGCATAAATCTCCTTGCATTTTTTATTTTAAAAAGATTCTTGCATTTTAGTCCTCATCATAATCCTCATTATAGTCCATCTTGCATAAGTCCTAATCATAGTCCTTTTGCATAAATATCTCATCTTAGATCCTCTCTAGAAGCTTTGCAAAAAAATCATAGAAAGTATTCAAATCATAGAACCTTTCTTTATGACATTGAAAATAGGATCTTGACTTGGTCCCCTTTTCCCAAATTTCAAACCCCCTATCAATTGGCCATATTCTACCTTTGTCATGATGGATTTGACCTAATCCCTTTTATCAAAAATTGTCCATTGTCCCTCAATCCCCTTTTTAAAGTCAAGATTTTTTTTATTCAACCTCATAAGGTTATTCTCTTAGGTTTGTCTCCTTTCCAAATTTTTTTTGTCAAAGTCCAAAAAAACAAAAAAAATTTTTGCATAAGCCTTAGATTGTATTTTGCATAAGCTCCTTGCATTTCACAAGTTCCATTTCCAAAAATCCAAAAAAATCAATTGCATTAAGCCATAGGTTGCTTTGCATAAAATCATCCAAAGTCCAAATTTGCATTTACATAAAGTCCTTGCATATCTTAGGTTGCATTTTCATCCTAAAAGTCCCTCAAAAAACAAGTAAAAAATATTGCACTTGCATATAGTCATCATGTATATCTTCACTAGGTTCCAAGCATCCAAAAGGAAACAAGACATTTATCAACCCATGTTTCCGTCACAAGGAAAATCACAATTATCCTTTGGTCCTAGGCAAGATATACCTTTGCAACAACAAGGTTTTGAGCAAAGACATGACATCAATACAAACAAACAATCAATTGCATCAAGTCCACACACACATGATTCAAAAGTTGCAAACACAATTGGACAAAGAAAATAAGAGCTTGGAAGAGAGGGTAGAAAATATGATAAAGAGTAGAAAGGAGATGGTCAAACTCCTTAGATGTCCAAATGAACATTTTGGTGAAATCAACATACAATCTCTCATTGAAAAATCCAAGATACCAAAACTTATTTTGAAACTAAATGAGGCAAATGAAAAATTTAACAAAGCCCAATTCAATCATTTGCAAAAGCCTACATTTTTCAACCAGGTCCCAGATCACACTCAATTCAATCAAGTTTCAAATCAGTCTCCATGTACTCAAATTTTAAATCAATCATTCCACCAAATTCCCAAATAGACCCTTCAACCAGAGTGTGGCATAATTCAACTAGGGCCACAACCAGATTACAAACCAATCTTCAATCCAATGCAACCAAGTGATCTTCAAACAATTTCACAAACTCTTGTGCCAATCATGCAAACAAGACAATCAATGCCAAGATCACACACAATAACATTGCATGAGGAACCTTTTGTGCCCTCCAATTCACCACCAAAGTGTTATCAAAAAAAGACAATTTTAAATGTGCCACCCTTTGAACATCGATCAAGCATAAGAAATGAGAAACCTATTGTGGCACAACTTCAATCACCAAATTCTTTCCAAAAAGCAAGCGTTAATATAAAGGATTCACTTGAGATAATAGCTCGCATTGGTGAAATTATCTGAGAGCTCAAAAATAAAAAATAATGCACCTGGGTCTAGCAATGGCTCATGCCAAAAAAATCACATGGATAAAATACCTATTTCCTCTCAAGAAATTAACCTTCAAGAAACATCCATGTTTCCCTCCACTCCATCTCTACAAACTTCACAAGAGCAATTTCCTCCATCCTAATCAAGTGATTCTTCCAACAATGCAACCTTCCAATAGATATCCATGAAAGAAATCCAAGCTAGTCCTATGCATAGCCCTAATGGGTAAAAGCACAATAATATGTCACCCTTTTACAAAGGAAAAGGACGACAACACCAAAACTATAAAACTTCAAGGGCATAAAATTCACATTTCTGTTGAGAATTTGAAGATGATGTAAACTAATGAAATGTGTGAAATAGGCTGAATTATATGCCTATAATTTTTTTTTAAAAATGGAACCAAAATTAATATGTTTTTTAAAATTTTAAGGTCTATTTTTTATTTCGTGAAAAATACTGTAAATCATGGAGTTTACTTCCCGCCAAATCATTATAAGTAAAACATTAGTTTTTCCTCCGATTTCAAAATATATTTTAGATGACATGTATAGCTAGTGCCCAAAAAAAGAAAGAAGTGTTTTTGATGTATACTTTGTCCGTTATAAGTATTCAAAGTCAAACTTAGTTGAAATCAACCATTTTTGTCTCCCGCCATTTTTCCCCTATCGAAACTATACCAAAAACCAAATAAATTACATATTATTGAAGAGGACTCTCCTCTCTAGTGTTATCTATGATTTTAATTTTTTTTTGAATTGATTTAGTATTTTTTTATATTATCCGAATCAATGACTTCCAAAAGCTTTAATAACCTACATGAAGCTTTTAACAAATTTGTTCAATGTTATGTAGTTGAAACAATATAAAAATTATATGTCAAGAATCGTAGTTTTGAGATCTACAAAAGGGTACTTTTATTTTTTTGACATTGTTAATTTTCAATAGAGAAAAAACCAGCAGAAGTGAGCACTTGCTGATTTGGTGTGTTTTTGGAGGTTTGGTTTCCAACAAGGCATGCCACATAGGATGACTCGGCCGAGTATAACTCGGCCGAGTACTACTCGGCCGAGGGTAACTCAGGCAATTCTAGCTAAGTGGTCGGCCACCCACGAGCGGTCGCTTGGGCGACCAACCCTTTCATTTTCAAAGGTATATATAAAAGTTGTTTTTAAAAAAAAAATATCAATTGCGAATTTAAATACTTATTTCATAATATATAAAGTTTTTTGAGGAAGCGAAGAAGGCATTTTGTGACTACAGGAAGCGAAGAAGGCATTTTTAATAAAGAAGGATTCTGAAAGAAAAATAAATTTTTTGCTTCTATTTGAGAAATGGGAAATAAAAGGACTAGAACAAGGAAATATGATCGTAAAAGGAATGACCAAATGAAAGGTCATACGAAACTTACCGAAGAGAAACTGGTCAATGTTGAAGAAGAACCTATCGATGTTAAAGAAGAACCTATTGATGTTGAAGAAGGTGCAACTCAACTAGGGGAGGATATTGGTAGTAGTCGACGTATGCATATTTATCCTACAATACAAAATTTGATGGAGATGAATGAGGATTCACTTTTTAGTCAAATTGCACCAGAGCACCTAATATCTGATAGCACTATTAAATCTCATGTCAAAAACATTTGGAAAGAATATTTTGAGGATAAAACTTTGGTGGGAAAAGCACAATTGTTTGCAAAGTTATTCTGGAAAAGAGAAATGACTCCAGTTTTTGAGTTGTTAGGTGTTGATAATAGGAAAATTGGACAAGGAGGTCAAGTAAAAGAAACAATAATTGAAAATTTACAAGATGCATTGAACGTTGTTAACATGATAGATCATGGAGGATCTGATTCAAATA
>MU227675.1:45286-60473 GCA_018584345.1 Thuja plicata
TTGTGTAGCCATATATACAAATCATCATCGAAAATATGGCTAAAATTTACTAAATATGCAATCTCATTTCTCCATTGGATAACTGCTACCATTGGACAAACAACAAGTGTGGTTTTAATCTGAGGCATAACCTTAGATTTGCTACTGGACCCCACTTCAATGTTTGACACCTTAGACGAGTTCGCAGTAAGAGGTGCCTTCAGTCGCAGGTCACGATTACATAGAAAAAGGGATATTGCCTGAATTGTTTTTCGCATTCCCATTTCATCTGCAGCAAGCATGCCACCTTTAAATTTATATTATTCTTACTTTACACTCCAAGCTAGCCACTTCTTTTAGAAAGGTAATAATGACATCGACATCTCAAGAGGTGGTTCCTGCTCATCCATGGGACCCTTCTTTTGAGCAAACGCATCTAAGTCAAGCTTCCCATCATGTGCCCAGGATTCCTAGTCTTCAAGGCCTTCCTCCCAAACCTGCCAATTCAAATCGTCAGCAATGCCATCTTCTAAATGTCACATTTTTGGTCGCATTTTTTTATAACCAAAAGTTAGTATTGGTCAATTTTTCGACCCAGACACATTAGTATGTTCGACGAGAATGCTATGCATTCGACGGAGATTTCGACGAACTTTGGTGGATATCTCTACTAACCAATGGTATCATTTTCGACCTTTATATTAGTGAGTTCGACAAGAATGCTATGCATTCGACGACTATTTCGACGAATGTTGGTGGATATTTCTACTGGCTAATGGTCTCAATTTTGACCTTTACATTAGTGAGTTCGACGAGAACACTATGCATTTGACGACCATTTTGACGAACGCTGGTGGATATTTCTACTGGCTAATGGTCTCAATTTTGACCTTTACATTAGTATATTTGACGTGAATGCTATGCATTCGACGACTTATTCTTCCAGTACCAAGAGATTGATTCAGTGGATAATTCGAACTCTGGTACGGTCAAAATTTTGACTATATGTTCTATTGTCGCTTAATCGACGCAAAAAGAGCGACGACAGTTTTGGTCGCCTGTTCGACCAATTCGTGTAGAAAATTTGACTATTTCTCGTCGAAAAATAAGGTGAAATTTACTAGTGTAGAAATGAAATTGTTATAACTACTAAATCACAATACCACCTGAAAGAGGGGAAAAATATAGACCTTAAGTTATCTCTCAATAATTCCATTTTCATCAATCCATTGCACATCATCACTCCTTAATTGATTAAATTAGGTATACTTATTTAGTTAATCACCTTGATTTTTCTTTTAAGATTGATTAAATAATTTTAATTATTTAACTAATCTATTTAATCATTATTCTAGTATTGATTGAATAAATTATCAATCATTGAGTAAATAAATCAACTGAATCTAACATAAAATAATTCTTATATTTATTTATATCGACCTATCATGCACATTTTCAAAATAAATTAATAAATAAAATTTATTTGTAAAGTTCCACCTATTTTGTCTCACATCATTATTACACTAAAACCAATTTGTTTAGTTTAGCTAATAATTTGCACAAGTGAAAACATGATTAATCAAGACAAATTTTGTGCATTTTTTAGAATGTAGAATGTTCATGTCTAAAAAGAACTTTGCATGAACATTTGACCCATGCTTCTCGCTTCCCCAAAATATTTTTATGAAATTTTATCCATCTATTTATCAAAATATTGACCTTTGACATAAATCTAGTAAAGACATTTTAAATCTTGCAAACAAATTCTTTTTGATACTTTTCATCATTTTCAAGCAAATATTACTTCTAAATTAACTCGAATCATGGAGCTTCCATTTTGCACCAGTTGTAAGATGTCACTTAATGACCTCTTATAACTTCAAAGTTCTCATTCAATTCCAACTTTGATCTCCAAATTTATTCTTATCATTGATCAACCATTCAAAATTTACATAAACTAGCACTTGCACGAGAAAGAAGTGCAAGGTTTATGCTGATAGACAACTATATATAAGTTAATATAATTATCTGTGTATAAAAGATGCAGTAATTTTTATTTATCTTTTTCGTATATAAATATATTTTAAATATGGTAAATTAAAATTTCTTTTTTATTTTTATGTATGAAATATTTTATACAATATTTGAAAATGTCATCTCCAATTTCTTTTGCTTAAGTAAAATTAACTTCTCATTTTTTGTAGTATTGTGGGGGTGCTAGGGCATAAATGTCCGCTTCCTTGTTCATGAAAATCTTTAGCCATACATTGGTTTTAAAATTACTATAACTACATATATATTTGCTCAAGGTTGGGTATGTTGTGTTTGAATTTGTTAAGTGTAAAAATGATCTTTCTTTGTCTTCTCTTTGCTACTTAGGGTTTGAAGGATTGAATATGAAAATAAACCGTTCAAGAGTAAATTATATGCTACGCTCCACTGGCAAAGATTTTACTAATTAATAAAGTTGGATTTTATGCATTACACAAAATTGTATAATCTTTTGTAACTCTTAGAATTACTTTCATATAAATTTGAAAGATATATTTTTCTATAAATTTGTAAAGTTTTGATTACTCATCATAAAGAGACTGATAATTTTGTGTGGACACTCATTCACTCTGACCCTTTTTAGAAAATAAAATATACTGAATCCATGGAAGGGACTTACATCAAATTTTTGCACAAAATTGTAATGTGGTGCTTGTTAGATAATAGAAATTAACAAATTATGTATATGTTTTCTGAAATAAGGGAATATTTTGATTGCACTCAAAGAACGATGAAGATTGGAAACATTATTAGGATATAATGGGGTGACAAAGAATGAAGATGGTCCTATAGCTTTGGATTTGATGACTTGGTAGTGTTAAAGTAACCAATCCTAGAAAAGAAGTATACCCATGTGAAATCAACAGTTAATTTCATGTAAAAATTGAAACAAGAGCCATGTGAGTAAGTAAGATCAAGGTTACATCCCTAAATAAAATAAGAGTTTGCATGATAGAAAATACAAGTTCAATCATAATGCGATATAATTGTAAAAGAAGTGAAAGGCTAATACATGTGAAATATATAGAAACTTGCAATAGTGACTATATAATGATTGTAGTGAAAGTATAATTTCTTATAACTTCCAAATGTTATATAATATGACATGAGCCATACATATTATTGGAAAATTTTCATTTCAGAAGAATGAAAAAAAGTGATATGAAAGAGACATCAACCTGCAAAAAAATGCTCCTATTGGAGGAGTTTACATTTTAATGGGGCTACAAATCTACATGTAGATTTCAAATGGAAAACCTTATAATATATTTGTGCTCCTTTGCATAACCTACTCTACAATTGTGCAATAAAAAAACTAAAGAGAATATTGGTTTAGACATTTTATTAGTCTCGAGTGTATATAAAATATAAGTTTTCCATCTCCATCTATCCCTCTCTCCAATCTCTCTTTCATTACCTCTATACCTATTAGGCTCAAAAGGAGGCAAGCACAACTGAGAGGGAGGGGGGGAGTGAATTAGTTGTACACACCTAATACTTTTAATTTTACTTTAGCCACTTAGATATGAAAGATAAACATTAATGCAAGATCCACAACATATAACACAGAACACCAAAATTTGTTCTTGAGGAAATCCAGTTAAGGGAAAACCCCGATGGGAATCAAACGCACAAGGTGAATGTAATCTACTAAAAGTATTGCCTAGTGAAGAGAAAAATAGAGAATAAAGGATGCACAAGCAACCATAGGCTTACAATCCAATCTGCAGGTTCACTTCCTAGAGCTCATTGCTCACAATACAATCACAGATTTGGCCCTCAGTCGGGTTCACCGATCTATCTTCAATTACAATAGGGTGGACATACAGTCCATTACAACCAAACTGACAAATAGCATCTCCAATACCAATACCGTTCCCATGAAGTACAAACTCTTCCTTAAATGTGTAATACAAGTATCATAAATTCTCCTTACATTCGCACATCTCTCTCTCTCTAATTATAAAATGATCTCTCATTTATACCGATTACAAAGAATAATCAACCACTAGGTTGGCTAAGACCCATTACAATAAAGAATATAAACATTATACTCAATCTCCAAAGCGATCCAAATCTAGTTGGCTAAGACTTAGATAGGACCCAAATCTTCAACCACGAACACTATAGCGTGTCGCCAAAGCTGCTTCAAGAATCACAACAAGTTACTCCATCAAGTCAGCTAAGACCTAAATGAAGAAACGCCAACACGCTACCAAAACAACAAATCCGATCACCTCAAACAATGCAATTCAACAACATGATCATCACACAATCCAAGAAGACCAACAAACTGTTAGAGTAATAAGTTATTTCACTTATTAATTAAATCATTTTGTTTTAATTATTAAGTCACTTATTATCTCTACTTTACTTAAGCTAAACTTTAGGTATATAATAATTAATTCATTTATTAATTTTTATCATGCAACCTAGGTTTCTCCCTTTTAGCACATTCTGAGCACATTCTTTGAGGCAATTTGTTTGCATGTACGACTCAATTCTGAGCACATTCTTTGAGGCGACGGAGAAAAAAATAATTATTTTTTATTTTTTCAAAAAAATATTTTTTCTTGGTACCTTCGCCAATTTTGGTCAGAATTTTTGAAGTCCCGCCATATTTAGTGGCATCGCCAAATTTAGTCGAGCTTCACCAATTTTAGTTGAGATTTCTTGGTACTCTTCTTGTTTTGGAGCAATCTTCATTTTTTGCTCATAACTTGAGCATACGGTATCATTTTTGGGCAAATGAGATATCACCAAAAAGCTGGTTCCGAGCCCGATCCTTTTTTGGAGGTTTGGTTGCCTGATTTTGCCATGTTGCAGGTGTTTTGCTAGTAAAAGTCAAGGTTCCTTTTTGCACTTTGGGAGCTATATTTTGCTCATCTAGGCTCCATTTTCTGACTTCCGCATATCGTTGGAAAGCTGGTTCTATGATCTTTACTATGGTATGGATCTCATTTCCATAATCTACTCCAGGTACATTTTATTCAATTTTTTGCTTTTTTTTTGCAATTTGGTGGTTGTCTTGGATGTTTAAGGTCCTAGGATCATTTTCCTTGCATGGGATGACTCATTTTTAGCTGTTACTTATGCTCTTACAACTTTCTATCATTCCAGAGCATTGTAGACATCTATTTCTATATCATTTATTTTTTGCAAATGCACTGAGATAAAGTGTTATCTGTTGCATGCTTGGGATCTTGCACATTTTGTACTTGTTTATACTCGCACTACGTTATAAAGTGCTACAGGGGGAGGGGTTGATCTACCTTTTTCAAGTGAGTATTCCTTCCACAATATTAGCCTCATCATGTGTATCAAGAGAGTGATCCTTCCATGACACCATCCTTTTATATATGTTTGTACTTTCTTCTGCACATTCTATGTTCCTGGTTCTTCGTCATGCACTTGTTCTTGGCAGTCTGGTTCAGTGTACCTGTCATGCCTCTCCCTGCTCAGCATTATGGGGGTATCTCATGTTGGTTCTAATGCTTCCTTGGTTCGATGGAGTGAGATATGTATTTAGTATTTGTTCCTATGTACTAGGTGGATGCAGTGGCTAGGCACCTATGCATTTCAGTGAGATGGATCATTAACCATATGGACACTCTTTCATTCCTATTTTGGAGACATCCTTTCATCTTTTGATCAAATTTTTAGACTTTGGTGTTTTTTTCCATCTGTTTCTTCAAGTTTCGATGTTTGGCTTTGTTTGCCATCCTGATTCGAGCAATGTCATTTGAGGTCACCCATGCAGATTACAGTCTTCTCTACCTGATCATGTTCTATTACAGTGGAGGTTTGAGTAGTTATTCTTCAACAATATTTGCAGCTTTATGCTTCAGTGGTGTTCTTCATGTTCATCCTTTGCTCCTATTTTCTGGGACATTCTCTAGTTTGGAGGCTTTTTGAGTCCTTCACTCGTTTCATCTCTTTTGGGAGAGGGGTTTTTCCCACTAGTTTTTCTCCTTTTCTCCCCTTAACAGAGATTTCTTGTACTTGGGTACCTGAACAGACCATGTTGCCAGGACCCATTTCTTGCTTTCAGTAGTTTTTTCTAGGTTTTAGCTACTCCCTAAGTTTATCTTAAGGGGGGAGTGTTAGAGTAATAAGTTATTTCACTTATTAATTAAATCATTTGATTTAATTATTAAGTCACTTATTATCTCTAGTTTACTTAAGCTAAACTTTGGACATATAATAATTAATTCTTTTATTAATTATTATCATGCAACCTAGGTTTCTCCCTTTTAGGGTTTTGATCACCTTTATAAGGTTTGATCTCTTTGTAATTATTTAATTATTGAGGATTCTATTGCATTGAGAAGTTTCTCTCCATTGTTTTGCACAATATGTTTCTTCTTTCACGGATCTGTTATTTTTGGCCTCCATCGCTTTTGCTTGAAGCATGAAGCTACAAACATTGTCGAAGAATAATTGCTGGAACATTCTCTAGTTTGGAGGCTTCTTCAATCCTTCACGAAGAGATTTTTCCCACTAGGTTTTCTCCCTTTCTCCTCTTTAAAGATATTTTTTGTACTTGGGTACCTGATCAGGCCATGTTGTCGGGACCCATTTCCTTTTTTCAATAGTTGTTTCTAGGTTTTAGCTACTCCCTAAGTTTATCTTAAGGGGGGGGTGGGGGAGGTGTTAGAGTAATAAGTTATTTCACTTATTAATTAAATTATTTTGATTTAATTATTAAGTCACTTATTATCTCTAGTTTACTTAAGCTAAACTTTGGGCATATAATAATCAATTTTTTTTTATTAATTATTATCATGCAACCTAGGTTTCTTCCTTTTAGGGTTTTGATCACCTTTATAAGGTTTGATCTCTTTGTAATTATTATAACTTAGTAAATGATTTGAGGATGCTATTGTATTGAGGTTTTTCTCTTCATTTTTTGCACAATATGTTTCCTCTTTCATGGATCTGTTATTCTTGGCCTCCATAGCTTTTGCTTCTCTCTTTCTGTGACAGGGTTGCATGTAGGTGATTCTTGGGAGCTGTAGAGTTGAGTTTTCATCAACTCCAATACAAAAAACATGAATACCATCCAGAACACAATCCAAACTCATCTTCATCTCTGATAAACAATAACACTAAAATACCGAACTGTGTCACAACAAAAGATAGCTTGTCGTAATCTGAATCATGAACAACACTAGCTGTAAACACAATGGTAAGACACCATGTAACCACTAGCTTCGTAACCTCTGAAACATAAAATCCAAGACATACCAAACCAAATACTCATCCACTGTACACAGGAACACTGTAACATCACCAACCAACAAATCGATTATACCTCACTCAAATTGTCATGCAAACTTCTGCGATGATTTGTAGATCAACTATAGACACATTTGAACAATACCTCACGATCACAACTCAAGATCATCAACATATCACCTGAACATCTGAAAGCTTCTTCACTGAACATACTGAACACACTGTCTGAAACAACAATTAGTATGTTGACATCAATGACAAAACATTAATGTCAGCGTGTACCCAAGTACCAAACTCTGACATACTCATCAATCTTTCAACAATAGCTTATTAGTTATAATCTTGATATAATAGAAAATAAGTGGATTAACATGTGCATCCTAAGGTGAATGATTATTTATAAACTTTACCTCCTATTTCCATTATGGGGAAAAGTGCCATACATTTAATAGTTGTTTAATTATAGTTTTGTTAGGTGGTGGTTTGACATTTAATTGTCAATTTGTGATTGCAAGTAATCCTCCTAAAAATGAGCAAATGTTATTATTATAATAATTGATGTAGGAGCATCTTGGGGTAGTTGGCAATCTTGTATCACCAAAAAGATGTTTTGGTTTGGTTTTAGTTTTCAGTAGCAAGCTCGGTTGGAGACCTGAGTTTCTTGATCATTTGGTGGCAGTTCTCGGTTGGAAGATGTGTTGCTTCACCAACAGACTCGGTGACTGGGCTTGATGGTGCTTGGGGATGCTTTTCTCGATGGTGTTTTTTCGGTGGCATTCAACTCGGTTATGCCTCTCACTGAGTGGCTTGGTTTCAGTGTTCTTGATCATCGACGAGGTTTTTCTGATTGTTTGGGCTGGCCGACTGGTGCATTTAATTTGGGGTTGCATTCCTCGAGTTTTGGATCAACCTTTGGAGGTGTGAGGACCTAAATCTGATTTGGTTCTCTCCTATGCAAATTTAATGGTTTTTGGAAGCCAACTGATGAAGAACACGTTGGATGTTGTGTTCTTGATGCCGACTTATGTTTGGTTAATTTATTTTAATTGTAAAGCTGACTCATGGTTGTGTTGTATAAAAAGAGGGTTTAGGTAGAGTAGAATAGGGGGAGCACGAGAGAAAGGAAGTAGTGAAAGAGTGGATGTAAAGGCCTTCAGATCTGAACTAGCTGAAGGATACCTAAGAGGGATAGTAGCTTGTTGGCTTAGGAAACAAGAGGATTACTTGGTGCTTACGAGTACACATTTAGATTTGTCTTGAGTTTTCCTTCCAGATTGTTGTCTATTACAGGTCTGGGCTTGTTAAGGGTGTGATCTGAAGCTTACAGAAGATCTCTATGATAGATCTTAGTGTATTTTTTGATGTATGTGGCCATAACTGAGAAGGCCTTACAACTTGACATGTTTGATGTAATTGCATGTTATTGAAGAATTTGAATTGATATTGATTATATCTTGTTGTGTTGTGTTTTCTACTATTGTTCTTGTTGTCGGATGCAAGTCTGAACATCTCTTTTTAGATCCATCTGGCCTTGACTGCATCAAGTGGTATTAGGGCTGATTTGATGCTGGTGGTGTTTGCAAATCATGTTCAGAACTTGGATTTGTTGCAGAGGGTTGTGATTCTTGGTATCTCCCTGGTGAACAGATCGTTGGTGAGAGATAGTTGCACTAAGATTTTTGAGATGCCTCCTCGAAGAATAAACCCTAGGATGATTGATCAGATGAAAGAGGATATACAAGATGAGATCTGCAATGAGATGGCTGAATTGAGGAATGAAGTCATGAAGGGAATCATAAATTTTGTTGCTGGATTGCAGAGAGGTCCTAGAACATAAGATGCTTATGAAGAAGCTGTTGAAAACTTTGAAGCTGCTAGATCTAGTGGAGATGACAGAGCTGATCAGATGGAGAGATCTGGTGAAGACATAACTGATCGGTTGCATAGATCTAGTGCTCGGTTGGGTACAAGTTACCGAATGGAGGTTTCCAATTTCTCAGGTACATTGAGACCCGAGGATCTGATTGATTGGATTGGTGAGTTAGAAGACTAATTTGAGCTAGAAGACATTGGAGATATGCTTAGAGTGAGGATAGCACAAACTAAGTTAAAGGGACATGCTTCTCTTTGGTGGAGAGAATTGCAGAGAGATAGAGCAGAAGAAGGTGAGATGAAGATCAATCAGTGGAGGTTGATGGTGGAAAAATGTGAGGCTAAGTTCATTCCTATCGACTATGAACTTGAGTTGTTTAAGAAGTTACAAAATCTAAAGCAACAAGAGATGTTGTGGAAGACTATACCGAGGAGTTCTACAAGTTGACTATTCGGTCTGGGCATAGAGAAATTTCTAAGGAAAAGGTGGCGAGGTATCTTAATGGTATGAGATTCAATATCCAGGATGAGATTGGTATGTTGAAGATTGATTCATTTGAGGATGCTTACCAGTATGCTCTGAAGGAAAAAGCTAAGTTGAAGAGAAGACATCATGATAATTCCCGAGGGAAAGAGAAGCAAGAGTAGTCGGTAAAGGATAAACCGAGAGTTGAGGAGGAACCGAAACCTGTTGAACTGAGGAGAAAGACATGTAGAGGTGTATTCAAAGGTACCTATTATAATTGTGGTGAATAAGGACATCGGTCATTTGAATGTCCCAATGCAGAAAAGAAGGTTGGTAGTCACCGAAATGCTGTGGTGAATGAAGTTGAAGAGAATAAACCTGAGGTGGAAGGTGTGAATCTTTTTCTTAGGAGAACATTGCTACCCACGAAACAAGCTGATTCTTGTCAGAGGAAGGAATTGTTCAGGACTGTGTATAAGTCTGGTGGTAAATGTTGTAAGATTATTGTTGATGAAGGGAGTACTGATAACTTGGTTTCTAAGGAAATGGTTTGGAAGCTTAGTTTGAAGAGGTTGAAACATCCTCTTCCTTATAGGATAAGTTGGTTGCAAGAAGATCATGCTGTAGAAGTGAAGGAGCAGTGCATGGTAAGTTTTCACATTGGTTCTTATAAGGATGAAGTATTATGTAACATTGTGGGAATGAGTTCTTGTCATGTTTTACTTGGGAGACCTTGGGAGTATGATAGAGAGGCTATTCATGACTGTAAGAGGAATTTCTTTACTATCCTGAAAGATGGACATAAGTTTACTTTGATTCATTTGAAGGATGAAGACGAAGGAAGGAGGAACTTGACCGTTGGAAGGAGATCTAAGATGACTGCAGAGGTTGGTGTAGAGATTCAGGTTCAGAGATTTGAAGGAATATCATAGAGTGCTAGTGGTAAGAGGAAGTAGAAGAAGAACTGAGGCATGGGTGTATCGATTGAGAACTCGGAGGACATGTACACCAAGAACCAGTTTGGGATCTATGTGTTGAATCCCAAAAGATGTTCTTCAAGCTGCTGAGAACATCTTTTCTCACCCGGGGTGTCTGATGCAGGATTATCCTGGGGTAGTTGGCAATCTTGTATCACCAAAAAATATGTTTCAGTTTGGTTTTGGTTTTCAGTAGCAAGCTCGTTGGAGACCTGAGTTTCTCGATCATTTGGTGGCATTTATCGGTTGGAAGATGTGTTGCTTCACCGATGAACTCGGTGGCTGGGTTCAGTGGTGCTCAGCGATGCATCTATTAGGTGGTGTTTGACTTGGTTATGCCTCTCACCGAGTGGCTTGGTTTCGATGTTCTTGATTACTGACAAGGTTTTTTTGATTGTTTGGGCTGGCCGACTAGTGCATTTAATTTGGGGTTGTGTTCCTCAAGTTTTGGATAGACCTTTGGAGGTGTGAGGACCTAAATCTGATTTGGTTCACTCACGTATACAAATTTAATGGTTGTTGGAAGTCGACTGATGAAGAATATGTTGGGTGTTGTGCTCTTGATGCTGATTTATATTTGGTTAATTTATTTTAATTGTAAAGCCGACTTGTGGCTGTGTTGTATAAAAGGAGGGTTTGGGTAGAGTAGAAGTGGGGGAGCAGGAGAGAAAGGAAGTAGTGAAAGAGTAAATGTAAAGGTCTGCGGATCTGAACTAGGTGAAGGATACTTGGGAGGGCTAGTAGCTTGTTGGCTTAGGAAACAAGAGGATCGCTTGGTGGCTTGCGAGCACACATTTAGACCTGTCTTGAGTTTTCCTACCAGATTGCTTGTTACAGGTCTGAGCTAGTTAAGGGGGTGATATGAAGCTTGCAAAAGATCTCTGTGCTAGATCTTAGTGTATTTGCTGATATATGTGGCCATAACCGAGGAGGCCTTACAACTCGACATGTTTGATGTAATTGCATATTATTGAAGAATCTTAATTGATATTGATTATATCTTGTTGTGTTGTGTTTTCTGTTGTTGTTCTTGTTGTTGGATGCAAGTCTGGACATCTCTTTTGATATCTCTGCGGCCTTGAATGCATCAATAATAAAAATATCACAAGTGACATTTTAAAGAAGCATTGAAAGTTGCGTGAAATAGGATTGAGTTTAGCTTTATTGTATTTTTAATAACCTCCTTATATTTGTAAGGGACTCTCGCTTTCATGAGAAAAGACTCCCCCTTTAGTTTTGATGATGTGCAGAACCTATGGCTGGTCTATGGTGGGGGCTCAGCTTGAGCTTTTTGGCAGGCCCTAGTTTATTTATTCGTTGGTGTTTAAACTTTGGGTGGGTTTAAACTAGCCACATGGGCATTTCTCTTGCTTACGTGTCCCTCAAGACCGTCATCATGGTTCTTTATGGAAAAGGACTCATAAATTTATGTACCACCTTGGTTTTGGCAAGATTTTGGCCAAGACGGTGAATCATGCTAAACTCCTTATCGTTCTCAGAATTATTATCGCCTCTAGTACTTTCCGTTTGAGAGACTCTTCGCATGAGAAAGCTATTAGTTTTATGTTGGGAAATGATAAAGGATATATTTGCAATAGAAGTGTTCATTATGCCCATTTATTTTTCGTTTTCATGATTATCCTCAAAATATTTTTCTTGGGGTCTAATTTGTAAAGCAGTGTTGTGTTTCTTGCGAGCCTTACTCTCTACAACCTGCTCAATTTTCTCTTTAGCACTATGAGTGGAGACCGGGTGCGTGTGGAGCCTGATAAATGTGATGATTGGAAGAATGAAAAGGCAGTCTAGCCTCTCCACTAAGGGCAGAAAGTGGAAAAAAACTAGCAAGGTCTCTGATACTGCTAGCCTCAACCAATTCTTCCATGTTGGCGAGCTTCTTGTCAAGCTCAGAGGGGGCTTTGATCATGAACAATTTTCACAGCCTTGAGACCGTGTCTACCTTGTGGTTATGAGGTAATTCACGCTGGAGGGTAGATTTGGTGTCTATTATTATTACCACCTTCCTATCTTAAATTTCTTTAGGAATCACATTGTTATATCTATCGCGTTCTATCTCTTGCATTCTATTGAGAGTAATAATGTTAAGGAAGTTTTTGAGGCCAAGAGTCATGGGAAAAAATTTACTATCCTCCACCAGGGCGTTATGCTTTTCCTGTATCATTTCTACTTAGCCCTTTTCCCTCCCCGCCAAATAATTGTTGAAGTGGTACCTAAATATTCTAGCCCCCCTTTGGCCAGCCTTATGGATACCTCTAGCCCTAGTCGTAAACAATGTATAAAAAACCCTGGCCACAAAAACTAGAAAGAATCCTCCCCTATTTTTGGAAAGGTTAAACATGAAAATTGCAAGAAGAGGCTTGCTCCTCCCCATACGACTAAGGCTAAGTCTGGTAAAAAATTTAAAGTGCAAATTGAATTTGATATTGAGATCACCAAAGAGACTAGTACCCCCCATAGGTCCACCCACCTTAAGGGTAAATTAGAAAAAGAATTCATGAAAGAGGCCTCAGACTTAGACAATGTGGGGTCTGAGGACAATGGTGAGGATGAGGCCAACCCCCTGCCTCTGATAGCTCAACCCACATCTCGGCTAGCAATAAGTCAGACCCTGGGGAACTCACCCATGCGCAGGTTGAGGACAAGATGATTCCAGTGAAGATTGATAAAGACAAAGCCCTGCTGGAAGGCCACAAAAGAAACACAGAGCTAGTGCAGAAGGAGATTGATTTGAAGAAAGTCTTGCTGCTGTACAAGAAAAGATCACGTTGGTGGACGGGAAACTTGTGGAGGTGGATGAAATTTTTTATAATGTGTCATTTCTAGCTGAAAGTGATGCACAAATCGACTACCAACCTGTGCATGTTAGAAGGTGACAATCCAAAGGATACTAGGGGTGTTGAAGTCGTAAGGAGCTCTTCTAGTTCCTCACAAAAGATTGGGTGACGATGATGCTCACTGGTGAATGGAAGAAGACAAAGAATTAGGGTTGGGCCCTCTCTCTGGTTTTGCATTTTGGCTTATCTTGGCCCTCACAGTCCTGTGATGGTGTACTTAGCTTTTCCTAACTTACTCTGGACTTATATGTTTTCTAATGTTGATTATGACCCTAACTGGTCTCTGTTTAATACTTTTATTAATACTGTGTTGGACACTATGATGAACTCTGTTAGTTTTTTGATCATTATTATGATAGGTTACTACTATTATGATTTTCATGCACTACACCAATTATAGTTTAGTTGCTTTATCTCTATTTCTTTCTCGTATTTTTGATGGTGATGTGAGGGTGCCTGGATTAAATTCTTGATCATGCTTTTCTGTTGATTATGTTCCTGTTTTGACAATGTTTGTCTATTGTTAGTCTGTTTCTGCTATTGATTGCCCTTGTGGCTGACTTGTAAAGAGACAACACCCTCGTTTTGCTACATTACTTTATCAAAAATATTTAAAATAATAAAAAAATTACAAAATAACAGTTTTAAAATAAGTCTAAATAAATATAATGAATTAAGTTTAATAAAATGATAAAGTAAATAGAAGATTAAGTTTTTTTTTCAATTAAAGAGGAAGATAAGGTAATTGATTTAGATTATGTAGAAGTGGTCAATAGTTAATTTTAAATTATAAGCTCTAGGTTTAAAGTTATTTATATAGTTTATGTATTTTTATAATTTATTTTTCTATTAAATCGGGGAAGTCCTAGTGCTTTACCTCTGTGAGCATCACTTAGATGCAATGAGTGCTAAGTGTTCCATTCATTCTCATGGGATATGGGTTCTTGTTATTTTAAAGATATATTTGCCAAGTATCTATCTATACATAATACATGTGAGAATATATTAGGTTAGAATACATTGTAAGTATATATTTAATAAGGGTAGAAAGTTGCCACTATGAAATCTCATTGGTAGAAAAGTTAACATAACATACAAATCAATCAAAAGAACTTAAACTTTCATGGGGAAAGGTAGTTCTTACCATTCACTTTCAAGTACAAACTTACTTCCAAGTACATGTATATGACCTTGTAGTGTTTCAAACTCTTGGTTTACATAAGATAATGTTAAAAGGAAGTAATAAGATTTCTAACTTTCACCATTCAATAATACAAGAATTATAAAAATTAAGATTTAAAAAAAATAGCATTTTAAAATTGTAAGATATGTATATTTGATCTTAGAGTAATAAAGAATGTAGAAGATACGATTGGAATATTGGTCACATAAAGATCAATAAAATATAATTGAGAATTACAAACTTAAAAAGAAAGTCATTTTATTCAAATTATAAATATTCTTTTAATTATATGAAAAAAGATAACCTTCATTTTTTACATATAAAAACATGCAAATCAATCAATAATGTACAAAGGTTCCTTTTCTAGTTACGCCGAGAGGCGTTCTTACAATGGGAGCATAAACACAATTCCCAGCACAGGCATATTCTCAGGAATATTAGAGTGTTCAATTTGGGTTAGGTTTGTAAGGGTTAATATTAGAGTGTGGTAATATTTAAAATGAGGGTTCAATTAGGGTGAGAATTATTCACCATAATCATTAACCCTAAATCCTAGAATGACTTCTAT
>MU227675.1:68247-122888 GCA_018584345.1 Thuja plicata
GGTTTTAATTTGAGGTTGCTGATGATTAAATATTTTTGGATTCTCTCTACTTGCCTCCATTTTTTACCTGACATGTTGTTGCCCCAAATCTCACATTCGTTAAGGATCATTGTGGTAACCAACAAACCAAAAAGAATCTTCTTGGTTTTCCAATCCCATAACTTTGCATTTCTGCATCTATTTTGTAAAGAACATAGCACTTTCTAGCCTCCCTGAATTATTTTTGCTCTACATGCTTCCCAATTGAGTTTGTTGTGGAAGTTGATCACATGATACTTGTACTCATCTACTATCTCTAAAGGATTGCCTTCGAAAAGAAAAGTGTTTTGTGTCTTCCTATTTCTTTTCAATGAGAAGATCATCACTTTGGTTTTGCTAGTGTTCACTTGCATCCCGACCTCATGACAAAAGGTATCAAACGCCTTCAAGTGTTCCCTCAAACCATCAGTCATTTTAGCAATTAAAATGAGATCATCTACATAGAGAAATAGTTTTATCACATATTTAGCTAGGCAAGCCCCATCACCATTAGTCTTGTTTAACCATTCTTCTAACTTATCAATATATAACCCAAATAAGGTTGGTGATAGGGAGAATCCTTGTTTGACACATATATTGTTGTCAAAGCACTCTGGCGTCCCATTAATAGTTTTGATTTTAGCCTTGACCTGCTCGTATAGTCTATGTATCATAGCCTTGAGTTTAATAGGAATTTTTAGTTCGTGATAATAATATGGCAATGAACAACTAAGAGCGGGGGGTGAATTAGTTGTTCGCAAAATTTCAAACTTCAAGCCTTTAGTCCTTAAAACCCTTCAAGCATAAAAACCCTTAACTCTGCTTTGATTACTTGAAAGAAAAATATGCATGCATCCACAAATCAAAATCACATCCACATACTTGACATAAGATTTTTATCATGGAAACCTTGTTAGGGGAAAAACCACAGTGGGGTTGATTACCCACAATAAGTAAACACCTTGTTAGAATTATAAACTTATTATGTTACAATTTATGGGGAATGCACATGCATTCAGGCTCACTGCCTAGAGCTCATTGCTAAAATAAAAAGCCTCGAGCTACAACCCTAAGGAAGGCTCACTTCCTTACAATCTGATCACTGCAATGATCTATATTTTGTAAATTATGTAAATGACATCTACCTTATGTTTGATACAGCTCCAATGTAGCACAATGCAAATCTTTGTTCAAGCCCTTGTTGAAACACTTCTGATCACCACTGAATCAGGATCTCCCTCTGCTAGCATCTAGCATTCACATCTATGATTTGTACCTTGAATTAGCCATAATTCATTATCTTATACCAAGAACTAGGTCAACAAAACCTAATTCACCATCTCTTCAAATTAACGCACCAAATCTCTTGATTCAAATCCATCTCTTACCGTCAAGTCATAGCCATGACCTATATCAATCACCCCAAGATCGTAACACACCCAGATTTCATGATTTATCACTTGTGCAACACAATTTACCAACTAAGTCAGCCAATAACATGAATAATAATAAAAATATTATTATTGACCGAAAACTCCACCAATCTGTTCCTTCTGATTCATGTGTATCGCCAACTCATCAAGCATGTACTTCAAGAACATCCTATAGCATCGTGATAAACACTCAAACACTCAAATCTACGACAACCATTAGATTTGCCAGCTATTTTCTATCGAATTTAAATAGCACTATCAACAAGTCTCTGAGACAATAAGGTTATGCCTTGTGGACCTCTGAAGTACAAACCCTCTGAGTTGAAGACAACTGACTATATCCCCAATACACTCCTAGGTTTTCTCCATGAAATTATAACTTTATTGTGCACACTGAACCTCTTTATGTCTTCATGTCAACACCGTCTGTCACCCAATCTGCCAGTCACCAATATTGACCTTGAATCATGCCCAAATCTTCATGATATCCTCTAAAACCCTAAGTGAACTAAGTACTTACCTTCTTCAACAATATCCCACATACACGACTTTATACTTGTAATATCTTATTCTCACCGGATCTCTGAACATCATGTTCCACTGGCTAACTTGCAACAATTAAGTTAGCAACAAACAAATAGATATTCTGATCAATTCCTATGGTTTCTCTTGATTCTTTTGATATGTTGACATCAATTCCAACACATCCAATCATGTCAATATGCCAACAATTTCCCCCTTTGGCATTGATGGCAACATGTGATGTGAAAAATAAGTAATACAATCATAAACCAACAATCTCACTCCTAGAAAGATAATCAACATTAGTACCAACAATATCCTTAGTTATCTTTTAGAATCTCTCTTAACACTTCTCTACTTTGGTTCTTCTCCCCCTGGGAACATGCTCTCCTTGGTTCCAATCTGATTACATGATCTTATCTCCATCATATTCTACCCCTTAGATACACACCACACTTCTTGGCTCACTTCTTTCTTATGTGCAAGTATACATAGACTTGCTTCTCCCATCTCAACTTCCTTCTTATCTTATCCTCTGATCTTTTGTTTTTTGTCTTCCACAACTTTTTAATGTCTTCTTCTCTCCCCCTTTGACATCAATGAAAAAGGTGTATCATCGATTCATATAAAAATTTCTTTTTCATATCAATGTATTCTTCATTTTCCTTTTCCTCTTCTGCTTCTGCTACTTTGTCAAGCTCATCTTACTCTCTTGCACACACATCTCATATACATTCAAACATTAACAACTTGATTTTCTCATTTATGCAGCTACATGTAGCTCTCTTCAAACAATTTTCTCCAGATCTTGTCCATCTCTCCACTATACATAGTACTCCCCCTGAGTAGCAACTTCCATACAACAGTCCAACTTCAATGATATCATCATGAAGTTCTCTTGATTGATGCATTCTTTTGCATCTTAGTTTTTTTTTTCTGAGGATCAAGTCCTCTTGACTTGCCTTTGGGATTCACAGAAGTAGATCCCTTTTATGTAGTAGCTTTGTTCTTCTATCTTCTTGTCCTCTTTTTGTGCTTATGCTCCTTGTCTCATTTCTCCTTTTCTTCTCCTTTCACATTGCTCTACTCATGTTTACCTCTCCTATCTTCTTCTTTCTTCTTTATCTGACCATTCTGCATTATTTTTGTTGGAATTGGCTTCTGTTGGAGTTGTTGGCATTCATGTTTTGTCATTAATGTCAACATATGTTCAGTTGAAGTCTCATTCATACTGGTTTTCACAAGCACAGGTGAGACTGACAGTTTTGTACAGATTATCAAAGAATGTGAGCACAGATATGTATTAAGGGACAAGCTGGAATATTATATCTAAGGTCGCTTGAGTTTATGTTTTTGTTTGTTTGAATTATAGTGGTTTTGGTGAAGACTATTTGCAGAACAGTAATAGAGAATTGTGAGAGTGTTAGTCTCTGAGTTTTGTGGATAACTTGAGTGCGAGCACGTTTCATGTTATGCAAGTTTGGGGAATGTCAAGAGACATGTTGAGGAATGTTTTTTATGACTCTTGGGTCGCAAGAATCTTGGTGACATCAGTTGTGGCATGTGCTCTAGAGAAGACCTATTTGGGGCTGACTTTAGAGATGTAGCATGTATTATGGATGGAGAGTGTGGATTGTAGATCTTGGATTATATTTGATGAATTATAATTGATGTTTACTTGTTATAGATATCGTGTGTATCTTAGCAAGGGGTTATATAACTATTTGTGCATTAGAGAAGTCTTAATTGACCGACCTAATTGATTATTGTAAACTTGTATAAAGGAAATTTGTTTTATTGTTTAAGAGAGTGGACAGTGAAGTGTGAAAGTTGTGAGCTTGTATTTGAGAAGTTTGCATGATATAGAGTAGAGATAGTGATTGATGAACTTCATTAGAATTGTTTAAACAAAGTTGTTGCTATCAGTTAGTTCACTAGATATTATGTCTTTCTATATCTGTATCTCAGATAGTGAGTCCTAAAGGTGGATTTAACCTTCTTTAGGTAGTGAGCATGTTGTTTATCTTGACTCCTAACAAGGTATGTGATGGGTCATTTTAATGGCATCTTTTATATACCTTAGGAGAACTTTTTGCTAGGACCTTTCTTATGTTTTCTATTATTATTCCAAGACTTTATGCTTCAAAACTGTTATTATGTGATAGTCAATCACTGAACCTATGCCATGGACATATGCTACTTAATCTGTTTTATCGGGATGAATATGCTCTGTTTTATTGTTATGAACTCATGATCATATTTTATGAATAAATTGATTGTTTGGACAATAGATAATGCTTGTATTTTGAATGAATGCCATGAATGCTTTTATCTTAATGGTGTCAATGCAGCCCATTGAAGTAGCAACTGACATCCGGTTCTGATGAGCACATCTTTGTGCTGGTCGCTTGACGTGGTCCTACAGCAGACGCGCATGGATGAAACATCGACACAGCAGTGGTGGAAGTTTTCCAAATTGATCCAGGTGGAGACAATTGAGCAAAGACTTGGCAAAGCGCAATAATTTCTTTGATGAAATCTAGGAGAGAGTGGAAAGTTGGATCTGTTGTCTATGCAATTCCTTCCTCTCTTCTTGACCGATTCTATTTCTTGCTTTCTAGTTTTCCTTTATGTTAGATAGTTGTAATAAAAGCTCTACCTTTTCTTAGGGCATGTGGATTTTAGTAGTTAGATGTTTTTCCCTTTAAATAAAGCCCTTTTCTTGCATGAGAAGGAGGGAAGTAGTATTATTATAGTTGCATTTTGTTATTTCGTAGTAAAGAATTTATGTACTCTTTTATTCAAGTTAATGAGCAAATGAAGTTTTGAGTTCAGTACTGTGTAATTGAGTATTCTACGTACTCACCCAAGGGGGCCCACTTGGTGAGGAATCTATAGTTTATATTCATTATAGTTAGTTCATTTTTCTTGCATTTATGTTATTTCAAATCCTATGCTGAACAACTCCTACAGCCAAAGCCACAGGACAGCTACCGCTTCCTACGGCCAAGCGACAGAGTAACTAAAGCATTATAGTTGTTTGTGTGCATTCTTCCATCCTACTAGCAGCCTTCATTTCCATCATTTATTTTCAAAGCATCTACTTCCACACCATTAGTTTAGATTTCCTTTAAGTATTCATTTCATCCAGCAATAGTATAATTTCCTTTTGAAAGCATTTATTTCCTGTAGTCATAGAGTAGTTCTTTTCCAGCATTTATTTCCTGCAGCAATTATAAAAAGACTCGTTGAAGAAGTGCTTGGTGCATATATTTTGCTGGCCTGTTTCAAGTAACACGTCCCTGGGTTTAACATATTAAATGAGTTTATTGTAAAGTGGATGAAGTGCTTGGTTGGATGTCCAATCCCTAAGTTAAAAGGATTATTCCTAGTTTCTGAATCTTTATAGCAAGCGATCATTTTTGGCGTCGCTACCGAGGACAATGTTGAGTCTGGATCTTATTCAACCATTCCTAGGAGTTGTTTACATGCTTTCATTTCCTGCTTCCATTAGATTAAGCCTTCTCTTGACAAAGCAAACCCCCATTCACATCATTCCATACTATCTGCATGCATAATAGACGAAGAGACGCCCGAGGAAGGTGCTTGCCAAATCCCCACCACAACCTATTTGAGGAAGAGAACCAGTTTGTTGATGCCATTGTTGAGATCCTTAAAGCCCCTTCATCATCCTCATCTTCTGAGGGTGATTTTTGTGGGTTCTTCCAAGAACAACTCGAAGCTAATCAATTTGCTGAAGTCTTTGCCAACCCAAAACTCCAGAACCCTCGAGAAGAAAATCCTTGGCAGTTAGTTTTTTATCAAGCTCAGAACCCCCCTCAAAATCCACCTCAGCAACAATGAAGGATGGCTAATCCTACTACATTTCCTTTCCCCATCTCTGATCAACAAGATAATAACAACCTCAAAAATATTCCCTCCTCTGCTCTTCCAAAATTTTGCGGCCTTGTCACAGAGGACCCAGATACCTTTCTCTTCGAGTTTGATATCCTTTGTAGGAGCTATGACTACACCATCGATGCCCACAGGCTTAATCTCTTTCCTGCCACACTTAAGGAGTCTACCTTGTGCTAGTTTATGGGTTTAGGATAGGATGTTGTCCATAATTGGGATGAAATGAAGGATGCTTTCTTGCTGAAATATAAGGAGTATTGTCGAGGGAATGATATGCGAGGGGATGACATCTTTAAGATGTCATAGAAGGAGGATGAGAGTCTTTAGGACTATGTCTCAAGGTTCATCTTCAGTTTGCAGAAGAATACTCAACACGAGCTCAATGAAGAATCTCATAAGCTGCTCTTTTTGAGAGGCATTTATGACGGATGCACAGAGGCACTGGACCTCATGGCTGGAGGAGATATCACCCAGGCATCATGGGATGATATCCGGAAGATCTGCCTTAAATAATCAAGAGCTATTGTTAAGAAAGGAAGAGGGTATAGGTCCACCCTAGGCAAGTCCAATGGTGTTGGTGCTTCACGGAATGAGATAACCAATCTCTTGTCCGATTTTAAGCAGTATATCATCAACAACATAGCCACCCAACTGGACACCATGCAAACGAAGAAGAAACATGAGGAAGTCGAGGCCATGCTTGTAAAATTCTGTCCACATTGTAGACAAAAGAAGAGAGACTACAGATGCAAACTAGTCGCTAATGTGGAGACTACACAAATGTCGACTGATTATAAACTAGTTGAACCAGAGGATGAGCAGTTGTTCTTCATCACTCAGCAATGACCATGCGTATAAAGACAAGGTATGCCCCAGGATCCTCTTTCATTTAGTGGTCCTTTTTATAATAATCAATGGCAACTCCCCATGAATTACCAAAATCCTCCCTGGAATAATTCCCAGAATCAATGGAAGAATTACCCCAATCCGTAGTGGCCAAACCCTCAGGGAGGTTGGCAACAACCTCAAGGGGGATGGCAGCCACATCAAGGAAATTAGCAGCAAAACCTGCAGTGGCGAGGCGGCTAGTAATGGCCCAATCAACCACAAGGATTTTTGCCACCACCCATGCAGCGTCCATAGCAGCAGGCTCTTTTGCCACCTCCTGCAGCCACTAATCTACCTCCTAAGCCTACTTAGTTACATACACATCCATAGCCAAACCCCAATAATCGACCTCTTCCTCTACAGTAAAATGTGTATGCCACAGATCAGTCGCAGTATCCCATGCAATACCCTGTGTATGTAATTAACCTTGATGATATTCACCTACGGTCCGGTACCACTCTTACTGCACCTGAGCCTCATGTAATCACTAAAATGACTTCTGAGGAGCCCAATCACCCTGACAATCCATCTAATTCAATAGCTCCTACAAAACCAGATAAGACCAATCAGCCTATTGTTCCTCCTTTCCCACAAAGATTGCAGCAAAGCAATCTGAAGGCCACTAATGAGTCAACTTTCAATATCCTAGACCAACTAAAGAATTCCAATGTCCAAATTCCCCTTTTCTAAGCAATCAAAGATGTTCCCACATATGGAAAAGTCATCAAGGAAGCCTACTTTAAAAATTCTGGCCACAAGAAAAAGGATCCCCAGACTGTCCATGTCCTGGGCAAACTAGTAGATATCATGTTAGGAAAGCTTACCATCCCAAAATATTCTGACCCTAGCAGCCCTGTTGTTGAGGTCATTATTAATGGGACTGCTATAAAAAATGTCTTGATTGATCTAAGAGCCGCCATTAATGTCATGACCAAGGACATTATGCAACGCCTTCATATCACCAATCTCCGCAATACACCTACTATCCTGCAGCTCGCAGACAGTTCAACTGTAAAGCCTGATGGAGTCGTGGAGGACATTGTGGTTGACCTAGAGTCTTGGTCCTACCCTACAGATTTCATGATCCTTTTTTCCAAAAGCTACTCTAGGAGACTATCCAATTATTCTAGGATGTCCTTGGCTAGCTACCATTGATGCCTACATCAGTTGTAGGTCAGGGGATATGACCATTTCTAATGGTCAGCACACCAAAACCCTGGCCTTATATCCTCCTTCTCAACCTCAGGTGGAATTAGATTCTCCCATATGGCCAGATGTAGGAGAGGAAGCTGAAGTTATTAATTTAGTCTCCCAATTAATGATGTTAACAAGGGACCCCTTCCTGCAGCTTCAGGAGGAAGATAAGGTAATCACCAACATCCTGCATAACTAGTATGGACCGAACTTAGACCCTTTAGATAGTTCCTTCCAAAACTACTCCCTACAGCCATTGTACTCTGATTACCAAATCTCTTCCCCTATGTCCAACCAGCTCTATTGCCAAATGCTTCCCTATCAGGTTCAAATGCCCTCATTAACAGATGCATCCATGATGGAGCTCACGCAACAACTGGAAGTCTCCCCTGAACATTGCTTAAATATTAATAGTAAACTTTCTCCTCAGCAACAAACATCATTGACCAAGCTATTGAAAACTCATGCTACAACTTTTGCCTGGGATTACACTGATATGCAAGGTCTGGACCCAAAGTTATACACTCATAGGATCTTCCTAAAGGAGGACAAACCCCCAGTAAGGCAATTCCAAAGACGTGTCAACCCTGCTCTTTGTAAAATAGTCAAAGTCAAACTCCAAAAACTCCTTAAAGCCAGTTTCATATATTCTATATCAGACAACCAGTGGGTATCCCTACTAATCATAGTTCCTAAGAAAGGTGGCAAGTGCCATGTGTGTGTTGCCTACATAGAGCTTAACAATGCCACCAAAAAGGACCATTTCCCCCTTCCGTTCATTGACCAGGTTCTGGATTCTCTAGCAGGAAAGAAATACTTTTCTTTCTTGGATGGGTACAATGGATACAATCCGATCCAGATTCTTCCAAAAGATCAAGAAAAGACCACATTCACTTTCCCATGGGGGACTTTTGCATATTCAATTTTACCATTCGACCTCTACAATGCTCTTACTACCTTCCAACGAGTAGTTATCAGCATCTTTGCTGACATTTCCCATGACTGTATGGAGATCTACATGGACAACTTTACCACTTATGGGGAAACTTATGAGGAAGCATTGAAAAATCTAGAAAAAGTCCTCACCAGATGCAAAGAATATAACCTATATTTGAACAGTGAGAAGTGCTTTATGATGATGCAGGAAGGAGAAGTACTTGGTCACTACATTTCTGCTCTTGGCATTCAGGTGGACCCGGCCAAAATTAAGGTCATTGTGAATTTGCCTACCCCAGCTAAACAAAAAGACATCAGAAGCTTCCTTGGTCATGCTGGGTACTACAAAAGATTCATAAATAACTTTAGCAAGATGGCCAGCCCCATGTATTCACTACTCACTAAAGATGTTGAGTTTGTCTAGACACCATATTGTGAAGCAACTTTCCTACAACTGAAGTCTGTACTTACTCAGGCACCGGTCCTTCAAGGTCCTAATTGGGAACTCCCATTCCACATACATACAGATGCCTCTGATCATGTTGTTGGAGTCGTTCTTGGACAAAAGGAAGGTACACTAGAACATGCCATTTAATTTGTTAGCAAAAATCTATAGGGAGCTGAGTTGAACTACATAGTTACCAAAAAGGAACTATTGGTTGTTATCTATGCTCTGAACAAATTCTTCCATTATGTCACTGGTTATCAAATCTTTGTGCATACAGACCATGCAGCTATTAAGTATTTGGCTAACAAGCTTTCCATAACTGGAAGGTTTGCCAGATGGTTGTTGCTGCTACAAGAGTTTGATATTACCATCATAGATAAGCCAGGAAAATCAAATGTGGTGGTAGATTTTCTCACACCTATAGAATGCTAATGAACCCTTGTCAATCGATGATAGCTTTCCTGATGACCACCTATTCTCCATTGCAGCAAAAACACCATGGTATGTTGATATTGCTAACTATCTGGTTTCACAAAAAGTACCTCCACACTTCTCTCCAAAGGAAAAGCGGTTACTAATAGAGAAAACTTTCAACTTTTATTGGATTGTTGACTGTTTATTCTATACTGGCCCTGACCAAGTATTGAGAAGATGCATTCATGAGGACAAAACTTATGAAATCCTCTAGGCTTGTCATGATGAGCCTTGTGGAGGGAATTTTTCTGCCAAAAGGATAGCCATGAAGGTACTTAACACTGGTTACTATTGGCCATCCCTGTACAAGGATTCAGCTAATTACACCAGAAAATGTGATCACTGCCAGCGGATGGGGCGGCCTACTAAATCTGATGAAATGCCACTCTTTCCTCAGGTTGTAGTGACTCATTTGATAAGTGGGGAATTGATTTTTTCAGTCTCATCACTTCTGCATCAAATGACAATTTGTACATACGTGTATGTACTGATTATGTAACCAAATGGGTAGAGGTTAGAGCCATGAAGCATGCCAGAGACAACCGAGTTGCACAATTCCTATATAAGGAGATATTTACATGCTATGGTGTACCCTGTTAGTTAGTCACTCATCAAGGAGCTCAATTTACTTCCACATTGATTGCTACTCCGATGAATGAGTACAAAATCTGCCACCGCAAATCAAGTCCCTATCACCCACAGGCGAACAGTCAGGTAGAAATTAATAATAGGGAGATAGAAGCTGTCCTCACAAAGATAGTACAGTTGCACAAGAAATATTAGAGTTGTCTCCAAGAGGCAGTATGGGCCTACCGCACTACATGGAAAACCACAACAGGGTTCACTCCTTTTGAGTTGGTATATGGAAAGATAGTTGTGATGCCAATTGAGTTTGAACATATAACTTTATAGATGACATTACAGCTAAACATTAATCTTATTGAGGTGAAACACGATAGGATCCTGCAGCTTAACCAGCTGGATGAGATAAGGAAGGCAGTCTTGTAGCACACAGAGTTGGTTCAGACACAATGAAAAAAATGGCATGACTCTCACATCCTTTCCAAATAATTTGCTCCTGGTGACTGGGCTCTTTTGTATGACTCAAGATTCCAAGAAAACCAAGGTAAACTTACAACTCGTTGGCTTGGCCCTTATGAGATTATTCATGTTTATTCTAACGGAGCAGTTCAAATCTCTACTATCAACCCTGTACGTTTCAAGTTACTGGTAAATGGTCATAGGCTCCACCTATACCATAAACCACAGACAAAGGTTGATTTCCTGAGACAGTTTGAGATTTCTCCTGTAGCCAAAGAACCTCCTCCTCCTATTGAAGATCCTCCTGCAGCTGATGAACCTCCTCCAGCTAAAGATCCTCATGCAGCCAATGAACCTCTTTTGACTGAGGGCATTCTTGCAGCCACCCGACGTAATTATTTACTCTGGTCATCTGTTTGAAAATTTCCCACATGCAATCATAATAAATTTTTTGTTTCCCATGAAAATCTCTTTTCCATACTAAAACATCATTCCATCCACTTTTTCATCATCTTTATCTGCCATCCACGCATCCACGTCATCTCATTATTGTGCCAGCTCAGTTGTATTTTCCCTCTTGTACTCTGCCAACGTCATCAAATCTTTCCAGATTTGAGCATTTAACAGTATAATATTCTCAGGTACGTATTACTTTATTGTCCCCAAAAGTTTTTTTTATTTCATTTCATATGATTATGACACATTGTACTTAATAGAGCGATTCATTCTCGATTTTTCCATACATTTCCACGCAAGTGAGGACACTAGTAATTTTTTCGTAGGGGGGCAGTTAATAGGGTTTTGTGAATAATAAATGAAATTTCCCATCAGCTCAAAACTTGCATCATTTTCAAATCATCTGTCATAATTACCAATCTTTGTCATTACTATTTTTCTATGCAGATTGTACTAAGACGTCATATTAGAACTTGTGATTTGACAAACCCTGCGTGTAAACTATCAAAACCAGCCCTGTCTTTAACTCAAAAAAATTCAGCTTACTTTCACATCATTATTTCAAAAGAAAAAAAAATCTTTTGTTGTGTCTTGTTCGAAACTACTTGAAAACTTTCATTCCAGTTCTGGGCACATCATAGAAATTTTTCAGTGAACATAGTAAAGATTATCAATGGAAGCAAGGGGATTTTGGAGTTTTTTAGATATTGTTGTAATTCCAAAGTAGCAGAATGGGTGGTTCTCCTATATGGCATGAACCATCCAATCACCTAGTATTGTTAGAAGACCAAGACAACATTCAGGTCTTTAACAGAGTAGGTTGGCTCACCTATTTTGTTAGCTTAAATGGGTATGACAAAGATACAACACTAGAATTTTTGAGAACATACAGTAATGGAATTGTGTATGTTAAGGGGTTATGAATTGAAGCTTCAGAAGCATGAATTGTAGAAGTCTCTGGACTTCCATCTATAGGTGCAACATTTCCACATGGGCATGACGCACGAACGACCAAAGCAGAATTTGCATTACCAACAGATGCCCCAATGGGTTATAGTAAACAAGGAGTCAAGCAGACATCTCTTTTGGGAAAATTTCCTCAGTTAGCTATTCATTTCATAAGGTACATTACCTTTGAAGGTTGTTTTTCCTTCTTGCATGCAGTTCACTTTAAATTGTTGAGCCACTTATGACATAACAGTTTAGTGAATCTTCCAAATTTTCTTTGAGCCCTTTTGAATTTAAGTGCTGAAGAAGTACAGAAGGGGAGGTAGAACACGGTAACCCACCATGGCTTAATTAAAATATTGGTGGAAAGGTCACTAAGGGATGTCTCCCATGTCTTGGGACAGATTTATTGAGGCACATCATATTGAGTTGTATGTAGAAGGGCCATGGCCCGAGAATCAAGAAGAACAGGGAAATAACCCTAATGAGGAAGAAGAATTGGGTGAAAAAGATGAGCCCTTGAATACTTCTTCCCCTTCAGGGGTTCACGAGAAAAATGTGCCCTCTGGTCATCCAAACCCTACTTCAGGGAGTAGAGAAATTGAGGCTCCCATAATTTCTCGACAAAAGGATAAAAATGGTAAAGGCAAAGCAAAATTGCCAAAATATATGAGCTGAGATATTCCTATGTCTACTATTTTTCCTGCAGCCGCACCTACCAAGAAAAGGAAACTTTCACAAAAGCAATCTGCAACCTCTATTGATACCCCATTGCACAGAAGTGTTCATTTGAACAACACACATCTCGAAGACACAAGTTCCCCTGTGGCGGGTGATGATTCTCATGTCTTCTTAGAGGAGCCCCTACAAGAGCAATCATAGTTAGGTAGTCCTATTGCCAAGTGCCAAAATATGGTGGATGAGGATCCTGTAGTCGTTAAGGTCATTCCAGAAGTAGAGTGTGTAATACCGGAGGAAGCAGAGCCTCAAGTTGTTGGAGGAGAATCTTCCCCTCCACAGGATGGCATTTATAGGGAAAGACCCCTTGTTCCATAAAATATACCAGGTTGTCGAAAGAAAGAGGAGGACCCACAAGAAGTCAGGGCGGTCCCACATCGGCAACCTAAGTAGGTAATTGTTCACTCTCTATCGGTTGATTATTTTAGTGCAATGCAATATCAAAAATCGATGTGGGAGTTGGAAAAGGCAAAGTTAAAGAGGGAAATTGAAAGGAAACAGCAAGATATCGAGTTTCTACAGAACAAGGTAAATAACATTACAGATATAATTCCAGAATTAATGGAATGCAGGCTACCACCATGGGTTTATGCCCTATGCCTCAAAGAGCAGTTTTTTCTGTTTAAATTAATGAGAATCCTTCAGGATGTTAGGTCAGGTATAGAAACCCCACATGAATTTGTGGTTGCTTACATCACATCACCCGACTGTGCTCAGAATTTGCTGTGTGAATTATACCTACACAATTATGTTGTTCCTTCTATTACTGACTGGAACCCCCTTTTGTTTATTGGAGATATACATTTGTCAGCCCTTGTTTCTTGGATTCAAAATGAGATAAACTATGGTGAGCAATTACATAAGTACAAAATTTTGGAAAAATCCATTTCCTTGCCTCTACGTCCGGAAAGTCGGTCACCACGATGACTTTACTGTGATTGGATGTAAATTGTGTATGGATTTCATGATTTTAAACTAAGGAAATGGATTCTGGAAAGCCGTGAGGAAGTCTTCTCAGCTTTTGAAAAATTGTCATTATCAGATGGAGACAAGGCAACTGCAGGGTTAAAACAGAGATGGGAAATACTTACCTTGGCACTTAAGAAGGCAGAGCCACATAGTCTGATTAACTTGCATGCTACAATTAGCGTGTTAATTGGTATATACGCCAAGGAAGAAAACCAAGGCCCAAGCATTGGTTGCCACTCACTTTCCATCCTCCCCTGCTCTTATGGTCATTATACAGTTGCATAAATGATGAAATAGATGAACAACAGGAACTGAGCAGACGAATAAAGATGGAGTGCAAAAATGGGTTCTATTGGTGCATTGGAACCACCATGGTTGGAGAAACACAGGAAGGAGACCTCCAAGTTCTTTCCAAAATCTGAAATGTCTCAGTGCTTGAGGACCGACACTAGTCTTCGTAGGGGAAAAAATGATGGGCCATTTTAATGGCATCTTTTATATACCTTAGGAGAACTTTTTGCTAGGACCTTTCTTATGTTTTTTGTTATTATTCCAAAAATTTATGCTCTGAAACTGTTATTATGTGATAGTCAATCACTGAACCTATGCCATGGACATATGCTACTTAATCTGCTTTATCAGGATGAATATGATCTATTTTGTTGCTATGAACTCATGATCATATTTTATGAATGAATTGACTGTTTGGACAATAGATAATATTTGTATTTTGAATGAATGCCATGAATTCTTTTATCCTAACAGTGTTAATGCAGCCCATTGAAGTGGCAACTAAAATTTGGTTCAGATGAGCACCTCTTTGTGTTGGTCGCTTGACGCGGTCATGCAGTAGATGCGCATGGATGAAACATCGATGCAACAGTGGTGGAAGTTTCCCAGATTGATCCAAGTGGAGACAATTGAGAAGAGACTTGGAAAAGTGCAATATTTTCTTTGATGAAATCTAGGAGAGAGTGGGAAGTTGGATCTATTGTCTATGCAATTCCTTCCTCTCTTCTTCACCGATTCTATTTCCTGCTTTCTAGTTTTCCTTTCTGTTAGATAGTTGTAATAAAAGCTCTGCCTTTTCTTAGGGCATGTGGAGTTTAGTAGTTAGATGTTTTTCCCTTTAAATAAATCCTTGCTCCTACGTGAGAAGGATGGCAGTAGTATTGTTATAGTTGCATTCTGTTGTTTCATAGTAAAGAATTTATGTACTATTTTATTCAAGTTAATGAGAAAATGAAGTTTTGAGTTCAGTATTGTGTAATTGAGTATTCTGGGTACTCACCCAAGGGGGCCCACTTGGTGAGGAATCTATAGTTTAGATTCATTCTAGTTAGTTTATTTTTCCTACATTTCTATTATTTCAAATCCTATGTTGAACAGCTCCTGCAGCCAAGTGATAGAGTAACTAAAGCATTATAGTTGTTTGTGTGTATTCTTCCATCCTGCTAGCAGCCTTCATTTCCATCATTTATTTTAAAAGCATCTACTTCCACAACATTAGTTTAGATTTTCTTTAAGTATTCATTTAATGTAGCAATAGTATAATTTCCTTTCGAAAGCATTTATTTCCTACAACCATAGAGTAGTTCTTTTCTAGCATTTATTTCGTACATCAATTATAGAAAGACTGGTTGAAGAAGTGCTTGGTGCATATATTTTGCTGGCCCATTTCAAGTAACACGCCCATGGGTTTGAAATATTAAATGAGTTTATTGTAAAGTGGATGAAGTGCTTAGTTGGATATCCAATCCCTAAGTTAAAAGGATTATTCCTAGTTTAAGAATCTTTATAGCAAGCAATCAGTATGTCCTTTAACATGAATTGTGTACTGGATGTAATAATCAACTCCTAACATAGCTAAATATCCTAACATGGATACTATACTTTCAATGCATTATTTGTGGGTGCTAATTCCCACCAGGGTTTTTCCCTTAATAAGGTTTCCTTGACAACAAATGGTTGTGTTATGGTGTTGTTGTTAATGTGTTTGGAATTGCATTTATCTTTTGATTGTTAAAGGTTAAAGTTTACAATATTTGGCATAAAATTGCTTCAACCCTCCCCTCTCAGTTGTATCGGTGGACTATTATTGCTAACAATTTGTATCAGAGCTTCTGGTCCTTTGAGAGAAATCTTAATAACATGAGGTGATCCTGAAGATGGCATTTTATAGGAAAGAAATTCTGAAGTTTGATCTTGAAAACTTTGATAGTTTGAAGAACAAGATGAGAACTCATCTACTATGTTTGGGAATTGAATACTAGATGATTACAAATAAACATGAGCCAGTCAAGACTGAAGATGAATTAGATAAAGCTACTGGTGATGAAAAGATGTTGTTTTCTTGTAACATGGTTGCAAGAGAAGTGCTGATTAGTGTGCTCTCCAAAGGTGAATTCACAAAGGTTAAAGATTTGGATTCTACACATAAAATTTGGTCAAGATTAGAGGCACTATATGAAGGAGATAAGTTTACTAAGCAGTTGAAGTTACAAAACTGGAAGACAAAGATGGAAATCTTGAAAAATGAGAGATGATGAGAATGTTAGAGCATTTTTACAAAGGGTTACTAAGATTGTAATAGGCATTATAAACTCTGGAGGCACCTATAGTGAAGAATAAGTGATTGAAAAGATTCTTAGATCTTTGATGCCTGTTTACAAAACTAAAGTACAAGCTATAGAGGAGATCATACCTTTGATAGAGAACTTCAACAGAGAGATGTTGATTGTGAAATTAACTACCTTGGAAGCCGCAGAGCTGGGAGATTCATTACCTAAGGATGAATCAACATTCAAGGTAACTATGCATAATAAAAAAAATACTTTATTAGGTCTTGCGAGCACCAGAAAAAGTGACTCACAAAAAGATCTTGGTGAATATGCTGATTTTTGGGAAAAGATACAACAAGAAGAAAGGGAGTTAGATGAAATTGTGGCCCTGGTCGCAAGAAGAGAAAATAGAGGTAAGGGTAAGTTTGAAGGAAAGTTACCTCTGAAATGTTATTCATGCAATAAGATAGGTCATTTTGCATCTAGATATCCTACAAGGGTTCCTAAACATAAATCTAAGTTTCATAGACCTAATTACTCCAAGGATAAGGAATGTTACTATGGTAGTGAAGGTGTGTCTGATGATGATGATGATGTGGATTATGATGAAATTGGATTTATTTCTATTAAAGATGATGAACATATTCGTGAAGAGAAAGCCCTAGTTTCACATGTTGAAAATAAATTTGAATGGATCATTGACAATGGTTGTTCAAATCATATGACCTATGATAGAAATAAGTTTGTTCAGTTAACTAAATATGATGGTGGGGTAGTCAGATTTGGTGACAATGCTCCTAAGTTTATCTTTGGAGTGGGATCAATTTCTCTTGATGGTAAAACTAATATTGATGATGTATTGCTTGTTGATGGACTTAAGCATAACTTGTTGAGTGTTGGATAGCTTGTATACAAGGGTTATCATTTGAAGTTCAATGATGGGAAATGTTCTATCAGAAGTCAGACAAGATATTTTATCACATATGGTGCTAAGTCAAGAGGTAGTGTATTTGAGTTGAATACTATAGAAGTTTCTTGTTTTGTTGTGAAGGTCGATGGTAGTTGGTTATGACATAGATTGGTTTCACTGATTTTCTTCATTTTATTGTCCTCCACATGACTCCTTGTTGCGAAGGTTGATGACAGTTGGTTATGACAGATTGTTTTCAATGATTTCCTTCATTTTATTGTCCTCCACATGACTCCTTGTTTCTAATAACTGAAGTATTTCCTTCATGAACATAAAATCATTAACAAATAAATATGGACACCACATTAAAGGTTTTGAAGAAGGGTTGTATGTGTTTATGGGTCCATTTTGCCCAGCTTCCATCTTGATTGTTGCTTGAGATCCCACCTCGAGGTTTTTGGAAACTGGTATTGAGTGGGATGCAACATTCATATTTCCCTCTCCTTTATTTTGTCTCTACTCATGTTTCTCATGTTCAGATGCAATGATTTATAATGTTTTCAATATAGTTCTTGGTAGTATAGCTGCACGTTTTCCCCGTTTTGCATACTTAACTTTTTGGGTTTGCTTATGCCTTAGGATTCCTTTGTATGGTTTTTCATTTATATACACACATTTATCTCCTAACTTTGGTGCATTATCTTGAGGTTAACCTAGTATGCAAGACCTTTGCACACTTACTTCAATCATGGTCAATACAAGAACAATTTGGAGGGGGCTATCTAACTCATTTTTTCAAAGAAGCAAGGCTTCACAAAATTGTTAGTTTCCTAATAATGATCTATAATTGAAGAGTTGACATCGAGAAGAAAATTAAGATTTCTGAGGATATGATTCTTGTTCCCTTAGACTATTGGTCTCGTGGACATTATTTAAATTCTTTCATTTATTCATTCATTCATTCATCAAAAGAGTAAGAGAGTGTGAAAAAAATACTTTCAATCTCACAGGTGATTTCTTGTAAGGCAATTTGTAATAAAAAGGGCTTGAATATGTCAAGCAGGCACACTTGGTAATTTCTTTTGAAGAAATTGATAAACCTATTAAAGTGGACATTCTATACAAGGATGAAAAGCATAAACTCTTAAGCAAAAAGAATCTTCTTAGAGTTCTCACTTCATTCTAAATGATTATTTAATAATCAAACAATGATAAGAGAGAATAGAATAAATGACTAAAATGAGGATAGAAAGTGATGATGGAAAAAGGGTGTGGCTATGCAACGATAAAGGTGTTATCACCAATCTAGGATTTTATTGTAAGTGCAACTAGGTAGAAAAGAGAGAGTATATGATTACAAAATGAGTAGTAATGTATCATATTTTAGGATAAAAGGAAACATGGACTCAACTTTTGTTGGGATAAGATGTTGTGTAACTTAAATAATATTTATAATGTATTACTTGATTATTATGTGTGGTTCACCCAAGGAACCTAGATGAACATGTATCACTATGAGTTAACATTCTTGAGACCACTTTATGTGTTGTATCGTAGCATTGGGAATTATTTTTAAAATGGTTGTTGCACTTGGATGATTATTTAATATTGGGGAAAGATATTTAATAAAGTGAAAAATTAGTACACAATATTAATTAAGGGGTCAATGGTATTATATTCACATGATTTTTCTTTACTACTTGGTTGTATTTGTGTCAGCTTGATTTTATAAAAGAAAGCACTTGTTAGTAGTTTAGGTTGGTTGGTTTAGTAGGTTGTTGTTATTTAATATTTCTAAGGTGTGCATATGTGAAGCATAGAATTAGATGTGTAGATTCATGTTTGGACACACAAAGGATGTATGGGAAGGGCTTGATCTTTTAGACGTATTTATTATAACTCTATAGGTGTTTTTATTGCTTTATAGATAAATAATATGATGAAGTATATATGCTTTTTGAGGTTGTGTTTTTCTGTCATGAAGATTTTTCCAAGGTATATCTTGTGGCTTGTATATTTGATATTTGCATGATGGTTATGTGTAAGCTTGTATGCATGACTTTATCTCATGGGTTACGTAGGATATAGATTAAATGTAACTAGGTATGAAATATTATTTCTTAAAAAATTTGTGTCTCCTTGACCAAAATAAATAGCAATTAAGGCCCCTTCAGGTAAATATAAATTAGTATGTTGAAATCATAGAGGATAAACCTAGAAGAGAGGGTCTAGGTTAGGGCCTACTATAGAAGGAAGAGATAATTTTTCACACTAGGACTCATGAGCAAGAAGGTTGAAAGACCCCTTTCCTCAAAGGATACTCAAGATTTGTAGTTTGGAACAAAGTTGTGGTAATGGCATAGGTTAGAGTGGAATAATAGTTTGAATGAAAGAGGTGAAAGGGTGCATAATTTATTTGGAAAGAGAAGACACAATGAAATAGTACGTTTAGGTCAAAATATCATAAAATGAGAGTTCATAAGAATTGTAGCATATCAATTCACTCCTTCGGGCTCAAATTTTTTTAATAAATGACATAACAAGGATCCTTTTACTAAAGTTAATAAAGATTTTTAATACATTCTTAGCAGGCATAAGTTCTTTTGTTGGGTGATTTCAATGCTAATATAGCCAATGGTCAAGCTAATATATTATGTAGGAAGGATGATAGTAATCTTAGGCTCACTAAAGAAATAATAATCAATGACCAATATGTTTAGAAGATGATGGGGACATTAATCATTATGGGAAAGAGATTCTTACACTTTTGGGACCTTCAATTCAATCATTTGTAATGGTGCGAATAGATATAGAAGAGATCCAAAATAATTAATTTAAATACTTCTAATGAAGAAAGTGTGGTTAATAATGTAAAGTGTTCCAGAAACTTGATTGAAAAGGTAGAAGAGGTCATGATTAATGGTCAATGTAGGACTTAAAATATCACCATAGCCCAATCTATTTATGGACTACATGGATAGAAATAAAAGTATCAATGGTAAAGCATAACACCATTGATGATCACTTGCAAAAGGACTTGAATTCTTTTAACATAAGAAAATTATAAAATCTTCAAGAAAGCTTTAGTGAAACTAGTTAAGTGGGAGAAATTTAATTCAAAAGACCAACAAACATATGATTTAACTAATTGAATTCATTGGGATGAAAAAGAAGAAGTCTGATATTTTTTGTGGACATTATAAAAAACTTTGACACAGTCCAACAAGTTATGGTGTAAGTTGGAGGACCTTGGTATCCCAATGAATTTTAGACCACTTATTCAAAAACTCTATGAAGAGGCATGTCAAAATAAAAAATCAAGCAATCATCTAAAAAAATAGGAGTAATGTTGGAATTAAGAAAGGGTGCCCTCTTTGCCCCACTCTTTTTGACCTATACAATTAAAAACTTGAATAATGGTTAAGTTTGAATGATGGATGGTTCACCTAGGGGAATATGTGATAAGACTTCTTTTACATGTAGACAACTTTATTTTGATTGCTAGATTCAATCATGGATCACATAGCACCTTCATGCTATTGAGTGTTGTTATAGGGTTGTTGATATATAAATATACACTAGAAAGCCCAAAACTCATGATTTTATGGAACAAAGGGAAAAATTAACATTACTTCCACTTTGAATAAAATAATCTCAAATAATTAAATGCATACAAGTATATTAGAATTGACTTCAACAATGGGATTAGTTGAGATACTTGTAGTAAGAATGGAACTTTGGAGGATGGAAGACTTATATGTCATCCAAAACACGTATAGAGAGGTAAATTTAGGAGATCAAAAACTATTCAAACTCTTTTTAAGCTTGGTAATTTAAATGGTACTTTATGATTGTGAGATTTGGGTTAGTAGCATGTACAACGCAAAGTGGAAGAAAATAGAGAGAATTCAAAAATGCATGACCACTAGTAAGTCAAAAATAAATTTTTTAACCTCTTATATATTTTACTAGCGATAATAAGGGTTTTCATATGGAACCCACCTTAATGGTTCATCTCATAAGTTTCTCAAAAGGAATTTATCAAGTGGGAGCAATAAGATGACCTTTAAGGGTTTTCTTTAGTGAGGTTTTAAGAAAGAGAGAGAAATAATAGATGAGACGAGTCATAAATTGAATTAGCAAGTGAAATATTTACTTGAATGCTTGTCCTAGTAACAACAAACAAATCAAGGAATATGTCTTTGTAAATTATGTTAGGCTATGGGGGAATAAATGCTAAGTAGAAAGAATTATTTTTCTCAAGGAATTTAATCCTACACTTGATCATGTCAACACAAGTCTTATATAGGCATGAATATCCATTATAAAGAAAATATTATAATTGGTCAGCTTAAACTAGCTCACATTAGCTTCAATGTGAAACTAGACAGTGGAAAAGGCCAAAAGATATATGAACAGAGATAGTGTGTGACTTTTTTTTCCTTTCAGGACAAGTAGAATAATTTTTTAAAATATTTTTATTGCAATGTCTACAAGGAAAATAAGGTGAAATAAGCAAATATTTTGCTATTGTTACTTCATCTAGTTTATTTATTGAAGGGAAAATTGTGGAAGTTGGAGAAATCATTATCTTCATGAATAAGAGAAGAGATGAAAGGAAAAAGTCTTGGTTGGAGTGGTCAACTATCCTATATGTTATTTTTAGCCTCGTGAATGTTAAAAGCTATTCAATTATATTCTTTCTAGTGAAAGTGAAAAACCTAATGGGTAGTAATCATGTGATTTTTTACCATTTGAACCCATTCATGAAAGGTCACTCTACATAAAATTTTCAGCCAATTCATCTATTTTAAGCAACTCCTAAAACTATCTATGTCGAAAATTTTGTAATTTGGGAGTGGTATTTTCCTACATTTTAAGCTTAGTCCTACTTGTTAAATTTGAGTGAGATAGAGAAAAACCTTCTTCAATTATAATGTTCACCAAAATGATCCTTTGTATAATTCATACGCTATAAAATTTATGGTGTGCGATCTAAATTTAAATTGTATAATGAAAGAGCTACTTCCTTGAAGTATTTTAAATGCACTAATGATAAAGTGAAGCATCCTTGTATAGGGCCTATTGTGGGTTTATTATCTCCACAAAACTAAGGAAATTTCCATTTTAGGGAATCTTTGTTTGTTTGTATGAATTTTTAGAGTTTGGTATATAATTATCTATACCTTGCAAGATTGGATGAAATTATAGCCACCTGATATCAAGGAACTCCAAGAAAGCACAAGAGAAATCAACAATGAAAAAATTTATTTATTTTTTTATCAAGAAGGAAAATAATTTAATGGTATGAGATTAATGTTGTTACAAAGGGGACCCCTTGGTAACATAGGCAAAGGTGAATGTAGGATAGCATAAGATTAAGACACGTCTCTTAATCTTGTGACTTGAGACATAAAGTGTAACTTATCTGTTGGAAATAATGGAATGGTGTACTGAGAGGGGAGGGGTGAATCAGTACCCTTAAATTTTTTATCAATTAACCTTTATCATTTTATGATCAATACATTGTATTACCATTCATATCTGCTATTCTATCTTTGTGTATGTACCATCAATTCATGATTTAATTAGCATGTAAAACATTCATAGAAGCATTCATTAAATGTATAGACACATGACACAAGATTTGGTAATGTAGAAAGCCCCTATTAGAAGGTAAAAAATGTGGTGGGGATGAAACCCACAAAGCTTCACAATCTGCAAAATGGAAGGGGTCGATTAAGGCTTAAAATTTGATCACTTCTGATGATCTACCCTGTTATGAGTATTATGTGGAGACTGGTTAAGGTCTACTCTGTTAAGAGCTTTAGAAACACTGTTTAGTGTGCACTCAGTTAAGAGATTTACATAAGGATTGTTAAATCCACCTTTCTTGAAAGGATTTATTCTATTTGCTACACTTGTTAGAATGTAGACAAAAAAGTCAATGACCTGAGTGTATGTAATCTACCATTTCTGATTATAGATCCATTAAAGATTACAAGTATAATGTATCACCTAATGTGATTTCTCAATACCTTTGTTGCTTAGTAGCCTTGAATCTAGTTCTTGATAACCTAATTCATCTTTTGTTGTTCTTGCTTGAAAACCTTAGTCTGATCCATAGATGTGCTCATTGGCTACTATCATCCTCACATCATTTTGAAATGAATTATTACACATCTATTTATACAATAGATTGACCTATTTTAGTTTCACATATTACAAAGATAACTCTATGATCAAAGGTTTATAATTTGACCTTGATCTCCTAGTTTGCATGTTTTCACTCAGTTAGACTGGTTAAAACAATTACAACTACAATGCTTGTCCCTTAAGAAATGGTTTTAAATTGAATCAAAATGCTAAATATAAAGCATAACTATTTTATTTGACGTGGAAGTTAGATCCACTTTTCTCAGGATTTAACTAACTTTCGGTGTCTAATGCTCAGGTTGCTCTGTTGTCAGTCTGTCGGTGTTCCTTCATTATACTGTCTGTCGGGTTCCCTTGCTCTGTTGGGTTCCTCTACTTTTATGCTCTGTTAGTTTGTGCCTCAACATTTACGGGTTGAAATATGCAAACTGTGTCAGGTTACACTTGAACTGTCTTGTCAGGTTTCTTTGATCTTAACACTTTCGATGACCTCTGTTAACTGCACTTTCGGTTTGTACTGAAAGTCTTTCTTTTGGTGATGGTCCAAAAACTATTTTCCCTTTGCATATACTAATGGAAAAAATAATGTCTTCAATCTCCCCCTTTGACATTAGTATCAAAAACTGATATGTGTAAAATACTAAATTGTGTAGTATGTACACCATGTGTTTACCTTGACATTTATGACTCCCCTATGTATATGTTGGTATAGTATATGTATATATTCTACTATACTCCCTTTTCACCTTATCTTCATATCATTCTTCACCTTTTTACTACTATACATATCATTCTCCCTAATGTACATATCATTTTCCCCCTTTTTTGATACTAAGGGCAAAGATGTATACTTACAACTTATCAAAAATTTGGGAATAGGAATTCTTAATGTCTTCCATAAGTTTCTCCCATTTGTCCTTTAGGTGTTCAAGAGCCATTTGCTCCAGTGTGATTTGGGCATGCATATCATAGATGTTGTCTACTACATACATCTCTGGGGTGGAAATTAACTATCTTTCTGAAGTCATGTGTTGTTGCAAAAGTTGAAGATTCGATAGCATTAGAGCTTGTAGCTCGGTAACCTCATCTCTAAACTTTGTTTCTGCCTCTAGAATTTCCCCTCTCAACCTTTTATATTTCATAATCTTTTCCAAATGCATCTTCATTGCATTGTCATATGTGGTTAGAACTTGTGCACTTGTATTTAGATCAAAATCTATTTGTGCAATCTTATCACTATTTTCTTTAGTGATTTTCTCTAAAGTGCACAACTTTTGTATTAAGGCAATAGCTTCAGAAATTATTGGGTCTAATTCATCTACAATTTTTGAGAGCTTTACCTTATTGATTGCCACTTCTTGGCTGATCTTTTCTGTCAATTTATATTGATATATTTTTTTTGCTTGTTCCTCAATTGCTTTTCCTGCATCCACATTCTGAGATGTGATGGCCTCGGTTAGAATGACAAGTTGATCAAGGATGGGGGCATTTTGATCAAAATCTATGTGAGGAACTATTTGTGTCAATATATCCCTTGTAGTTTCTAACACTAGGGATTCTTTGCGCTCTTTCCTTAGCTTTTCTTGCATAGCTTTCCTTTGAAATATTTCTCCATACTTTTTCAGAGATTCAAAATCCAATGTAGAAGGGTCACATTTTGGTATCTCAATGATTTCATCAAGTGTTACCTGCAACTTGTTCTTCTTTGTCTTCTTCTTCTTGGATGCTAAGTGGGAAGCACTTGAATGTACTACCAAAGCAAGATCCTTTTCTTTGTCAGATGTGCTAGATGAAGGGTTTTGTGGTGTGGAGTCTTTTGCTTGCTGCTCGGTATCTTCCTGTTAGTTGGTATTGGACGTCTCCACATCAACCTTCAGTGTATCTGCAACATCTCCTTTTGTATTCTTAGGAGTATCATCTTCTTTATTCTCTTCTTCACCTTTTTCTTTATGCCCTTCACTTGTTTCTTGTTGTGCTCCATCAGTTGTATCTTTCTATTCATCAGTTGTATCTTTTTGTTTATCATTACCCTTATCATTGAGTATGCTTGCATCTGTCTCGGGTGAATTTTCCTTTTGTGAGATTATGTTAATAGCTTGTATTAACAATGAAATTTGGCCCAATATATTTACCTGTTTAGCATCTGTGGTTGTGTCCTGTTCGTCAGTTTGGACTAGGAAAACAATGATTATATCTTCATCTTTTTGTATCTCATCTGCAGGATCTCCTCTGGTAATATCAATGATAGTATTATCTTGCCATGTTTCATCTACAGTGTCCATATCCTTGTTACCTACTATGTTCAATTTTGCTTCATTTATATACTCATCATCAGTTATAGTGATGTGATTTGGGCTCGGTTTAGCCTGATCTTCAGCATTGAGTGGCTTGTCCGTAAGAGTTGCTTGTGGCTCGGGGCTTGAATCCATTTTTGATACATTAAGTATCTTTCTCCATTTATCCTCACTTTTTCTATCAAGTTCAATTAGATGTCCCTTTAGCACCTCGTAGGCTCTTAGCTTTGAGGAGACCATCATTTCTTGAATCGCTTCCATCTTAGATTCATGTGGCATGACTAAAACTAGGGCTCTTTCACTTTTTTTTTTCTCTTCCTTGAGAGCATATGTCCACCTAGCCGACAATCTATCCATAAGTTCTTTAGGCATTTTATCTTCAAATTGAATTGGTGTATATTTAATATACTCATCATTGTGATGATGCCTTCTTCCAACTTGTTCTAGTCCTCGGGGTCCAGAGTTAGCCATTTCCTAATCTTGGGGTCATTGATCCTGACTTGATCATTGATGCACATACCTCATCAATGGTGGTAGGGAAGTTATTCTTAACAGGTTGTTCATCATGTTCAGTTTCCTCTATGTCTTCCTTAGTTTTGATGAACTTCATTCTTTTTGTTGGACCCTTTTTCCTTGTTTGAGGCTTTCTTTTATAGGTCCTCACTTGACCTTTCTTGATTGGTGAAGGAATTGCATCCTTTGTTGTCTGACTTTTGGTCCTAGATGTAGCAGTAGTCCTAGGATTCTTTGGTGGTGGTGCATATGAATTTATGGATTCTGAGTCACTAACCTTCTCAACTTCACCGACGGGTGACTAACCCTCGGTTTCTTTTGTCTGTTTTGCTTCCTCTTCATTCACAAAAAACTTTTTCTTCAAAGTCTTAAACATTTTATATTTCTTCCTGTCAATCTTTTTCACAAATACACCAATTTTTATCCTTTCTTTGGCTTCCTCACAAGTTCCAAACTTAGGTTGTGATTTATCCAATGGTTCATTCATCAATGCCTCAATAGCATTTGTTGCTTGATCTATGTTAATCTCATAGTCAAGTGGTACTAGCCATGCTTTCCTTGGTACAACTGGCTAGATATAGGTGTAATCATTGTCTACCATAAAATAGATTTTAGTCTTGTACTTTTCTACCAGTTGTTCTGGTATCCACACTCTCTTCTTCATTTTTTCTTTGAATCCAATGAAGTATCCATCCATGAATAATTCAAAATTGTCTCCTAGTGATTTGATGAACTCACTAATCTGTGTGGTCACTGGTTGGGTAGTGTCCCATTTGACATTGCCTATAGATGGTAAGGATTCTTGAAAATATAAACATATGCACATAATGAGTGAACCAAACTTACACGAGTTAGACTTTGCAGTCCTGCTTGTCTTCTTGTTCTCATCTAATCACCTTAGCAGAAGTTCTGATAGATCTAACTATAGTCCCTTCTTGAAAATTTTGTATGTTGTATCCACTACTCCAAATGCAACATTGTTCATCCTGCTAGCCTGAAAGATTTTGTATCCTAAGACACATGCTCTAAATTTCATTTCATCATCGCTGATGGTGGATACCTTTAATCCTCTTCCATCCCATACTACTCTTGTGTTCTTTTCAGTGTCATCTTTAGGTGGGTGCTTTAGTGCCTTTACTTTATTGGTTATGGGATAACCGGTAACATCATGTTTAACATCCCTGGTTATCGATTTTGGCTCATCCAACCATATCTTTTGGTCATGTACTCTGCTTAGTACTAACTGAATCCATTCGGTCTTGAATTCCTTTAGGAATAGTAGGGCATGTGTGAGCCCTTTCAATTCAATGTGCTTATGTTCTTCTTTGATTGTTCTATCATTGTTGCAAAACTTTTTGTAAGCTTTCTCAATTCCTAGGTCTCCTATTTCTGCAATCTTGCAGTGTATATATGCTCTGACATCTTCAACAAGCAAAACCCTAGCTGGTATACTGGAGAATACACCTGCGTTATTGGGTTGTGAAGCAACCTCAAGACAGATCTTGTAATGAGGTTCTTCACAAGTGGAATTCTTGATTAGATTGACCTTTTTCTTCTTTTTATTCTTGAGCTTGGAGGTTCTTGAAGTAGTTGTCATTGTTTCAGAATTTAGGGCTTTTTCTCATAAAATAAATTGAAGTTCTTGGTGAATGCTATTACTTACTTCAACCCTCTATGATTATTATGAATCTTTCTGAGTATTGTGAACAGGGTTGAGGTCGCTTTGTAATATGTTTGCTTCTTTCTCTTGTTTTTCTCTACTTCTTTGCTCAAATTGCATTGTGAATAATGAGCTCTTCCATCAACTATTTATATACTTTTTGCCCTAAGTCATGTCATAAATGCTCACCCACTTCTCAGTGTTTGAAGACAAAATCTTTGGGTAGCATACACACTTCATTCTTAGTGAGAACGTGATGCTTGGGCCAGGTGTCAACTCATTTGACTATTTATTGATAGATCCCGGTATATGACGAAGACAACATTATCTTCTTACATGGTTAACGACGGAGATCGGTTTACACTAGCGACTTAGATTTTTATGTGTTAACCGATGGTTCTCAGTTGTATAGACAACTTAACTTTGTATGTACACTGATGATGTTCGGTAAGCATTGACCGATGAGATTGAATTTATAGAATCATAACAAGTAATACCATAGTGCATGTTTAATCATGCTAGTTTGGCATTTGTATAATGGAACTGATGACAAATATAACTTGGTATAATGCAGTTTGATACTTACTTGTTCTGCTTAGGTGGGGGTGGTTATGTCACCAGATCCATTGGATAAGGTGTCACTATTTTCATTGCTTAGTCTAGCTTCATCAGTGTTTGTATCTTTCCTCCACATTTTGTTTCTCATCTTCCTGATGTCTTCAATGGTGTTTCCATTGGCAAAGGTGCTAATCTCTATCACTCGGTCTCTGCAGTCTTTTCTTAGATGACCAACTTTATGAAAATGTAGACATGCCATTTTGGGGTTAGTCTAGCTCCTAGACTTTCTTATCCATTGTCTCCTACAGTTTGTAGCTATGTGTCCAAATCTTCCACATGTTGTACAGTTTGCCCATGTATTACAATCCCAAACATATGAGTTACCGACTCTGTTCGGTTGATAAGCAGTTTCATTTTCTTTAGGCTTCCGTGATTGAATTTTCTTCTTCCTACATTCAAGAGATGTGTGTCCATGCATTTTGCAAGTAGGACAACATTTGTCCATGTAGGTTTCCTTCTTTGGTTGTTTCACCTCAAATTTATATTCATATGCTTTATGTCCTTTGTTGTTACATTTATTAAAAACTCCTATGAATGAAGGTGTGGTTTTAGGAATACATTTTATTTTTCTCTTGTAGACATTTGATGTGTGGCTTAGTTTTCCACATTGATTGCATGACTACTTTCTTGGTCTTGGATTTGCATAGACATTCTTTGGATCAACTTGGTTTGGTGATTCTTCATTTTTGGTATACCCCAGTTTAGTATTGTTGTCAAATCTTCTTTGTCCATCCAGAAAATCATCCATCCTTTTGGTGCTTTCTTTAGCTCTCTTGATCATTTCATTAGGTTGTTGCTAAATTCTCACTTCATGCTTTAGTTTTTCATTTTCTTCTCTTAGCTCACCAATAGCTTCTATTCTTTCAATGAGTTCTATGTTCATTCTGTTTGCCTCCTGACTCATAAGGATAATCTGATTTGTGATCTCATGATGATGTTCTGTAAGTCTTTGTATTTCTGATTCTTTCTCTTGTAGATTTTTAGTAATCTACCTCCTGTCATCAATAGCTAGTGATCTTTCTTTCTCAGCTTGTCTAGCATTGTTCATGACATCAATCATTCTTACCATCTGTTTCTATTGACTGATTTGTAGAGATTTTACTTTGTTGATTGATTTCATTCAAACTTGTGATGCTTTCTTCATATGTGTCTTATGCTTTGCTAGTTGTAGATCCTGAAGACTCAAATAGATCCGGTATCTCTTCCTCTTGATATTTTGTTTCATTACAATGAGATGCCATAATCTTTCTTTCATTCAGCAACTATCTCATCTTGATTCTAGCTTCTTTATATTGTTCATAGAAGATCTGTATCTCTAATTTATGATTCTCAATACTATTGTCTAGCTTGTACCTTTACATTGTATGATCTTTTCTCTTAAGTCTTTAAAATTTTCCAATTAAGAGATCTAGCTCTGATACCAATTGTTGGAAATAATGAAATGGTGTACTGAGAGGGGAGGGGTGAATCAGTAGCCTCAAAACTTTTATCAATTAACCTTTATCCTTTTATGATCAATAAATTGTATTACCATTCATATCTTCTATTACATCTTTGTGTATGTACCATCAATTCATAATTTAATTAGCATGTAAAATATTCATAGAAGTATTCATGAAATGTATAGACATAACACAAGATTTAGTAACGCAGAAAACCCCTGTTAGAAGGTAAAAACTGTGGTGGGGATGAAACCCACAAAGCTTCACTATCTGCAGAATGGAAGGGGCCGGTTAAGGCTTACAATTTGATCACTTCTAATGAACCTTGTTAGGAGTATTATGTGGAGATTGGTTAAGGTCTACTTTGTTAAGAGCTTTAGCAGTACTATTTAGTGTGCACTCGGTTAAGAGATTTACATAAGGATTGTTAAATCCAGCTTTCTTGAAAGGATTTCTTCTATTTTCTACACTTGTTAGAATGTATACAAAAATATTCAATGACCTGAGTGTATGCAATCTACCATTGCTGATTATAGATCCATTCAATATTACAAGTATAATGTATCACCTAATGTGATTGATTAATACCTCTATTTCTCGGTAGCCTTGAATCTGGTTCTTGATAACCTAATTCATCTTTTTTTATTCTTGCTTGAAAACCTTAGTCTGATCCATAGATGTGCTTGTTGGCTACTATCATCCTCACGTCATTTTGAAATGAATGATTACACATCTATTTATACAATATATTGACCTGTTTTAGTTTCACGTATTACAAAGATAACTCTATGATCAGAGGTTTACAACTTGACCTTGATCTCCTAGTTTGCATGTTTTCAATTAGTTAGACTGATTAAAAAAATTACAATTACAATTACAATGCTTGTCCCTTAAGAAATGATTTTAAATCAAATCAAAATGCTAAATATAAAACATAACTATTTTATCTGACGTGGAAGTCATATCCACTTTTCTTAAGATTTAACCAAATTTCAGTGTCTGATGCTCAGGTTGCTCTGTTGTCAGTCTATCGATGTTCCTTCGTTGAACTTTCCATTGGGTTCCCTTGCTTTGTCTGGTTCCTCTACTTTTCTGCTGTGTCAGTTTTCACCTCAACATTTTCGGGTTGAACTATGCAAATTGTGTCGGGTTACACTTGAACTGTCTTGGTGGGTTTCTTTGCTCTTAACACTTTCGGTGACCTCTATTATCTACACTTTTAGTTTCAACTGAAAGTCTGTCTTCCGGTGATGGTCTAAAAACTATTTTCCCTCTGCATATACTAATGGAAAAAATAATGTCTTCACTTATCATCCACTTAAGGCACAAAAAGTGATAATATGATAATTACCACTAAAAGAGGGAAGTTTCCTATGTATTCCATAAGTTAACTTAAGTAACACATGCATAATTAGGACTTCGAAATCAAAATTTCTAAGTACAACACTTGGTACAATTAATTTTTGCATATACCTCCTCTCATAGACTAGTGTAGGTAAGCTTACTCCACATCCTTGCTTCATTCCATTTGATATCAAATCCTAACTAGCAAGGGTCCTAGATTTTAGAGATAAGTTATTTTATTTTAATCTTGGTTTGATTATTAGCTTGCATAGAAGGATATCTTATTTTGGGTAAATTTTAAGCACACTAAGGATAAAGATGGAGGATATGTTTGTACAAATATTTATGATATTTTGTATCTAGATCCTGTATACGTTAAAAATTGGTCCAAATACATTATTACTTAAATACAAGTTATTTAATTAAGATTCTAGGTCTTCTAGTATGTATTAAATTTAAATATTTAATTATATAATTCACACTTTTATTAATTCTACAAATCTATTCAAATTCACTCTAATGTATTAAATTTTATTTTAATACATTTTCCTCCATAAACTCCCTTTTTGAATAAATTTTATTTATTCAAATTCCCCCCATTTTCCCATTCTTCTAAACCCATGATTTTAATTTAATTTAATTTAAATATTAAACCTAGCCTAGATTCCTAACCTACACCCATCACCCTCATCTCACTAAGCCTATATTTGGAATTAATCTTTGATTAAATCCTTTACCCCCTTGATTCCCAATCTCATTAACTTAATTAGATGCTCACACATGTGTGAGCATCTCTTCTCAGAGAGGATTCAAGTCCCTTTGCCATAAAAATCCCAAACCACTTATCTTACACTTTTCCCCACTTTTCTCTTCCAAGTGTCTTTGCCCACCCATCTCTTACACCTTGTCTCTATGTCATTGACCCCTCACTTTCCCAAGTTGCTCACACATGTGTGAGAAAATATCTCTCTTGCTTGGACACTCCTTTTGCCTAATGTATCCTATGTGTCATCCACATAGGATCCACCTCTTCAAGGCCTCCCAAAACTCTATAAATAGAGCCTCCTCTTAGTGCATTTTGATCCATCTCTTGTTGTTATGTTATAATGCCCTTCTTTTCATTCAAGTTTCATTTGTATCATCATAATTGCATTTTTTTCTTGCATTCATAGTAGTTCCATGCTAGATTTCATAATGTTTTCATTACTAACTTGCTTTTTGATTCATATTATGTTTGCATATCGTAGTAGTTTACCATCATTTAGTTTTGAATCACTAACTTAAATATTTCATTTACATCATTGTCATTTGGTCCATGTTACAAGCTAGTTCCTCATACTAGCCTTGTGATTTCTTGGACCTTCATCATAGTTTTTGCATAATAGTATCAACTTCATCCTCTTATTTTAGTTTATTATCATTATATTTTTGCATCCTTGCACAACATTTTGAATCTCTTTCATCATGTTGTCATCTAAGTGATCTTATGTGTTGTTTAGAGCCATTTAAAAAAAAAGGATCAAATAGGTCCTTGGTGATAGAGGACTATGAGACGGTTTTGGAAACTAACATATTGAACTTGATTAATCTCTTTAGTTTCTAAGTTAATGTTTCATGGGTGTGTTAGTCATGGTTATTTTTTATTAATCTAATTTCTAACATACATTTTTGGCACCCACCGTGGGGCAGAATTATCCCTTAACATCAATCATTTTTGCAGATTCTATTCTCATATTCTGGAAATTTTTATACAATTTCACGCATACAAGATATCACAGATTAGTGCATAAGAAGAATCTTCCAATGCATACCTTATGTCTTTTAGTGCATACATTCTATCTTTCAGCACATACTCTATGTCTTTTAGCACATCTGTTTTATTCATTAGCGCATATTGTTTTAGCACACACAAGGATAAATTAATCTATCTAACTTTGATTCTGGTTTTTACAGGGATTTAGTGCATAGTTTATATCATTTAACGCATAGTATCTATCTCTTAGTGCATTATTTTTGTCTTTTAGTGCACATTGTCTGTCTTTTAGCACATCTTTTCTTTTCATTAGCACGTACTGTTTTAGCGAAGGCAATGACTATTTTATTGCATTTTTCTGTCAAAGATAAATTTGTACCAGATTCTAATTAATGCATTATACTTTTGTTTGCAGGATATCTGATGATAGAAGGCAATAAATTCAAGAAAGTAATGAAATATATGCCCAGATTTCACTATAAAGGTTTTGAAGAGGAAGATTGCTCATCAAGCACATCAAGAAAAGGTCATAGAACAAATTCAAGTGGAAGAGGATAGGGACAATATTAATATATACATTTACATACTTCAAGCTTATAAATTAAAATATAACATTCATAGAAACATTCCAATCCTCATTTCGGTTACTCATTTTAGAAATGAATCTTACTATGGTTTATGATCATTGATTCTATTTAGTGATTTTGGTGGTTAAAGCATGCTAACAACTAACCTATCATGAAATTCAAGAAAGTTGTTAGAAGGATTCCAGGTTTAGGTTTAGGAAGGCATTGAAGAAGAAGATTGAGCACCCTTTCAAACTTGAGTGGGAAAGATCAATAAAAATAAATCAAGAAGAAGGAAAAGCTTATGATCACTACGTGCACATTGTGAATATGTATCAAGCAAGGCATAACTTACTGGTTGATATAAATGATCCTTTTGAATATATTATTGATCATTTGATTTGAAGGTATTTTATTTTTGCTAACCATGCGATACTAACCATTCTTGTTTAGCTTGCTTCCCTTGGAGAAACAAAAATAAATAAAAATTGATAAAATTCCTTAAGGGGAAAATTCTAATTCTTACAATCCCATGTGTGGAATTTTAACTTGAAAAGGATATGCTCTAAATTAAAAACATAGATTAATTAGGGACCTTCATTATTAGTGGACTGAGGTGATATGGATATGTTCTCCCCTTAATTAGGTGACCTAAATACTAGGCTCACTAAATTACCCTTTGATGACCTTATGGCAAGAAATATTGTCAATTATTTCCAAAACCCTTAGTCATCACAGTGTTGACCGAGCCAGCAGTGCAACCCGAGTAGTTACAATATAACCTGAGTAGTGGTAGTGTCGACTGAGTAGATAGTGGTAATCAGTATTATCCGAGTACATAGAGTAGCCTGAGTGCCAGAGTTTAGTATGTTGCCCGAGTGACAGTATAATGCCCGAGTGCTAGTATATTGCCCGAGTGGATCACTGGATCCGAGTAACAATTTTGGGACGACTTAGCTTATATTGTTAGATATTAATTTATCTTATGGAAGCCAACTTACAGTTGCATTTGGTTTGGATAAGGTATAAATATAAAGCATTTTGTTTATCCAAAATAAGAGTGAATATACGAATAGAAGCATGTATGCAAATATGAAGAGACAAATATTTTAAGAGGCTACAACAGTATAAGGAAAAACAAAGACTCATCCATCACAGTCAGGTGATTATTTTATATCGTTGGATCTTATTCAGCAAATCAGAGTTGCATTGAATATCATCTACTGGTTCATCCTAACAAGTGCATCAGCAAAATCCTCTAACAAGGTGGACCTAATAGTCCTTTATAAATATCCTAATAGAGTTGCATTACTTGATTGTATTGTACTAAATCCTTTCAAAAGGTGGACCTAACAGTTCTTATTGATCCTAACAAGGCAGGTCATCAAAAGTGGTCAATTGTAAGCTTTAACAGGATAAATTTATACTGCAGTAATAAATCTTGTGGGTACCATCCCCACCCCAGTTTTACTTTCTATTTGGAAGGTTTCTAGGTAACCAAATATTGAGTCAAATATTGTGGATGTTTTATTTCTTTTCTTTTCATGCATGCAATCAGATTAGATAATCTAATATTGGATTAAAAGGATTAAGTTTTATTGGTTCTTGATTCACCCCCCCTCCCACTCAGTCACCTTGACTCAATATATCTCCAACAATTAGTATCAGAGCACAAAGGTTCTCTTTAAAAAAGTTTAACAGCTTGAGCAAAGATCAGAGGCAATGGAAATATAGACTGGACAAAGCCATTGAAAATGAAAAGATAGATCTACAAGTGGCCATGGATCAAATCAATAAAATTAAGGAGAAACTCTCTCTTTCCTTGAAAAGAAGAAAAGATTTAGCAGTGCAAATGAATGACAAAAGTTACATAGAAGAAATAATTGATGACTTATGCAAAGAAAGAAGTTCCAAAGAAGCAAATGCAGAAATTGAAGACCTACTTGCAAAGAATCTCAATTTACATGAAGAAGTCAAAAAATTGAGAAGAGAACAAGAAATTCATTCAGTCAGAATATGTGAAGTCATAGAACAAAAGAGTCAAGCAGAAAATGACAGAGAAATGGCACAAGAAGATACAAGATTGATGAGTACATGATTAGAAGAAAAAGAAAAAGAAATCCATCATTTGTCACTTCACCAAGCAGATATTATAAATCAACTCAATAATGTAAATCAAGAAGTTATCAATCTGAGGATAGAAAATGAAAGACTGTAGAATGATCTCAATACTGAAAAACAAACCAATGAGAGTATGATGAATTCACAAGGAAGCATGGATCAGTTGACAGAGCAAACTCAACTCAGACATTATGGATAGACTGGATTAGGTTATACTGAACAAGGTGAATCCTCACAACAAGGAACTCAAAAGAATAGAAAACCTACTTGTAATCATTATGGCAAGATAGGGCACACAACAAGCAAGTGTTGGAGCAATGGAAAATCAAAGTTTAATGGTAAATGCTACATATGCAAGAAAAACATACACAGGGAAAGTGAATGCACGAAGAAACCTAAGTTTGAAGGAAAATTTTTCAATTGTAATAAACAAGGTCACAAATTCTTCGAGTGCAGAACTAAGAAATGGCACCCCGCTGAACAACTAGCTAAAGCAATTTTTGGTTGGAATTACAACACATGGAGAAGATGTTGTCACTTTGGTGAATATGGGCATATTGGTGCAAATTGTGTAAATACCCACCTCAGAAAAAGAAATCCTACTAAGAGATTCTATGTATGTAAACAACTCGTTCATCTAAGCAAGAATTGCATGAACAAAGAGAAAGTGGATACTGGTTTCAAGAAAGGCAAAGCAAAAGTTTCTAAAATTAGAACTCGGATGAGTCAGCAGTGGGTAAGAAAATCTCCTGAGAGTTCAGATAAAAACAATGAAGGATTGAATGGCACCCAAAGTAGTGAATTGGGTGGATCTACCATCTCTGAATAAACATGCAAGGAGACTATTGGAACTGTGCATACAAGCTATCCTACATCAGTTCCAGACATGATAGTAAGTCTAAATCAACATATTGATGCACTAGGACATATTATAGTTTTAACTGAGTTAAGACCTTAGTAACACCTGAGTTACACAGGCTTAACCGAGTTAAGTCGGGTTGTATGGTTTTGAGGATACATAAGTTAGTGTTCACTGAGCTTCATTCTGAGCTATGCCAACTACCATGTACGAAGCATTTAATGAAAAATCAATGGTAAAATATCTTTTAAAATATGAATTGAAAGTGTTATTAATTAGAAAGCTTCCAGTTTGCAGAGTGATTCAGTGCCTTATGCAATTCAAAGTGAATTTGTATTTGAAAGTTTTAAGTTGCGAAGTTTTATCAAACCTCTAAGCATAATGACATCTACATCCAACAACAAGGTTAAGAAAGGATCTGAGATGTTGTTCAGGAATGCAATCTGTGAACCTCCTAAGTTTAAGCTTCATCCAGGGATTGCAGAGGAGATAGACCTGACATGAGCTCATTCCCTAATTCCTCTAAGGGTATTGTTGATTAATGACATTCGAGCCTTCTATCATTGTATAATTCAATAGCTTGGAACATTGGAAATGAAGAATGCTTATGATAAACTCTATGATGCCAAAAATTTGAAGCCAAAGCATAAACATATAGAATTCAAGGGTTTGACTCACATCATGCATATGCCACATAATTTCTAGGTTAAGTGGATTATGTTCATTCTGAGCCATGTTCATGACATGCAACTATGGCTGGAGCAACCAGTGAAGATTACCAAGATAATGGTACACCGTGTTATAGGGTATCTTATGCTGGACAAGTCTAAAGCTACCAAAACCCTACCTTGGGATGACCTAGTTGAGAAGACTCTTGCCAAGTGGGACGGGAAAGGTATGAGACTAAATGGAGTAACTAACATGGAATTGAAGTTTGGGATTCATGTTATTGCTCACAAAATCTACATTTCTAGCAGACCTAATAATGTACTGTGTGAGGTTGTGGACTTGGCATACAAGGTGGTCAAGAACAACCTCTCATTCTACCTTGCTAAGTTGCAGCTCATCCAATTGAGCAAGAACATGGAAAGCATCCAGACATCAAAGACCAATCCATGTAAGTTTGGTTCACTTCTGGTCTGCATATTCTTTTACATTAAAAAGTTTTTCCCTTCCAAAGGTATAGTTGTTTGGAAGAAGGACAGACCCATAATATATCAGATAAATGAGTTCATAGCTGAATTAGGATACAATTTTGAGAGAATCATGAATGCATATTTTGAGGAATTCAGACAAAAGATGTCAAATAGGTATAGAATTTTAAACAATTGGTTGAAGACCATAAGGATGATGTTTGTTTCCTAGTTGATTGTGATAAAGTATATATTCAGGCAGTCAGACCTAGGGTTGGATGGGTGAAACCTCTTGCATATGAGGTTAACATAGATGAGACCAAGAACATCATTGAAGCTCTTGTGAATGAGCCTATTGACCCCAAAGCACCATACTTTAGTACATATGAAGAAGCCAAAAGTATAATTTCAATAGAGATTGAGATTCCTAAGATTTTGAAAAGAGGAAAGAAGAGGTTAGAACAGTTTGGAAAGAAGTATGGAAAGACTTCAGAATCTCCTCCTTCTATCTTGGTAAGAAAAGAAGATGAAATTAAGATAGAAGATGATATATATGAAAAGAAAGAGGAAGAGGTAGAAGCAGAGCCTCCTAAGAAGAAAAAGAGGCTAGTTCTCAAGAAAACACCTAAGGCCCCTACCCCTGTCTTCACTACTAGCAAACCAAGAAGATCAAGAAGGAAAATCATATTACCTAAGGAAGATGAAGAAGATGAAATCAAATTCAAGAAGCACCCACATACCTTTGAGAAGAAAATTGAAGCCTTAAGAGAAGGTAGTGGTATAATTTCTCTGAAATCTCTGAATTATGCTTCTAGAACAAAGGATGAACAGAAGCAAATTGAGGAAGAAGTTGTAGAGAAGATGACTAGATGGAAGTATGATCCATCTAAATTGAAGAGTCACATGCTTGAAGACCTATTCAAGGCAATATATGTTCCCTGGAGTAATGCAGTCTGAACATAAAAAGATATTAGAGAGCATACATTGAGGCAAGTCATGCCTACTATGACAAACAAAGAGGTAAAAGAGGCCATGACCAAGTATGAAAGAAATCACACTCCAAGGTTTAGGACCTTTCAGGTATTGAATAAGAAGATAGAGTATGTGGTGTAGGAAGATACAAACATATGAAAGACAGTCTTAGAAATAAAACAAGAAGACAAGACAAAAGTACTGAGTTCATACCACAAAGAAAAGACTGATGATGTAGATTTACCCGAGGCAGAATCCATTGAAGCATCCAATGCAGAACATATAGAAGTAGAGGTAATGACATCTCTACCCCAATCACCTATATATATAATCCCATCTTTGAGCAAAGACAATTCTACTAAATCTACATCAGGACTAGTAGGGACCGAGCACCGGGCTCTACCTACTATAGGGCCAAGCCTAACCGAGTCACAGAAGGTAACTGTGAATATTCCTTCAGTGAGCATAGATGATAAATTTGATTCAAAACCTATAGTTGGTGCAACAAATATCAATGACCTATTCCAATTGAATACTGAGGAAGGAAGGGATGTGGATGATAGTGGAAAATGTAAGGAAATTGTTCCTTCACCCAATCCTAAAGACAGTGGAAAAGGAAAAGAAATAATCACTGATGATATTGATCTTGAGAAAGAAATTGTGATTCAAAATTGGGATCTATCCAATCTGATAGTAGAGGAAATGGATACACTAGGGGAGCTATGGAAGAAAAGAGCCACACAACAAAAGCTCCGAGCAGAAAAGAAGAGAAACAGAGTGTTGGAAGACATAAAATGTATATTCCTAGATGCACTAGAAGTAGAAGTAAATGAGAGTGATTCCATTATGGAAAAACTTGTAGACATAGTCCACAAGTTCATTAAAGATTTAAATGGTCAATAAAAACTACTGCAGAAGGTATAAAGAAAGTTTGAGAACAAAGTTCTAGAGAATGTCGCAAGCAAGATTGCAATTGATCAAGTCAAGATAAATTCTCTCATTAGCTCTCTAGAAACTATATTAAATAATGTTTCTTCATTATTTGTAAAGATAAGTGATACTTCAAAATTCACAATGGAAATCAAGACAAAACTAACAAAGGTTGATACATATCTGAAGGAAAGTGTAAATCAGTTAGCACTTAACCCGAGTTCAAGTTCAACACATTTTGTGAAAATTAAGTATTTGACAGACATGCATTCTGAATTACTAAGGGAAGAAGCAAGGACAATAGAATCTCTCTCAACTATGAAGAGCCAACTCCTTCCACACATGGATGTAATATAGAAGCATATAGCTCATGCCAATACTCTTATTCATGACAACAAATTTTCAGTTGCAGAGATTATGATGGAGCTATCAACAGAGATATAGATAGAGTTACACATCCTGAAGGTGTTGCAGGATAATTGGGATAATACTTTGTATTTTAAAGGTACATAGTAATTTCCTATCCTATCTTGGTATTACCATATAGATATATTTTGGCATTTGTGTTAAAAATAAGGGGGAAATGTATATAGGATATAGGAAAGATGTATATAGGAAAGACATGTACAGAAGAGGAGTACAATAGAGATATATATACGTATTAGAAAAATAATTTAAAAAAATAAAAAGAGAGTCAGTTGTAACTGAGTCATAGAGATATTGTCAAAACCCGAGCAAGTACCCAAACATATGGTAAGGGGGAGTTTTGACTCAGAAGGTTGAGCAAGTTTTTGAACATGATAAGTATTTTTGGTCACTAATGCCAATTTTTCCAAAGGGGGAGATTGATGACCTTATGGCAAGACATATTGTTAATTGGTGCCAAAACACTTAGTCATCATAGTGTTGACCGAGTCAGCAGTGCAACCCAAGCAGTTACAATGTAACCCGAGCAGTGGTAGTGTCGACTGAGCAGATAGTGGTAATCAATATTACTCAAGTACACAAAGTAGCCCAAGTGCCAGAGTTTAGTATGTTTCCTGAGTGACAGTATAATGCCCGAGTGCCAGTATATTTCTCGAGTGGATCATTGGACCCAAGTAACAGTTTTGGGCCGACTTAGCTTATATTGTTAGATATTAATTTATCTTATGGAAGTCGACTTACAGTTGCATTTGGTTTGGATAAGGTATAAATATAAAGTATTTTGTTTATCCAAAATAAGAGTGAATATATGAATAGAAGCATGTATGCGAATATGAAGAGACAAATTGTTTAAGAGGCTACAAAACTATAAGAAACAACAAAGAATCATCCATCATAGTCAGGTGATTAGTTTATATCATTGGATCTTATTCAGCAAACTAGAGTTGCATTGAAGATCATCTACTCGTTCATCCTAACAGGTGCATCAGAAAAATCCTCTAACAAGGTGGACCTAATAGTCATTTATAAATCTCCTAACAGAGTTGCATTACTTGATTTTATTGTACTAAATCCTTTCACAAGGTGGACCTAACAGTCCTTATTGCTCCTAACAGGACATGCCATCATAAGTGGTCAATTGTAAGTTTTAATAGGCTAAATTTATACTGCAGTAATAAATCTTATGGGTACCATCCCCACCCCAATTTTACTTTCTATTTGGAAGGTTTCTAGGTAACCAAATATTGTGTCAAATATTGTGGATGTTTTATTTATTTTCATTTCATGAATGCAATCAGATTAGATAATCTAATAGTGGATTAAAAGGATTAAGTTTTATTGGTTCCTGATTCACCCCCCCTCTCAGTCACCTTGACTCAACATATTTCCAACACCCTTAGTTAGGAAAGGTCAAGGAAATTAATCTTGTGTTTGATGTGTTTGGATATTTAACGTGGTATGAATATTGTCCCCCCTCAATTGGGTGACCAAAATACCAGAACCACTTAAATCTATTTTTAATTTCAATAGTGCATTTAATCCTTAGTGGGCCTGTCTCCCGAGATTTGCCTTAAAAGGGTCGGTGAGAGGGAACAACCCAAGTGGGATAAAACTAAAAACCATGACATTCCAACCCACTATACAATAAAATGTGTTCATCCTTAATGGGGTGAGCGATAAAAATATCTTTAGAACAACCCTCTTTTAGGAGTCCTTCGAGATTGCACAAAATTGTGTTTTTATGCGGGTGAGAGGCCTCTGTAATGAAACTTATACTCAATTTTTTTTGAATGGAATCATAACTATAACCTTTTTATTTAGAAAGCCTACCCATTTATTTGTGTTGTATCAGTTGTGGTGCAATGGGACTGCGTTGTCCCCTGAAGCTACTCATCATACATGCTCCCATGGTCATTTGGAAAAAAAGTTTTTGGAAGTGATAACCAAATATAATTCCCTTACACCTTGAAGGAATTATTATGTGTATTATTTCCCTTCATCTCCATATGTGGCTCACCCCTTTCTAAGGGGGACACAGTGCAAGAGGGTCTGGAGCATCAAGTTCAGTTAATTATGAATTCATGAGCCTATGATTGATACAATGAAGCAAAAATTCCGTAGGTATGAATTTTTTTATTGTGTTACCTATGGAAATGTTTTAAGAGCATGCAATATTTGTTTTAGAAATCTAGGTAAAAAATAAGTGTCTGAAGTGTGTGTTGTGCTTGAATTCAAAACTAAGAACTAACCTACTACCAACAACTGAAAAATGAGTGTTTGCAATCTCTTATTTGTTCCTAATTGGTTACCAAGTTGATATATTTGAACATGCTCTTTGAATTATTAGGTGTTTAGGGATAGTTGCATAGTTATCTTGCTATGATACTTGAGAGTCATGTTGCAAAAAATATTTAAACTGAGAAAAAAGAAACCTTGAAATTATCAAAATATCTTGGAGTAAAAGTAAAAATATGAGAGAAATAATTTGGATAATGTTGATCCCTAATTAGGCTCCCACCTAAGGTAGGGCAGTCTAAAAGATCCATAGGGGTGGGACAAATTGTGCCCTGTGAAACAACCTTTGAGATTTTATAGAAGTTGACTCTTCTCCTTGGTGCTTTGGAAAGGGGAAAGAAAATAAAAAAAAAACTAAAGAAATGTGCTAGAGATTTTGAAACCCTCCAAGTTTCCTATTAGAAACAATAAGAATCATAAGACCCCAAAAATGAGCATAGAACACCAAAAACTCTTCATTGTTGGAAAGAGAATATGGTTGCAAGATCCTAGACACAGGCCAAAATATTCATATCTTTCTATGAGAAGCACCCACCAATGTTTGCTGGAAATGTTCTTATTGTTCCACTAATACAACTATTCAAGAAGAAATCATTCACAAAATGACATGGTATAACCCCAAATTACAAATATTGAAAGAGTAACTAGACATGATCCAATAGTTTGCAATTGTGTGATGAATTATAAGAGCCTGAAATAATAAATAATAGCTACAACCACTCAGTGTTGATATGAAACCTTGAAATCATTCACAAAAGAAAAGAAAAATATACAGTAAAATCAAACTAGGCATTGTCTAATGTGAATCTTGTATTGATCACGTGAAAATTACAATGTTAGGGTTTGAAGGATGAAACTACAACTATTTCTAAGTGTTCTTTAGTATAGCAAACAAAAGACTCCTAGAACAAAAACTATAGATCTACTTAAACTCTAAAATCCCCCTGATTACAATGTGCCCAGAACCTTTTATAAAAAGAGATCCCTAAACTAAATCTTGAAAATGTCATCAAGAAGAGTTCTGCATTTGTGTCGTATGGAAGAATCATCATGGCGGTTGCTACATTTGTCTTGACATGTCAATCTCCGCACCATTATTTTTCTTCCACACTCACAACGTGAACGTCACCTGTGCCTTTCTCAACTTCTTTGTCATTTTGAAGGAATAAATTATCAATTCCACTCGTAGTGGTTCCTCATTTTTCACACATTGAGGCGATCACATTTTTTAATCAGCCTTGGGATTTGCAGTCAGATGAAAAAGTAGCATTATGCATTGAAGGAGGTGGACCTTGCCACTTTTGAAACATGCAACCATGGGCTACACATGTGTCACCATGGTGAAACTTGGAGAGGGAAAGCCTTGTGTAGAGGCATTTGAAACTCCATGGTGCCAACATGTGGCATGTTGGTGGGATTCCTTAAGTGTTCACCTTCATTCTAGCCTTCAAAAATCTACAGTATTGATGCTTAGTGCTGTCTGCAGTGAGCACACTTGAGAAGTGGAGGAATTTAAAAGGAAAGAGGCCCGCAGTTATGAAAACTTGCTATCGTGGTACCTCACCAAAATTTTGCACAATATACTCAACCTAAGGATATTCCTTAGATTTTCCTAACTAAAAATTGTGGTAGATATATCTACATTTTGGCAAATCACAGGGGATCTCAGCCCGCTAAGAAAGAATCTTAGAATCCATGGTCTGCAGACCAAAACCTTATCCATTACGTGCAGAGTCAAAAATAAAGGAGCGTCCAAAAATAGATCTGTCTCAAAACAAGAAGATAAACAAAAACCCATGGAAGCATGCACTTGGAGGAAAATTGGAAATTGCAACATGCATTCCCTTAAGGAGAATACAACATGTGCAACAACACTTATTGGAAAATAAGAAATTCCTAACCTACTATGTATGGGGATTTATATTGAAATGATTTTAAACAAATCCATTGACTGTCTTGTTGAAGTAGCTTCCCCTAGATTTTGATATTTTACATGTTTCTGGACAATTGGATAGAAAATAAAACTTGATAGGCACCCAACATGCTGGAATATCTGCCAAGGACTAAGAATAAAGAAACTCACCCATTTTTTAATTTTGTCTTTTTTAAGTTTATGGGTAAGTTTCCCCTTCTCTTTATGAAGCTCATCTTCATGCTCAGAGGTGAGCATGACTAGTGGCTACTTGCAGATTTGAGCTAGATTCCTGATGGGACATCCCCTTGATGGCTCGACTGACCCCTTCATCTATTGATAATCAATAGAGATTGACTCTAATGACCTCTTTACTATTATGGATATCTCTTCCTCTTGTTGCATCCCACAGTCTTCGGGTCCAGAAGTCACTGATTCAAGGCCGACAAATGAGCAGATGACATAAAACTCATTAAGGAAGCTGCCTTCTTCATCGATCTCTTATATGATGCCCTTCATACCAAGATATGCCTTTGTAACATAGACATGCCAATGACATATTGAAAGAACAAGAAAATATTTTTCTTGAACTATTCTCTTTATTATGTTGTCATCGTTCTGCTTGATCTCCTCCATATCAACAAAGAAGGCAAGTTCCTCAAATAAGGGGATTGAGTCTTCCTCCTCTTTATCACTTTTGTTGTTTCCTGATTGTAGAGATGTTTCTTGGGGAACAACCTTCTCAATATCCTCCTACAACTCCTCCTTTGCTTTGTTTTATTTTTCTCCCTCTTCCTATGAAGCCATTCCCCTGCATTATGAGCATAAGGAAGCTCATAACTAGATGGATCTGCATCTTTAATAGCCACCATTTGTCTAGTCATTTCCTCTTTAGCATCAGCTTGCATTGCAAGAAATTGCTCTTGTTTATTTCCAAGGACCTCATCTTGTTGTTGTAGCATGTGAGCCTGGTAAGAAAGCTCTTCTTGTCGGCGAAGATATTCATTTTCCTCCTCTACAACCTTCAACTCTGCTTGGAGATTTAGCAAAATCTCCCTACAACTTATTTTTTCCTAGCTTCCCACATTTTGGATGTGCGCAGGAGGGTAAGCATGCTGATAGGAGTTGAAGGGAACCTCTTATTGCCGATAGGCATATGTAGGGGTGTGTGAGGGGTAGACATTAGAAAATTTTTCATAATTTGTTGCGATAGGGGAATATGGAGAAAAACTATGAGCACTCCTAGCCTGATATTGTTGGTATGGAGACAAAATGTTTGCACTCCCATGAAAAGGAGGGGGAAAATTGTTGTCCATAATAGTCCTCCATATTAAAACATAAGGAAAGTGGGAGATCTATAGATGGTACTTTTAGGAAAGAGTAAGGGTCCACTCAAAGCAGAAAATGGGGTAACCACCATTAATAGTAGTGTTCTGGGTGTGATGTCCCCATTTTTGAAATAAGATTTAATAATAAATAATCATGGAATAATATGAATTTTAATAAATAAGTAATAATTTAATGAAACATATGTGCGGTTGATACAAAATATGAGAAAAGCATATACATACATTCAAGGTAGATTTGCATGAAGAATTTACAAATGACTTATTATTGTTTGATAGATGGAAGTTTTGTAAAGTGAAGTACATGTACATGATATTAAAATGTTTCTAAAGGAGATTGAATTATCCATTTCTTAGATAGATAATATTAGATTGAGAGAGGGGTTGTTCCCTCTTGCAAATGGAATAATGTCAAGACCAGATTGAGAACATTCATAGTGAATGTCAAACTAGATCAAGGCATTCTTAGTGAGTGCAAAGGGCGCTCTTAGTGAGCAGAATGACCCAAGCCATGCTTGGTGGAGGATGTTCTTAGAGAGCATTGGGATTGATCCAAGCTATGATTGGTGGAGGGAATTCTTAGTGAGTCCCAATAATTGTGACATTCTTAGTGAGTGTCAGAGAAGATCAAGGCATTCTTAGTGAGTGCCAAGATCCAAGACATTCTTAGCACAAGTGTTGGAGCAAATCAAGGCATTCTTAGTGAATGCCAAGATCTAGGACATTCTTAGTGAGTGTCAAAGTAGATAAAGGTGTTCTTAGTGAGTTCCAAGATCCAGAACATTCTTAGTGAGTGTAAAAGGCATTCTTAGTGAGTGTCAAAGTAGATAAAGGTGTTCTTAGTGAGTACCAAGATCCAAGACATTCTTAGTGAGTTTCAGAGACATTCTTAGTGAATGTCAAATAATGAAGACATTACTAGTGAGTTTCAAAGACATTCTTAGTGAAGGAATTAAGAAAGAGATTCTCTATACCCGGAAGGATCATTCATCAAGGAGCAAAGCAATACTACAGTGTATCAAGATAAGTTCCAAAATTGAATTATTCTCACTAGGTTAAATTGAATATGATGATGTTTTCAGATTTTATACATTTATATTGAATATGATGATGTTTTAAGATTTTATACATTTATATTTGTAAATATATGGGTGGCTGCAAGAAGTTGAGTCCCACTTTTGGGCAAAAAGTGGAAGTGTTTTCCCTATTTTTCAAATTCTTTGTCAATTGATGTCAAAATTTGAGGCACTTAGAGATTGAATCTCAAAACAATCCACTAATAGAAAATGTAGTGCTCAGAGTCTATTTTTCAAATATGTAATTTATTTGAACACCCACATGGTATAAAATAAAATTTAATAGGAATGTTTAAAAACCCCTTTTTCAAAATGCTTGTTTCATGACCATACTCCACGTGTATGACCACCCTATTTTGAAGTAAATAAATAAATTTTTCTAAATCCTTCTGGGGGAAGGTACCTAACACATCAAATATTGGTCAGAATATTTTTCCTTATTTTTTAATTGAATATTTTTTTTATTAATTTTTAATTGACTATAAAGTACATTTTGAAAACCTCTTGTGTACGACCACCATAATTTGATGACAATTTCACTTTTTTGGATTATTTTTTAATCTTTTGAATTAAATTATATGTAGATTGGGCTCATATAATTCATCTTTTAAAAAACCCAAAAATAAAAAAAGTTATTAAAATTTTAGTAAACCTTACTATTTCAACTTTAGGTACCACTTTGGCATAATAATTAATGTAAAAATACTAAAATTTGTCATATCAATATAAAATTTATATTTTTATAATTTATACAATATGAACTAAAATGGGTTTTTTTTTTGTCTAAAAATACATTCGGGATGACCTCTAAAAAATTGTCACAAAGTGCAAATTTAATTTTTAAATGCCTTAGCAATATTTTGGCAAGGCTAGGCACAGGCTTGGTGGGACCAAGCCTGTCCCGAACCAAAAACTAGGGTGGAGGTACAGTCCCCACTCCTGGTTTTTAGAAATGAGCACCTGTTATTTAAAATTCACAAAACGGGTGCCTGTTTCATTTCGGACCGTTGAAACTGAAACAGACACCCATTTCATTTAAATAACGGGTGCCCATTTCTGAAAGATTCGTTGGAGACAAAAAACTGTTCCATGGGATTGATCTTAATGATTGATGATTATTCAACCATTTGTATGACATATTCATGTTGCAGAAAGAAAATTGTCAACCAACATTCTCTTTTCTTGTCTTGTTTTGGATTTGACAAAAAGGCATTACTTTGAATTCAAATTTTGGTGCAAACATGGGATCAAAGAAACAAAAAAAGAGGCAAAGAAAGGTTCTGACAACAGATGAGGTTGCAACAAATAGAGAGAAAGAGGAAAAATGACAACGAGAAAGAAGAGCAAGAATTCAAAACCTGGATAATTTTGGAGCATTGAGTTCACCAATCGGTTCAGAAGATGAGAACAATGAGGACACCATGATGGATGCAAAGATTGAAGAATAAAATGCAATAGGAGTAAATTCAGGTGCATTTTCTAATCAAGTGTTGGATACAAGTATGTCTTCACAACCAAATGAAACTTATTGTGATAAAGAACTTGATCTTTTTCTATTAGCGGGTTACTCTTTAAATCATTTAGATTTTATTCCTGAAAATAGAGTAACAGATTATATTGCACATCAAACACCACAAATTAGTAATGCTAATCATAATGATAAAGAAACTAAAAATAAAAAAACAATTGAAAGTGAAATTCAAACCCCAATTGAAATTGACAATCAAATGACAATTGAGATCAACAATGTGGATGCAGACATCAAAACACCAATTAAGAAAGAAACCCATTTGAATGATAATGAAATGATTAAATAATTTCAAATTAAAAGTGATGTGCTCAACAATCTGCATGGTTTGGTTTCATGGAGACAGATTAGGACATATGCGTGTAAATTGTTTAGACAATTTTTTTATAATAAGAAATTTGGGTTTCAATGTCAATTAATGTTACAACTAATTAAAATGAGTAAAATGCAAAAAGTGATGAAGAGGTTAGGCATTTATGTGAAATCCAAAAAGAAGGATGAGTCTCTAAAACAAGTTGTAACAATAGTTTCTAGTGCCTTTGACACAATCAGAAAGAAAAGTCGTTCTAAAGATAGGAATGCGACACAACGAGCAATAACAACAGCTTTAGTAAACAAAACTACTTTTGATAAAAGAATGATGACAAACATAAGTGGATATCTTAATATTCATTGCAAAAATTTAGCGAGAGCTGTAAAGAGAAGAGTTAACTTTGAAAGTGATCCGACAAACCATTTGTGGAGCTTTAGTGGTGGACTCTCGAGGTCTGACATGAAACTCACTGGCGAAGTCAAAACTTTAATTGAAAATTTTTGGCACAATAATACAAGAGTATCACCTAATGCTAGAGATGTTCTTAAATTAAGAGTCGGCTCAAAAATTTGTGATCGACATCCAAAACATCTTTTGGATATGACTCAAACTGAATTGTATACAAATTTTGTGGATGTTAAGGTGTTAACTATTTGTATTAGCCAAAGATCTTTTGAAAAATGTAAACCATGGTATGTAATGATTAACAAGGAAAGAGTAACATGTTGTTGCAAAATTCACGTTGAATTTCATTATCATTATGATGTATTTTGATCTATATGTTCTACCATGCATACTAATGAAATGTTGCAAGAATGTGGTATAAATATACCACCTCAAACTGTAAAAGAATTTATATAAGGTTTGTTTTGTAACCCACCTAATGAGCATTTTTTTTAAAATTTTGAATGCATGTGTTTCTGGTGTATGTGATGTATGTGACAATCTTGCATTTTTAGATGAATGTTTGCAAGAAAATCTTTCAATTGATTTTGGTCATCAATGAGCTGATGTAAAAAGATTTAAAACTATTGAGTATCCATTGAAGTATGGAAAAATTTGGAAAATAGTGTGAGCTAATTACTGAAAAATTTAGTGTTCATGCATTTATGAATGAATTCAAGAATAAGGTTGTACCTAAATATGTGAAACACTCCCAAAATGCTAGATGGCTTGATGGACAATTTCGCATATGCAAGAATACATTTCCAATTGGTAGTATAGTTTCAGTCATTGACTTTGTAGAGAACTACACACTTGCACCACAAGATGAGATCCAATCACAATATTATAATTCAGTGCAAGTAACAATGTTTGTTCATATTGTCTATAGGCATGCACCTAATAGTACTTAAGATGATCAAATTTTTTTGAGAGAGTATCATTTCTATATGAGTAATAATAAATTGCACTCATAAGAGTTTGTCTAGTATTTCTTTAAGATCTTTTATGAGAATTTAAGGGAGAGAGAAATTCATATAACACAACATCTAATATGGTCAGATAATTACACAGGGCAATTTAAGAATGCTAGAATATTTTATTGGTTGAGTAGGACACATAAGAAAAGTAATGTCCAACATATTTGGAATTTTTTGAGGCTGGACATGGTAAAGGAGAACACAATGGTGCTAGTGAATGTGTTAAGAGAGCCATGTGTAGAGAGCAACTCAAATTTGAGGAAAATGCAAAATTTAAAGATGCACGTGTAATTGTTGAGTGGTGTAAAACAAGTCTGTCTACAGGATCAAGCCAAAACTCTACAATCAGGCATTTTTAATGGCTAGTTGAAGAAAATAATATCCTTTCAAGATATGATTGTGATACAATCAATGGGTGTGTTAAATGGCATTCATTTACGAGTTCTAATTCTAACACTTGGACTATATGGACTAGGGACCTTGCATGTTTTTGTCAATTTTGTGTTGCAGGTGAATGGGAAGACTGTGAGAATATGGAATGGGTTGAAGAATGGAAACAAAAATCCTTAACACCTAGTGAGCTACAAGATCAAGATGATATAAGAAATGAAGACCTAAATCATGCATTTGCATCAGAAGATTATGATTGTGTTTCAGACCTCATAAAACCTGGTAATTTCATTCAATTTCTTGAAAAACTTTAAACTATATTATTAATGTATGTCATCTGATTTATTATTGTATTAGAATTATATGTCTAAGAAATTTTATTTGTACATGTACTTAATTTTGTTTTGTAGGACATGTGTATGTTGTTTTTGCACCCGAGGATAATGAAGAGCAGACTAATTATTGGCTAGCTCGGTGTGTACAACCTAAGAAAAAGTTGATATGTCATGAAGTAGATGATGATGGTTTTAAGTATCCAATTGGGTCTGTTGTGGTTTTTGGTACATGGCTAAGAAAATACCTAACAAGAAGGAATGGTTTGGGAGCTTTTGAAGACTACCAATCAAAAAAGAAGACTATACTTTATTCTCATTTGGTAGTGGCAACAAATATCAAATTGAAAAGATACAAAGGGAGACCTACTAATAAAATATTATGGACACTTTCAATGGAAGGCCATGAGGAAATCATAGATGCATTGCATAAAAGAGAGGATGCTGATGGGACATTAGGTTGAATCAAATTTATACATGTAAGTTTTTTTTAATTATTATATTTTTATATGTAGACATGACTTCTTTCAAGTATCATACATGTAGAGCTAATTACTTTGGTTTTCAGGTGTCAAGTATAGCTAGATGTAACATATTAGACAAATTGTGCAATTTACAACTTTTGGCTAATCAAAGTTTTAATACTAGGCAAGTGCAATTCATTTATCTAACTTTTGGATCCTATAAATGAATTTTATATTTAAATACATACTTTCTAACATTTCAACATTCATTTTTATGATGCAAGACATCTAAAAGAACATGTAGACATGAACTATTTATGAAGTTCAATGTACACTTGTATTCATCCAAGTTTGGTTTTATAAAATACATGAACTATTTATGAAGTTCAATGTACACTTGTAAATTCGTCCAATTTTGGTTTTATAAAATACATGACCTCACTTTTCTTCATGTCCAATTTTGTCAATTATAATTTATATTGAATTTAGTTATTCAAGTATGTATCCATATTATATAGTTCAAATTAATTTATGTCATGGTTTTAAAGATAGATGGTATTTTTATAGTTAATCTTGAAGTCAATACTAGTTACATTTATATACTATTTCATGTCAATTAAAATCGATTTCTCTTGTCAATTACATGAAGAAATAACTAATATGAATGATAAGATTATGTAATTGATATTTAATTACAATTGATTACATGTAAACTCACATAAACTCATATATTACATGTAAACTCACACATATCTAGATTCAAATCACAAGAACAAATAATATGATAACAAGCCCTGATAACATATAATAACAAGTCATGATAACACAAGTCCAAATAACATGATATAAATAATACGATAACAAGTCCTGATATAACACAAGTCAAAATAAAATGATAAAAAGTCATGATACCATGCATAACATGTGTGTCATCAAACAATAACACAGTCTAACTATCATAACAAGGTCTAACATGTGAAAAAGAGTATAAAATGTCCATCATATATAATATAACACAGTCTAAATATGCTCGTCTAGCTACTCTTCACTCCTCTTCACTCCACGTAAAGGTGACTGGGATGCACCATCATAATGCACCTTGTCCTCCTGTACATTTATAAAATATTGCATCAGAAGACCAAGTGTTTTTAATTCAAATGACTTGCATAATTCACTTAAAAAGTAAAAGTAATATTAATGAACATAATTTAAAATTTTACCCTATGTCCATGAGGTGTAATGCCCTCAGTGGGACAAGGAGGTCCACTCTCACCAACATCAAAAGTTGATTCAGTCAAGTCCTGTAAAAAACAAACAAATTACAAAAATTATCTAATTAAGACCTATAAAAGACAGGTACACAATAGACAATGTAAAATTAATTTTAATCATGACCTCAAAGGAAAATATCGATGGCTACATTTGACTCAATCCTATAGCCATGCCAAGATTCATGGTAGTATCCACCTGAACAACATATTTAAATCATGAATTGAAAACTTGTACACATACATAAATTTTGATTCATATTGAACTTGACTATAAATTTATCGAACATAAGCATTTACATTAGATGTCTGATGCATAGCCAGTGTCACTGATGAGTCATGACACAAATGTGATACGACATGAGATAATCCAAAAGCCTACAATTGCAAAAAGTATAAACATGAATAAAAGTTGTACATAAACTAGTAAGCATATAAACACTTTAAATTAATGAATGTAAAACATACTATAAGTATATGAGGCTGAGTCTTAGTGGCCGGTGGGGAAGAGCACGAAGAACTGCCAAACTCAGTAGTACATGAAGAACCCTGTAAAACTGCAAAAAATATATTAAACACATCATCAATTCAAGTTTTAATTGTTTAAACTTTAAATGTACTCATCTATGTATCTAGATGAAAGCGCATACTATGAATGGGTGATCGAGATCTCGAGGTGTGGAGGCAATATGATGACGGTCACTGAATGACCCCGCGTCAACCCTCCTCTGTTCACCAAAAATCCAAATATTATGGTTGATATGTGTATAAATATGTAATTTAATATTGTAGTATAAATTAAATAGTTAAATTTACCTCTGCAGGCTGATCATCGTCTACACATATAAAATCAAAATATGATGTGGTGTCATCTCCAACATCACCTTGTGCGCCAGTGTCAACATCACCATGTACGCCATCGTCAACATCATCATATCCACCATGGGAAACACCATCACCACCAGATTCACTCTAGGGACCCCTTCATATATCCCTATAGCTCATACAAATATGTGCTATGCTAGGGGCAACCCTCGCCTGGGTCATCTGCTCTAAGAAATTCCCCAAAAGGGCACTCAATAAACCAAGAGCTGAGTGCAATGATCGATGGTGGATAGGTGTAGGCACTACTGAAGTAGGAAGAGGAACAAGGGGCTCATTAAGCACATGATTTTGAGTTCTATCCCTCAATTTGGCCCCTGGCCAGCTCTGTGGCATACGCCGACCGGCCCCTTCAAAATCTCTCATGTCAAAGTAATTGGGTTTCCTACCCAATTGAAATTAAGCCCATAATTTTTTCAAAAAATATAAGGGGACCTCATGATTAGCGTGTGGTGGATGGTCAAATACCATCCACCACTACTCCCAAAAATGTGCAGCTATCTGTGGGTGCCGACACCATCAAAAATAAATGCGTGGATTCTTGCCAACTATCTCTTCACCCATTTTAGGGTTCACAAAATAAGGTTTCAAATCATTTTTGGTAATTTTTAAATAATTGACCTCTTTATAAGAGAGGCCGTCAGCATAAAAGGTACGCATGGAGTCCCTACATGACTGATAACTATCCAGCTCTGATTCTAATGAGTGTACTGAATCTAAAATGCTTTACATGATGTCTGCAAGGCGTAGTAGTTGTGGAGGTGGATGAGGCTCATGTCTAATGGTATTAATGTCACGTGTGATGGCATCTAGATTTCTCCTAATACTCTCCTTCAACTCTGCAGGAGTGGGTGGAGGTGGAGGTGGAGGTGGAGGTGGAGGGGGTGTAGGTGGAGGTGCTTGCTGAGCTAAAAGCTCCTCAATATCAAAATGATCCATGAGTATATAATCTGCAAATGTATACAAACATGAAAATTGACAATTACTTTATAATTTACATTTTACCTTACAAAGATATAATTTAGACTTATAATTAAATGCAAAATTTAATTTAAAAATATAAATTTAAAAACATGAGAGAGAGAGAGAGAGAGAGAGAGAGAGAGAGAGAGAGAGAGATCCTATTAGGTCTTATTATGTCTTATTAGTAGGTATTGGTCCTAAGGGTCTTATAAC
>MU227675.1:142999-154346 GCA_018584345.1 Thuja plicata
TGCTCCTTTCTTCCACCCTCAAATACACAAATAGGAGATCCAATTTGATCAACCCAAGTAGAAGGGTTAATGCACAAGTGAATCAACTATTTGGAAAAAGAACAAGAAAGGGGATCTTGAATTCTGTGCATTAATTGATTAAATATTATTAATGATAGTAATTGAAAAGGGACAGGAGAAAGAACCAACCTTACAAAATTGCAGATCAAAGATTTCTATTTTCTAAGGTCTGTAGACTGTTTCTGGAAATGCTGATAGTTGATCTTGAACCAAAATGTAGAGACGAACAAAACCCAGAAATATTTTTTTGATCCGATGTAGTCTTATGAAAAAGGTCGACCCTGTACCACAAATGCCAACCCTGTCGTACATAGATCCAAAAGTGTCCCTATTCACACTGTCTGAAAGAAAACTGAAAAGGGTATCCAGATCTGGTCTTAGATCTACAGTCCTGAACCTGTACTTGTAAGAGAATAGGTTTGTTTGTTGTGGGGGAGGGCTTTGCCTTGGTCAAACCCTAATTTAGGAATTAACCTTGAAATCAGTAAAGTATAGAATGCTAGCAGGTAGTAGAATTGAATCTAACAATGAAGCTATGATATTCAATAGATATGCTAATGTAATTCAAATGTATGCAAATATGTAAGTATGAAAGCATTGATCTTTAAAAACCATAAACCTTAATGATTGTATCCTTGAAATCCACCTTGGAAAGATAATGAAAGAGTCTTGAGGATGCACAAAGGATTTTGAAGGAAGATCACACCACCATCATGGCTAGATCTAGGGTTTGGAGGATAAATCTTGAATGCTTGAACCAAATTCCTTCAAAGGCTTGAGAGCTTGAATCCTTGATCTTCAATGGAGGACTTGAAAGCTTGAGAGGAAGACTTGAACACCTTCAATTGCTTGAGAACATGTAGAACAATGGATGCTTGAACTTTTTGCTTGGCTAGAGTGCTTGTGCTTAGAAGACTTCATTTTTCTTGATCATGGTTCTCAATTTTTCTCAATGATGCTTAATTAGAAGACTCTTTTTTCTCAAATAATGCTTAGAGAAAATGAAAGGAGAAAGCTCCCTTTTATATGAAACTAGGGAACAATCTTCTAAGGAGGCCTACATAGGATAATTAAATCACCATTAAAGCCTTTACCCCTAGGATAGGACCTATATTAAATACAATTTAGGAATCAATCATTTTGGAACTCGAAACAGCCGACCCGGAAGCGGGAGAAAACTTTTTGCAAAGACTGACATCCTAGGAACTGTGAGATTCTAGGTTTTTGATCTTGGGATAGGGTCAAGGTTAGCCCTATCCTAGGATAGGGCCAAGGTCAATTCTATCCTAGGTCAAGGCTGAGGTCGACCCTATCCTAGGAGGTCGACCCTGTCCCTAGAACCCAGAAACACAAGTTTGTATCCCAGAATGCAAAAATTAGTCCAGATAGTGGTGGAAAGAAGGGCAGATCAGGGGGATGATGTGATGGAGATCAAATAAATCTCCCAAGGAGGGCTAAACACTCTTAACATGGAAGTGCTTCCATTTTAAGATGATACATTAAGCCCCCACTTTAGTGGGAGTACGAAAATTGATCGTGCTCACGGTAAAGTTGGAAAAAAAAGATCATGGTGGATTGCAATGAGGTAGAATATCACTAAGTCAGGGACACAAGCCCCCAGACTAAGGATTATAACTCAACATACATACATAAAGATATGGAAAGTAAACAACATTCAATCATAGAAAACATACATGACTACATAAGTAAGACAAGAACAATACTATTGATAACATAGCTTCATGATCTAATCCTACTAGCATGAAAGAAAAAGAGAGAAAATAGAAAGTGATTACCTCACCTAGAAAGATGTCCACCTTACTATGAATCACCAAGGAGGGAGAGCCCCCAATAGGTTCACCCATAAACTATGCTTGTAATTGTAAATGCGTCTTTTGACAGCTTCTTGAAAATACCCATAGATCCACATTCTCATATCACTATGGAATATAAAATGTGTGTCCATTCAGGATTTAGCAACTTATGTGTGTTACCTTTCAAGGATTTAGCATATCGTAAAGTAAAAAGGGTTTGTATCTCTTCAGGATTTAGCAACTTATGTGCATTACCTTCCAAGGATTTAGCAAACATAAAAGTAAAAATGCGTGTCTCTTCAGGATTTAGTAACTTGTGTGCATTACCTTCCGAGGATTTAGCAAAAATAAAAGTAAAAATCTATGTCTCTTCAGGATTTAGCAACTTGTGTGTGTTACCTTCTGAGGATTTAGCAAAAATAAAAGTAAAAATGCGTGTCTCTTCAGGATTTAGCAACTTGTGTGCGTTACCTTCCGAGGATTCAGTATGCTACAAAATGTAAATAAATGTAAACTGTAGTACAAGGGAGACCCTATATATGCCCCCCTCCTTATCATGGCTACCCACTAGGTAGGATAAGGAAGAAGAAGAGGATACCTAATTCACATGGTAAGGAGATATCCTGCTTTACAACAATGTATACCATATCCTTAGCGAAGAATATTGACCCTTACATCTAAGAACATAGATAATCGTGAAATGGATATGTCACTTATGGAAAAAAGATCCTCAAAGAGAAAGAGATCTTATCAACAAGAGCCCTACCATAGAGGAGTGCTTAGGATAAAATTTCATCTTCTAAAAGTGAGAGGGACCCAAGATTCAATCATCAAGCCCCCTGCAATGAAGAGGATGAGGAATCTTGGAATGAAGGATACAAACTCTAACCAACAAGCAAGAGCAAGAGTTTATAAACAACATAATTTTGCAAAATAAAGAAGAGGTAATGAACTAAGACAATCACCTCTCCAGTAAGAGGGTATCAATGGTCAAAAAATAGATCTTTATATCAAAAAATAGATCTTTATAAGGAAAATAATGTTTGCAACATAAACAAATGCCACTACACTAAGGAAAGTAGATCCTTAGATAGAGGTAGAAGGAGGAAATACCTTGCCACCTAGAGATGATGGCAAGGGATATATCAAATTATATAAAAAAAGTTATGAAAATAAGGGATATCCTCACAAAACAGATGTCCTAGAAAGAATATCATGAGTGAAGGAAGTTATAAGGGTAGAATACAGAGAGAATAACCAATTATACTCATACCAACATTCATGCTAAGAGAATAATGGATCCTTTAAGATTGAAAGAGAATACCTCTTGCCCCCCTAGTGTAAGAGACAAGAGGAAAAAAATAATCTAATTTGTAGAAGAAGGAGGGGAATGCCCTATGTCAAAATTATGAAGAAATTATAATACCGCTCGGGAATGAGATATAATTCCCAAAGCAGCTCTTTCTCTAACATATAATTTGAAATGCACACAATCAGCAAGTAAATGTTTATTACTATAATGAAAGGGACATCTATATTTAGATAAAGAATTTTTGGGAATAGGTTTAAAGATTTCCTTCTTGGAATTCATTAGTTGGACATACACTTTCTTAGCCACATCTTGAGGAGTATCAGGATGATCTAAAGTAGTGTTGGAAGAAGAATATCAAGAGGAGGATGATAGTTAATATCAGCCACAAGAAATTGAGAAGATGAATAACCTATACCATGCATATCATGTTTAGGAGATACATTGATCATGTTTTTAATGCCATGTTCATTAACACCAAGCCATAAACCCTTAGAATGTTTCTTATCAACCATAGTGTATCCAGTAGTATACCTATCTTGCATAGCATTGATGGGAGATAATTGATTATGCTGCTCATGAGAGAATGTTGTGTAAGGTGGAACAATGGTTTTAGGAGAAGTTTCTTTGGATTTCCCTTTATTATCACCATGAATAGGATAAAAAGGAGAAGGCAAATCTAGGAATTCTTGCACATCCTCATCTTGTTCCATAGTTTGAGCCTTAACAAAAGTATGAGAAGAAGAACTAGGGATGGAGGAAGGAAGAATAGGAGTAGGATTATTAGGAAAGATTGGATTAGGAAGGTTAGGAATAGGATTAGGAAGATTAGTATTAGGATTAGGAAGATTAGGTAAGGGGGTATCATCTACCAAATTCTTCACATAATCCAAAAGAGCAATAAGTCCACTACACAAATCCTTAATTAAAGTTTTGAAAGTAGGGAGACTAGTGTTGGTCAGTCTTAAAATAGCATAGGCAAGTGAAATATGAAGATTAACAAAAATGATAAAATGGATAATACTCTCATATACATCATAGGTACTATAAAGAGATGCTAAAAGAAGCATAATGAGAAAAATAGCCATACACCAAAAGAACTTCATAATGAATGAAATGCAAGAAGTGTTTTTTATAAATGCAAATTCTAATCTAAGATGTAAATCTAACACCAAAGAGAAGGAGTTGTCTATCGCAGGTTCACCAAAATGTAATATGGTGAAAAATGAGGGTGAAGGATTAATATGTGAAGTTTGGAAAGGGGGTTTGATTGATTGATTAATTAGATTAAAGTGTATTGAATTCCTTAACCCTATTTAACACCTTACACTTAATTGAGTTTGATATTGATTGTATATTGCTATTGTGATTAGGGGAAAATAAGATTCTCCTTTCTTCTACCCTCAAATACACAAATAGGAGATCCAATTTGATCAACCCAAGTAGAAGGGTTAATGCACAAGTGAATCAACTATTTGGAAAAAGAACAAGAAAGGGGATCTTAAATTTTGTAAATTAATTGATTAAATATGATTAATGACATTAATTGAAAAGGGATAGGAGAAAGAACCAACCTTACAAAATTGTAGATCAAAGATTGCTATTTTCTGAGGTCTGTAGACTATTTCTAGAAATGCTAACAGTTGATCTCGAAATGGAACACAGAGACGAACAAAACCCAGAAATATTTTTTTGATTTGATGTCGTCTTATGAAAAAGGTTGACCCTGTACCACAAATGCCAACCCTATCCTACATAGATGTAAAAGTGTCCCTGTTCACGCTGTCTGAAAGAAAACTGAAAAGGGTATCCAGATCTGCTCTCAGATCTACAGTCTCAAACCTGTACCTACAAGAAAAAGGGTTTTTTTTATTGAGGGGGAGGGGTTTGTCTTGGTCAAACCCCGATTTAGGAATTAACCTTGAAATCAATAAATTATAGAATGCTAGCAAGTAGTAGAATTGAATCTAACAATGAAGCTATGATATTCAATAGATATGCTAATGTAATTCAAATGTATGCAAATATGTAAGTATGAAAGCATGGAACTTTAAAAACCATAAACCTTCATGATTGTATGCTTGAAATCCACCTTGGAAAGATGATGAAAGAGTCTTGAGGATGCACAAAGGATTTTGAAGGAAGATCACACCACCATAATGGCTAGATCTAGGGTTTGGAGGATAAATCTTGAATGCTTGAACCAAATTCCTTCAAAGGCTTGAGAGCTTGAATCCTTTATCTTCAATGGAGGACTCGAATGCTTGAGAGGAAGACTTGAACACCTTCAATTGCTTGAGAACATTTAGAACAATGGATGCTTGAAATTTTTGCTTGGCTAGAGTGCTTGTGCTTAGAAGACTTCATTTTGCTTGATCGTGGTTCTCAATTTTGCTCAATGATGCTTAATTAGAAGACTCTTTTTGCTCAAATGATGCTTAGAGAAAATGAAAGGAGAAAGCTCCCTTTTATATGAAACTAGGGCACAATCTTATAAGGAGGACTACATAGGATAATTAAATCACCTTTAAAGCCTTTACCCTTAGGATAGGACCTATATTAAATACAATTTAGGAATCAATCATTTCGGAACCTGAAACAGCCGACTCGGAAGTAGGAGAAAACTTTTTGCAAAGACCGACATCCTGGGAACTATGAGATTCTAGGTTTTTGATCCTGGGACAAGGTCAAGGTCAAACCTATCCTAGGACAGGGTCGAGGTTGACCCTGTCCTAGGTCAGGGCTGAGGTCGACCCTATCCTAGGAGGTCAACCCTATGCCCAGAACCTAGAAACATTGGTTTGTATCCCAGAATGCAGAAATCAATCCAGAAAGTGGTAGAAAGAAGGGTAGATCAGGGGGATGATGTGATGGAGGTCAAATACATCCCCTAAGGAGGGATAAATTCTCTTAACATGGAAGTGCTTCCATTTTAAGATGATACACTTATATATACACTTTACTGATCACATAGAAAGGGGGAGTGATATTATGACAAGGAAATAAACATGGTGTAATAATTTCAGCATTATGCACATATTTTTTTTTATACTAATGTCAAAGGGGGAGACTGAAGGAATTATATTTTTCCATTAGTATACTTAGAGAAAAACATGATTTGCACCATCGGTTTAGTCTAAACCGACAGACATGGCACATCACTATCCAACACTAAGATTACCTGATGAACACTGTCAAAGTGTTACCCGATGACAAAAAGATAAGGATACCCGACAAAGTATCAACAGTGCTTCCCGATGAACAAAAAAGAGAGGAACCCAACAGATATAGGGAACCCAATGAATAGTTTAGTTAAGGAACGCCGATAGACTGCGAGGTCAAACTAACAGACAAGAACTGATAGTCAGTTACATCTCGCAAAAAGTGGATCTGACTTTCCACGTCAGATAAATCACTGAATTTGTATTTATAACTTCTTGTTTTGCTTTTTAATCCATTATGTGTGGAGGAAGCAATGTAATTTTTATTGTTTTAATGCATTTTACTATTTTAAAACATGCAAACTAAAGATCAAGGTCAAGTTGTAAACCTTGGATCTGAGAGTTAACATTGTAAATCGTGAATTCCAAGATAGGTCAAAATAATTGTATAAATAGGTGCTTGAACCATTAAGAATAGTGGTTGTTCAATGAAGATAGTATCCATAGAGAGAAACTAAAGACCAGACAGAGGATTCATGCAAGAGAACACAAACATAATCAATTCAGTTTTCAAGAACAAAATAGAGGCTACCGATAAGCAGAGAAAAGGTATTCATCAATCACTTAAGGTGATATCATTATTGTAAAAGCTTTAATGGATCTGTAAATCAGCAATAGTAGATTGCATACAACCAGGTCAACATTTGTACTCATTATAAAAAGTGTAGTACACTAATGAAATCCTTTCAAGAAAGGCGGGCTTAACCATCCTATTGTAAATCTCATAACTATGTGCACACTTAAATCAGTGTTGCTAAAGCTCTTAACAGAGTAGATCTTAATAGGTCTCCACCTTAATACTCTTAATAGGGTAGATCATCAAAAGTGATCAAATTGTAAGCCTTAACTGACTCCCTTCCATTTTGCAGATAGTGAAGTTTTGTGGGTGCCATCCCCACCACAGTTTTTACTTCCTAACAGGATTTTTCTGCGATATCATATCTTGTGTTATGTGTTTGTTAAATTTCATGAGTGTTTCCATAGATGACTGTAAAGACTGTTAACAAACAATGTCTACATAAGAAAGAACAAACAGTAATGGTTGGAAAATCAGAATTGAATGATCACTAATGATAAATTGGATAAAGTGTTAAATTTTTTAGAGGTATTGATTCACCCCTCCCCTCTCAGCACTACTTCCCATTGAGTCCAACATCACACTGCTCATACAATAATAAATATAGTTATGTTACAATCAATCTTAGTAGTGAGAAATACAAGCTTTAGCTTATGCTTAGATATTTCCAGTTGTAGCTCGCATCAACATCTTCCTGACATCAAAATGAATCTATTCCATTCATCTATCATATCATCTCACATCTCACTTTGCTTTACAAAATATCTTCATATATATATATATCTTATTACATTATCCAGTCGGCTCTCAAATACATTACAAAATATAAATAATACTTATGCAAAGAGTAAATAAAAAGTTGACAACCTTTACTAAAAAAGTATAGGTTATCCACAATCCCAATCCAACTTAGCACATTTTGATTCCATGTCATACTTCCTTAATCATCACGACTATTCATCTACCGTGTATCACTGTTACTTTGTCTTCGCATGTCTTCAACTATCTGTATCTCATAACGATCAACACCAAAACTCAAGAGACCTTAAATTAAGGTCATACATACCCCAAAATGTCCTTGCCTAAGCTTGCAAGTCTTCATTCTCCATATACTAACTTCACTATCCAGAACTTTACTACTATACTCTGTATTTCTGTTTACTGTACTTAGTCATTTTTCAATCTGTATCTCCATAACTATAAACAACTCCAAGTGATCATCATACCAAATGTGTTTCCATAAATGAAAATCCTCAAGTGTCCCATAAGACTCCAAAATTGATCACTTGCCAACAATCTCTCCCTTTGGCATTGATGACAACACTTAGTGAAAATCATGACTAAGTGTTAATACCAAAAAGATGTTTGTGTGTATCTTTTACATATCTTCTTTATTCTATACAATTTCTATATTTTTTTCATCTCTTCTCTTCTCCCCCTTTGACATTAATGGAAAAGGTATACAAAAATGTAGAATACATCAAAATTTTACCACTGCTTACTAGAAAATCTAGATCATCTTTAGTACATCTCGAAAAGAGTTTTCCAAGATCTTCACTTCCTCTATCCAAGTCTTCACCAGTATCTAAATCACATGAATTATCCCATTCAGTGTAAATGAAGAAGTCTTTGCTGCCTTTAGCTCATTAAGCATATGTGCTATAAGGGTCTACGATGTCTTCTCCATGTTAGGGATATGGACCTCAAGAATTGATAGCTTAGGAGTGATTAGATTGTTCAACATACCAAACCTTTCCATAACTCTCCCTCTTTCAGTATCGAGTACACTCAGTTTGTCTAGAATCTTGGACACCTCTTTGTCTAGCTCCAATATATATATTGTGAGGAGGTCTCACAACTATCCATCATCTTGTCTAGAGTAGTTCTATCCTTCGCTACTATATCCTTAATATTCTTGATATATCTGATATCATTTATACAGTAACTGTGTAACTTTATTCCATTTATGACACAACTTTTAGCCTCAGATGTAGTCTTGTTCATGCCCAAGTCCCATGAAATAGACTTGCACACTTCTTCCAATTTCTTCATGAGATATTTATTTTGAGCCTTCTCTTTAGCAATCTTCTCTAATGACTCATAATGACTGTCAAAGTCATCTAATGCCTTGTTTAATTTCTCTGCATCATCTTTTCCTTGAAAAATAATAGGTGTTGGAAGGAGTTTGTTGAAAGTATCAACTGCTCTTGTCATTATTTTAGTATTCTTCTCTCCTTTCTACTCAGATCTTTCTTTAGCCTTAGAAAATGCAATGTAGGATAACTTCATTAGCTCATCCACATCCATGTTCTCAAAGTCAATGCTCAAAGTCTTGTCTCCACTTTCCAACAATAAAGGTGAAGAATCAAATGTAAAAGTTTCCTGTTTCACTTCAACTTTATTCACTGTATCTTCCACTGTTTCATCTCTATTTTCTTTCTGATTTTATTTATTTTTTAGATCCTTGTCACTATTTCCTTCAATGTTTGTATCTAGCTCAAAATGGTTATTCACATCCTGCTAAGTGTCTAATGACACATGCAGACCAGAAACATAGAAATCTGGTTGCTTCACAGTTCTCACATATTGACTAGTATCTTCTCTTATTGATTTATCAAGATTTATTTCATCCTTCCTTGATGATTCACCTTTCTCAATATATTTGGGCTTAGTAGCCTTAGGGTACAAGGTCTTCTTAGTTTTAGTTCCCATCAAGACCTTTTCCATAGCTCTCTGTGTCTCCTTAATTACTTCATCATATCTTCTTCCCAATATCTTTACTAATCTTGTCTTGGTTCTCAGTAATGGTTTTAGGTCATTCAATATTCTCTCCACCTCTTCAATTGTTTGTTCTCTAATTACTTCATCTTATTTATGTGCTAATTTCTTCCTTATCTCTAATTTCTCATATAACTCTTTAGGTATAACGCCTCCAATTTCTAACAAATTCTTCTTAAAAATAAGCAAATGATTAATTACTATGCCTTCAATTAGAAGTTTCTCATATGCCTCATACCTTTCATAGTATTTAGCCAAAGAAACAAGCTTCCCTTTCTCAGTTACACTACTCTCCAGCATTTTCATGTCTAGCTTCCTGAGTTGTCTCACCTTAGTGGAATTTTCTTCAAATTTCTTCTCTTCTCCTTTTTTCCTATGTTTCTTTGGAGGCGAGTCCATTTTAGTGGACATTGTGTTTCTACCATTTCTTTGTTTTCTCTTCCTATAATATTTTCTGTGGTGGTGAAGGTGTAGATACATCAATCATAGTATAAGGTGGACTGATTATCTTCACATCTTCTGGAGGTCGAATGGTTGCAACAACAATGCTTTCCAAACCAGAAGCTCTCTCTATCATCTTCCTTCTAACCTCTTTTATTTCTTCTTTTGATATATTGGCCTTGGCTTCGAAGTCATCTACTACATTCTGTCCTCTCCTTTTCCTCAATGCTCTAGTATGTTCCTCCCTAATCTTCAAAGAATTTTCTTCATAAGTACCCCATCTTTCTTCAGATGAATCAAATTTTGAAGATAGAATGTGTTCCACTTGCATAATCAAAACTTCAGAACTAACCTTATATCCCAGAGGATAACACCATTTATTTCTAGGTTGAAATACCTCAAAGCACATACAATCAGTTTCAACCATGAAATAGTTTGAGTCCTTGTATTTCTCTACTACTACCTTAGGAATCCTGTCCCTTCCCTTAATCTCTCTCTGTAAGATTTTGATCATAGAAAAAAATTCACAATCTACCCATGTGGTGTTATGACTTCTATAACTTTGAGAAATATGAATGCTAGTAGGTACACTATCCTTCCATGCTCTAGGGTGCATACCAGGAAATTTATGAACAATGTGAATGTACATATGTATCAACAATGATCCAAATCTGAATCCATTTGACTTTGTTAGTAGTAACTAAGAGGGGGGGGGGGGGGGGGGGGGGGTGGGGGTGAATCAGTGGCCTCAAAAATTTATCCTTTAATCTTTACCACCAATCAATACACCTCAGATTATTAAGTCCCTACAAGATGCATGCCATGAAAATACTTGAAATAATAAACTGTCTGTCGGTTTACCTTGTCTGCTCTTATTCTCCTTGATAACTGATAAGCAATAAAAACTATTTACCGATACTCAGTAAATATGCAGAGTATACCAATCAATCCAGAAATGCATATGTGAAATGTAAAACAATTAAGTTATAAACCATACACACATAACACATGGATTTTAAAGTGGAAACCCTGTTAAGGGAAAAAACCACTGGGACTGGTACCCCAAATTTTCACTCTTCTAAAGTGAGCCCTGTTAGGAGCCAACCCTGTTAAAGGTTACAAACACACTATTAAGTGCGACCTTGTT
>MU227675.1:171861-200123 GCA_018584345.1 Thuja plicata
GATTAAGGCACTAGTCTTTCTTGTTTATTGGATTATAGTCATAGTTTCATTATTTAAAGTTTTGAGATACTATATCCATCTGCTCTATTTAGTTCATATCTTAAATCCATCAAACATTCTTTAAATTATTGCAATATTAAATTTGAACATTTTAATAATACATTACTCTTAGTTTAAAGAAGCTCATAGTACTTTTCCATACTCTAGATAGAGAAGTTTGAATCATAAGTTATCTTCTCTAAAAAGCCCTTAAAGACTTGGAAGATAAGTTTAGGGTATAGGCCTACTAGCCTTGGTTCTGTAGAGCCAAAATTGCAGAAGGTTGGTACTTGGAATAAGTTGAAACCTTATTTGTTGGAAAATCACTTGGGTTTCTCATTATTGGACAAGGAAAAATACATAGGAAATTTAATCTGTTGATTTGAGCACCAATAGATTGGCGACTATACTGGGGAGTTGTTCAAAAGAACATTTTTGTATTTTACCTAGAAGCTCTGGTGATATATTTAAGACTCTACTGGGAGAAAAGAACTCAGAAGATAGTAAGTATTTTCCTTTTGATAAGAAGGTGGTGACTCTATTGAACAAAGCATTTCAGTTAGTGACTCTACTAAGGGAGAAGACTTAGAAGGAGATGGTGGATTATTTTTTCAAATGTATCCATCATTTCAAAGAAAGACTTTTATTCTAGATGGTATCAGGCCATTGGATCTTAGGAGATTTCAATGCATCCAAAATAAGTTATCCCCTAAAATTTCACAACTTTTACCAAAGTTCCATGGAGAATGGGATGAATCGACACTAAAACACTTGGATTCATTTTATACATTCATAGAAGATTATGAGGTTTCTATAGAGAATCAGGTGATGAGGCTATTTGTCAGGATGTTAAAAGATAATGCCAGACAAGTATATGAATCACTACCCACACAATGTATCTCATCCTGGAGATAGTTTGAGAAATGGTTTCTTTATATGTTTCATGATGCCAGTGGTGAAGAAGATAACATGTGCTATGAACGATATGAAGCCCAAAGTTGCAACCTGGAAGAAGATCCAAATTACATTGTGGAAGAAGAATTGTACATGTCCCCTTTGGATACATTCTTCAATTTGGAAAGATATGAAGGTGAACCTGCACTACATTTGTTCATGAGAATGATAAGGATTTATCAGAAAATACCTCTAGATATTAGGCCTTTTGGAAGGGAATTAATGGATAAACTTCGCGAGTTAGGAATATATGATGATTCTCAAGTGATAATTTTTCTTGAGCAAGTATGTGAGGAATTGAGAAAAGAAAAGAATAATGACATAGATGAAGAAAATTCAAATCAGGTTGAAGAATATGTACATGGTAAAATTTGTATGGAGACAGGTATCAATGGCCATGATGGCGAGGAAGAAAATCTCCTTTGTACAGAATAAATTGCAGATTTGTTAGATGTTGAATATCATAAGTATGTTCAAAAGAATGGTTTAAATTTTTCCTATAATCATCAGGATGGGCATGATCAGGTTATATTTGATACACTCAAATCTCGAAAGAGTGAAACATTTGATGAAGGAAATATGTTTATGAATGGTTTTGAAAAATATGAAGAATTTACTAGATATGGACTATGTGTTAATCCATTTTGTGAAATAAATGAAATCTCTCCATACTATGAAGGTGAATTGGATACAATATATGAGCATGAAGAATTTTTAATAGAGATAATTGATGAAGAATTTTTTCTTGAAACAGATGGTGATAAGTTTTTGATTGAGCCTGATTTGGATACTATGCTAGAAGATATAAATACTCTACAAGGAATTGATTATAAGAATGATTCAGCCAATTTTTTGCAAAATCAGAAAAATATGTTGCAAAATGAAGGGAAAAAATAGATTTATGGCATCCGGATTCTTGGTCAATATGATGAAGTCTGTAGTATTTTTAGTCTCTATATGATACAAAAGGTGATTTTGAGTATTCCTCAGAGGCAGTGAGGAATGATAAAATATTAGATGAGTAGAGGATATACTAGACTAATACTTGCAGAATTGGTAATCTTTGAATCAGACATAAAGGAAGTTACAACAGTCTATTCCCAGTTCGAATGACACAGGCAGTATTTGACCATGAAGGATGTTATGAAAAGGTGGATCAAAATAGTAATCTGACCAATAATGATACATTTAGAATGAAATTTTTGCTAAAGGATCATAATAAAATCTTTGATAGAGGAAAGAAAAAAATGTTCATTCTTTTGGGGCCTAGGGCCACCCGATTTCACTTTGCATCAGATTAAGTGTGGATACTTGGTTTGCTTCTCTAGAGATAGCTGGAATCTTGCTATGCTCATAGGGAGCATACATCCCTAGAAAGAGCCACTGGTGGTACCCTAAATTTTGAGAATTTATAATTCCCAATCCATTATCAAGAATCAAGTTTCTCCATACTAAAAAAATCAAAGGAAGCTTTATGACACAAATAAATAGAACTAACTAATCGAAGCCTTCAGAAAATGCTGGAATTTTAACTTTTTACAAAGATGATGCCTCCAAAGGATTAAGATGGTTGAATTTTGCAAATCTAAAAATGACCTAGTTTGGGATCAAATTTTCTATCTCCAGTAGAAATATTATATTTTCAGAAGGTGTTTTGGATTTTCTACCAAAGCCAAATCTAAAAGTTAGGTAGTTATTTTTTAGTTAGTTTATTATTTTTTCAAAATAATTTATAATAAGGGTTGTGTCTTTTCACCCTAAAGAGGTGTGAAAGCCACTCAAACACACATATATATACATAATGTAAAATGTAAAGAGACAATATAACAATAATACAATTTTGATAGATGGATTAGATGGATCAATAACAACAAATGTGAACTCTATTGTACTATTTTCATAACCAATAAAGATAAGTCCTTTTTCTTCATGTATACAATTGTTTCATTACCATTTTATAATTATTCCCTCGGATAAACCAATAGAACTTCTTCAAAGTGACAGTTGATGTGCATGCTTCTTGATTTGATTCATAGTCTATATTTTCAATTGGTTTTCTCATTTTGCATGGTTAAATTCTATTGATTCAGGCCTCAGTCAATTGGTCTATCATCTGAGAAGTATTACCTTTTGATATATCTCTGAATTTTTTTTATGTTGCATGTACATTCCTTAACACCTTTGAAGTGATAAGTTTCTTGTAAAACTGTCTCTAAGGTTGAACATAGGATTGGAATGATATTGACTCTATTGCCCATAGTTGATTAAGGCACTAGTCTTTCTTGTTTATTGGATTATAGTCATAGTTTCATTATTTAAAGTTTTGAGATACTATATCCATCTTCTCTATTTAGTTCATATCTTAAATCCATCAAACATTCTTTAAATTCTTGCAAAATTACATTTGAACATTTTAATAATAGATTGCTCTTAGTTTAAAGGACCTCATAGTACTTTTCCATACTTTGGGATAGAGAAGTTTGAATCATAAGTTATATGCTCTAAAAATCCCTTAAAGACTTGGAAGATAAGTTTAGGGTATAGGCATACCAGCCTTGGTTCTACAGAGCCAAAATTGTAGAAGGTTGAAACTTGGAATAAGTTGAAACCTTGCTTGTTGGCAAATCACTTGGGTTTCTCATAATTGGATAAGGCAAAATCCATAGGAAATCCAATTTGTTGATTTGAGCACTAACACAATTATTAAATTCACTCATGTATTATGCAAGGCTCTTACCAGTATCACCAATATTCTTCTTTATAACCATAGGAGGTGGTCCTCTTCTATTGTCAGTTCCATTGTACCTGCAAAACTTTGCTATATGTCTTGGATTGTTACATTTGTATCATATATGAGGTGATATGTTATGATTAACCTGCAACTTACAATACCTTACAATGTGCCCAAGGTTATTACATTTGTAACATGTGATCTTAGCTGTTGTCTCTTCAGTAATGTAATCTTGTCAAAATCTTGATTAATCAGGTTTCCTACATTCCACTTTCTTATGTCCATATGCATGACAATTGTTACAATAGTCATTAAAATTTTTGAAAGGGGATTTACCTCTATAGTCTCTCTTCATGTGTCCAACCTTGTTACATCTAAAACATCTACCACTAAAAGATCTGATATGTTCTTTATGTTCTTCAAGAGTGGGTCTTTCTCCATTAGTCTTCGCATCAAATTTTTCTTTTTGATTCTTTGAACATTAAGCTTCATTGAAGCCAACTCCAGTCATGTCTCCTTTATGTTTTTGTCTATCTCTCTATTCATCGATCAAGTCACTTCTCATGTGAAGTCTCTCAATATGTTCTTTGCCTCAACAAGTTCTCCTTTTATGATCTAATTATATTTCTCTAATTCCAAATAATTATTCTTGTAGTGATCAAGTTCAGTCTTCATTTGTCCCATCTGAATATTAACATCCTTTAAGGTTTCATCACTTTTTTTCTTAGCATCCTTTTCCCATTGAATAACTTTATCCATATGTAGTGAAGTAGTTTCATGATTAAGCTTCAAAGTATCTTTCTCTTGCTCAAGCCATTTTATTTGATTTGAAGTATCATTGTATGAATCCTCTTTTATCTTAACCATAATATCTTGTCTGTGACTTCTGGAAAGTTCAAGTTGTTCCTTTAGTTTCTTAATGAATCAATATTCTCTTCTCAATTTGAATTTCAAGTCACCATTCTCTGCTTTAGCTTTGTCAAGATATTCAAGTGCTGCTTCAAAGCTTTCCTCCAAACTTTTAGAATCCATCTTGATCTCTCTTAAGTTGTTAAACTTTCTCTACAAGGGCCAAACACTCTGATACCAATTGTTAGGATTAAGTAATACTAAGAGGCGGGGTGAATCAATATTACAACACTTTAAACATGAACATAATAATTTCCAACTTAACCATATAATTACTGAAATGAAAAGAACATAAGAACATAACACATAACTCATAACACCATGAATTACTGTCAAGGAAACCCTGGCCAAGGAAAACCCTGGTGGGGATGCTACCCACAAATATGTACTAAAAGTATTGTGTCCTTGTTAGGAGACCTAGCCCTATTAGGAGATGAATATTACATTAGCACATTTCATTTTTAGAGGAATACAAAACCATGTTAAAGGTATAATGAGCACACTTCTCATACAATCAGAAATATAGTTCTGTTACAATCAATCTCAGTAGTGAACAATACAATCATCAAATTTTGCTTAGATAGTTCCAGTTGTAGCTCACACCAACATCTTCTTGACATCACAATGCATCTATTCCATCCATATGTCATATTATCTCACATCTCACTTTGCTTTACAAAAAGATCTTCATATATATATATGTGTGTGTGTGTGTGTGTGTGTGTGTGTGTGTGTGTGTGTGTACACACACACACACACATCATATTACATTATCTAGTTAGCTCTCAAATATATTACAAAATAGAAATAATACTTATGCAAAGAGTAAATACAAAGTCAATGACCTTATACTACCAAAGTATAGGTTATCCACAATCCCAATCCAACTTAGCATGTTTATATTCCATGTCATACTTCCTTAATCATCGCGATTGTTCATCTGCCCTATATCACTGTTACTCTATCTTCGCAAGTCTTCAAATATCTGTATCTCACTATGATCAACACCAAAACTCAAGTGACCTTAATTGAAGTTCATACATACCCCAAAATGTCCTTTCCTAAGCTCACAAGTCTTCATTCACCATATAATAACTTTGTTGTTCAAAAATGTACTACTATACTCTGTATTTCTATTTACTGTACTTTGTCATTTTGCAATTTGTATCTCCAAAACTATAAAAAACTCCAAGCGATCATCATACCATATGTGTTTCCATAAATTAAAACCCTCAAGTGTCCCATAACACTAAAAAATGAATCACTTTTCAATAGAAAAAGACATTGATGTGGTTCAAACATATTCACCTATACTCAATGAGGGACAAAACTCTAGGTCTAGGCCATTTGAACTCAATATCAATAATGAAACTCTCATCTATATTATATCTATTGTTTTTCATATGTTTTTCCTCATTATAAATGTTGTCGATACGTTGTGAATCAAGTTCAAATGGCCTAGACCTAGAGTTTTGTCCCTCATTGAGTATAGGTGAATATGTTTGAACCACATCAATGTCTTTTTCTATTGAAAAGTGATTCATTTTTGAGTGTTATGGGACACTTGAGGGTTTTAATTTATGGAAACACATATGGTATGATGATCGCTTGGAGTTTTTTATAGTTTTGGAGATACAAATTGCAAAATGAAAAAGTACAGTAAATAGAAATACAGAGTATAGTAGTACATTTTTGAACAAAAAAGTTATTATATGGTGAATGAAGACTTGTGAGCTTAGGCAAGGACATTTTGGGGTATGTATGAACTTCCGCCAACCAACCTAATGACCCCTTCCCACTAATCCATCTTGAACTTGTTGATTGGGATAATACAAAGACAATTGAGATAGACACCTTTCCCAACAACCATGCCATTGATATGTATCTCAATGCTATTGAACCCCAAAAAACTTCCGCCAAAAAATTTACTAACACAACTTCTACTTGAGGGGGTGTCAAGCCTTTCAGTCGCAAAATAAATAAAATAGAATAATAATCTAATGGTGAAAACCATGTTATGACAAAATTAGATCACAAAAGAGGAAAAAGAAAGGACAAATCTGACAGTGAAAACCTCTTAGAGGCACCTGAAGATAAAAGGCTTGGCACTCTTCCCAAAAAATTTCATGAGAGATCTTCCATATTGATAGAGCCAACTAAAGCAATTAATACTAGTACCTTAGAAAGTCCAAAAATCATACATCTGGTAACATCACTTTTAGAAAAGGAAAAGAAAGAATTTATACAATTCTTCAAGGAAAAACAAATCAAATTTACATTTTCCTATGCAAACATGACTGGGTTAGATCCTAATTTAATCATGCATCATTTGAATCTAGCCCCAAGTGCAAAGCGAGTGAAACAAAAATTGAGAAAAATGCATTCCCATGTGACACTACTAGTAAAGTCAGGGTTGAAGAAACTGTTAGGGGCAGGATTTATAAGAGAAATTGCCTATGCAGAATGGAAATCCAATATTGTACCTATCTCCAAATTAGATAAAAATATCTGCATCTGCACTGATTTCTAAGACTTGAATCTAGCTTGTCCAAAAGAGGAATTTTCTTTATCCAACATCGATACCATTGTCAATTTGAAAACAAGGCATGCCATGTAATCATTAATGGATGGATTCTCAGGATACAAACAAATAAAAATTTATCCTAGAGACCAAGACAAAATGGATTTCACATGTCCTTGGGGTACCTTTTTTTGGAATGTAGTGCGATTTGAGTTGTAAAATGCTGGTGCAACTTATCAGAGAGCTATGACTACAATTTTCCACAATATGATGCATATATTATGGAGAAATCCGTAGATGATTTATTAGAGAAAACACTAACAAGGGAAGAACATATCAATATCTTAGATCAAATCTTCCAAAGCTTAGAACAATTCAAAGTGCATCTGAATCCAAAGAAGTGTGCATTTGGCATCACATTAGGAAAGCTATTGGGATATATTGTTTCAGATCAAGGGATAGAAGTAGATTCGGACAAGGTACAAGACATTTTAGAAATGGAATACCCCAAAAATATCAGTCAGTTAAGATCTCTCAAATGGAGGTTGCAATCCATTAGGAGGTTTATTTCACAGTTAGCAGATAATTGTGGATCACTCACTCAACTATTACATAAAAATATGTCATATTGATGGGATAACAAGTGTGAGTAATCATTCAATAATCTGAAAGATTACTTGATGAATCCCCCAATTTTAATGCCATTGATACCAGGAAAGCCACTATTATTATATGTCTCGACTACTAAAAATTCATTGGGGCAATTATTGGCACAACATGATTTAGAAGGAAAGGAAAGAACAATATACTATATAAGAAGAATCTTGGTCAACTATGAGCTCAATTACATGAAAAATGAAAGAGCAGGCCTAGAAGTGGTCTTTGCATCCTAGAAATTGAGACATTACATGTGAGAACATCCTGTCAAGTTAATAGCCAAGATAGATCCATTAAAGTACCTTTTGAGCAAATCTTCCCTAAGATGAAGAATAGAAAAATGGGTATTAATCCTAAGTGAATTTGACCTTAAGTATGTGGATAGAAAGGCTATCAAAGGAAAAGTAATTGTAGACCAGCTAGCTGAAGCCCCAATGCAAGATGACAAGCCTCTACACATTGAATTTCCTAATTCAACTATCCTTAATTTACACCAATACCATGGAATTTGTATTTTGATAGTTCCTACACTCAATATGCATCTGGAGAGGGTATTTTATTTGTCACTCCACAAGGCTGTGCCATTCCTGAGTTATACAAATTGATGTTCCCTTGTACTAACAAGATAGTGAAATATGAGGCTTTGGTGAGTAGTTTGAAAATGACCCTTTAATGGAAAATATTAGAACTACATGTCTATGGGGATTCTCAATTAGTCATCAATCAAATAAATGAGGTTTATCAAACCAAAGATGATAAAATAGTACCATATAAGAAAATGGTAGATGAATTTAAGAAGTAATTTTTGGGAATCACTTTCGAGAAAATTCCTAGAATTGATAACAAGGATACAAATGTAATGAAAACTCTTGCCTCTCTTAACAAATTCCAGATCAACAAGCGCATTGTGATTTCTTGGTGGAATAATTGTTAACTCCCTCCCATGATTGTCCTAGTTCTCAACTCATTTTCCAACTAACAGGTTCTAAACTATCCAGTTAAGAACACATTTATGCCTGCTTAAGAGACAATACCATCTCATATGACTTATCTCAAAACTATAAATGAAATTATATTTCCAAGCTTCCCACTATACCATAATTGTGAATACACTTTACTGACGATGTCTTGATGAAACTCTCCTTAGGTGTCTCAAATGTGAAGAATCTGAAAATGCCTTAAAATAAATACATGAAGGTATTTTTGGACCTCATTCAAGTGGTCTAACCTTAGAAAAGAAACTCATTTGAGTCGGGTACTATTGGCCTAACATGGAACATGATTCTTGCAAGTTTATAAAACACTGTCGCAAATGCCAAGTTCATGGGAATCTCATACATGCACCTGCTCAGGAACTGCATCCTTTCAAAGCACCATGGCCCTTTTATCAATGGGAGTTGATCTAGTGGGATAAATTGTTCCCCCCTCTTCAAATGGACACAAATATATCATTAGAACCACTAAATATTTTACCAAGTGAGTTGAATCCATTCCCTTAGTGAGTTTCATGGGTAAACAAGTTTCCATATTTATCTTGAACTACATCATTTTTAGATATGAAATTCCTTCCTCTACGGTGACAGATAATGGGAAATAGTTCAAGAACAAGGATATGTATGTGCTATGTGCCATGTTTAACATCAAACAACATTTTTATTCCATATATTATCCATAAGGGAATCAATAAGCATAAGCCATCAACAAGGTTATCTTGAAGATACTAAAGAAAATGATGAATGACAGTGGTACAGACTGGTACTTTCAACTAAATCTAACATTATGGGCATATTGTACAAGTATCAGATCTCCCATCGGAGCCACACCATATGCCTTGGCATACGGATTAGAGACTATTTTTCCCATTGTGGTAGAAATCCATTCACTAAGGGTGTCATTAGAAGGAATCATCACAAAGGAAGATTATAGGGTCTCAAGACTCCAAGAGCTAGAATTGCTAGATAAACGTCACCAAAAAGCCTTCGATCACCTCAAAGTCTATCAAAAATGAATGTCCAATAGCTATAACCGCAAAGTGAACCGTATTTTTTTTTAGGTAGGTGATCTAGTGTTAAGAGAAAATCCCCAAAATCAACAACATCAAGAAGAGAAGGGAAAGTTTGAGTCAAATTAGCTTGGCCCTTTCATCATCATATCAGTGTTTGGCTCAGGTGCATCTCATTTATCAACACCTGATGGTGATCTACTATCAGAACCCATTAACAATATTCATTTGAAAATATTTTATGCTTAAGGCCATCATATCCAAATTGTACATATTAAAAGATCCTGAAGCAATTCCAAACACAACAATTATTGATCCTAAGAAAAATCTATAAAAATCCAAAAAACCTATCAAAACAAGCATCTTGACAATAACAAAAAAAAACACAAAAAATCAGAAAAAGAGAAAAGTGCCTTGGTGAAAATCTGGTAAACAGGCATCTTGGTAGCAAAAAAAAAAATATCCCAAAAAGTGCAATAAAACCGAATGGTAAAAAAACCTGATAAACATGCACTACTTGTGGTAGTTAGCTTCTTTTTCAATCAAAATTTTGCATTTTCATCCATTGTACACAACCATAATAAAATCCCTTTTGTACATAACAACCTGGTAAGAAGTAAGGTCCTACCATGGTTTGGGAAATCATAGTCATTTGTTGTGCACAAGAGGGGGCAAAATCCTGCAACTAGTGGAATAAAACTTGAGCTTTCACGACAAACAAGAAAGCAATACAAACAACATTTCATAACACCAAAGCAAATCAAACATCTTGATGATCAATCCTACATATTCACATCTAAGGAACATGACAACCCAACTCCAAACCAAAACCTAAACAACAACTGGATGATTAATTCTACATCATGATCCTAATTACACTAGTATGGTGGTTTGTCAATGGTTATTTTATTTCTTTGATTATCAAGCCTCTTAAGTAACTCCGTGTTGCATTGAGCTAGAAAAATAATGACAGAGTATAATCTTTTCTTTGTTTGCTTCTTATGAGTTCATTCTTAGTATTATGAAAGTTCACCTAAAGACACAAACAAAAAAGAATCATCAAGGACATCACGAGCTTAAATAATAAAAGAATCAACTCTGGTTTATTACGCAAGAAATACTCAGGTCGTCTTGGTTCAATTTTGCCTCAATGCTTGTATTAGCTTGCAACATTAAAACCTATGTAAGGAGTACTTAAGTCATCATGGTTTAATCTTACCATTGATGTTTGTACTTCCTTCCAATATTTCAAAATCTCAATGATGAAAAATAACACAACAATATGATCAACTAGATGACAATGTTGCACTTAGTTTGCATGTAGTTTTGCATTTATATAGATTGCATATAATTTTCACAATTAAGGGGCCATTCTAACAAGTGGATCTTAATCAACATTGATAGAGACAAATTGATGAATACATATTGATCATAATCAAACTTGATGAAGTACACATGTACATGACAAAAATAGGGGCATTTCATCTCATCACTAGCAATGCATATCATGTCATGCCATTGGTATTTAGGGATCATATCATAGTCAATGACATTTTATTTCATATGTATTATCATTATCATCTCATCAATTTCATTTTCATATCGTTACATTCTCCTCTCATTAATTGCATTTTCATATAATTTCATGAGTTTCATTTCAATATCATTTCATTCTCGTCTAATTAATTGCATTTTCATATTATTTCATTAGTTATATTTTCATACCATTTCATTAGTTACATTTTTATATCATTTCATATCATTAGTTATCATTAGCAGTTCATCCCATTATTATCATTTGTATTACATCTCATTTGCATTCCCATTTTATTTCATTAATCAAAGAAAATTCATTCATTTCATTTCAATCATTTTCATTAGTTTTCACTAGTTTACAATATCACTGCATAATCATATACATCTCATTAAGATCATTACATTTATAAAATTCATTTCAAAATTATTTCATCCAATTCATTTACAATCCATTTCAAAATCATCTCATAAAAGCATATAACACTATCCATTAGAATAAATTCATGTCATGCATCATTTTTACATTTCATTTGGATTCATTTCATAATCATTTACAAAACATTTTATTTACATTGCATTTACAAAATCCATTTCACCATCCATTTCAACTTCCATTTCATAACAACATTCATATTATTTCATTTCCAAAATGTATTTCAATTCATTTACAAAATTCATTTCATTTCATAATAAAAATTCATTTTCAAATCATACATATCCATTTGAATATTAGATTAGCACATCACATCCACATCATTTAAATCATCACATAAAAATAAAAAAAATGTATTTAGATATCATGAACATCAAAACTACATCCATACATATAGTTGTATCTTAAGCATCTAAAATCATCACATATGATGAGAAACACATCATAACATCATAAATAAAATGCATCATCATCATCATCATCATCATCATCATCATCATCATCTCACCACCACCACCACCACCACCACCACCACCATCATCATCTAGAAAGTAAATCATCACATGCATCATCAATAGCATAACCATATAGAATGCACCATAAACAATCGTTGCATCATCATATGCTAAAAGAAAATAGTGTCTATGGTTTAATGACATAAAAAAGGAGATATATCATTGTGTCAAGGATCATGCTGTTGGAATAACTATGGAAAGTTGGGATCGAGAAGGGAGGGGTGAATTAGTACCAATAAAACTTCATAATCACATTCACTGTTTAAACCATACTGTTGCTTGTTGTTTACCAAGTTCATAACTTTGAAATGAAAGTAATATAATGCATATAAAACATATCATAAAAAAAATAAACATAAGAAATCATAACACCATAATTTGGTAATGCATAAATCCTTGGTTAGAGGAAAAAACTATGGTGGGGATGACACCCACACCCTTCACTAACTGTAACATAAAGGGTGCTCAGTTAATAGCTTACAAAGTTTATCCATTTTGATAGCTTACCCGGTTAAGAGTATAATAAGACTTGTTAGGTCTACCTGGTTAAAGGATTTTACAAAATCTACACATAGAGTTGTACCTTGTTAAAGGATTTACAATTATAAGACCGGTTAAGATCTACCTAATATTTGGATTTAAAGCTCTTAATACAATATTATCAATAACTCAACAATGTCTATAATAATGCGTCAAATGTAAATGCTGTTTAGAATCTATGTGCTCTGTAATTTGTGTTACCTCAGTCGTCAAATTGTAACACTTCTCTAATTCTTCTCTTCTGGAACTGAATTTCTGCTCGGTTCTCTCTGCTCTGCTCTTGTTCTTCACTTAACTCTACTTCTTCATCAATAGTTCCTTCAACAATAATAGAAACAATAGTAACTTAGCATCATCCTCTCAACTCTATAATTCATCAAATATATGGATGAGTTTTGCCTCTTAATCTTATGCATTTGGTACGCTGTAAATCTCTTTCAACCATTAGCTCTTCTTTGCAGCTCGGTGACCATGCCACTTTTACCTCATTGTTTTTCTTGGAAATGATAAAATTTCTTTAACCTTTTAATCTGATCCTCATATCTTCATCCTAATTTATCTCAATCGTTGATCATGTAAAAAACTATTATAAATGATTGTAGCAATGTAATTAATGCAATAACAGTGCATTAAATGTGATTTGATCACATTTTTGATTCGTTGTCTAACTTAGTTGAGTAACTAATTCAACTTGGTTATAAGAACTTAAATGCTCAGTGACTATCAACTCGGTGTCCTTCATTGCACTTGGTACTTGGTAACTATAAGTGCTTGGTACTTTAATGTCCTTAACTTTGTGCGCTTTACTGACTTCTCTTCTATGTATTATTTTACCGACTATTCTAGTGTGCTTTATCGACTTGTCAAATATATGACTAACTCCTTTTACCAACTAGTTCTGCTTGACTCCATGACTTTGACATTAACTAATGAGAACAAAACTATCTTGTAGATGTAACAGTCTCCCCCTTTGACATTAGTTAGGAATTTTTGACAAAAAATTTCAAAGTCATCAAAAATTTTAACTCCGCCTCAGATGTTATACTCTATACATATCTTTTTTTTCATTTTTACTTATATACTTTTTTTGTTTTTCAAAGTATATCTATCTCCTTTCTTTTCTGACTATGAATACATAGCTAATTATCCCTTTTTTTGACAAAAACTGCCAAAAGTAAAAATTATTTCTCAAAAATATGTGCATACCTCTGTTTGATGCTTGAGAGTATAGTTTCCCACGTGGCTCAGAGATTCTAAAGTATAACATTGTGTTTGGTGATATCTCCAGCTAAGCCAACAATACTGTCCAGGCAGCTAACATCTGGATAATCAACTAAGTCTTTGGCTTTCTTTAGGTGTATCTACATTGATTGGATATGGGGAATTAACAGTTCTTGCATTTCAAGCAATTCTAATATGAGCTTATCCTCCTCTTGTCTCAATGATAGTTGAACTCCCATGAGTTCTTGAATCTTTTAGTAGTAAGTCTGGAATGCTCCAGGCTCAGTAGTTAGTTTCTTAAGCTGCTCAGTCAGCTCCTTTTCAATATATGTTTCCTTCTTCTTGATTTCAATTGTAAAGTTTTAAAGTATACATAGCTTTTGAAACAATGTTATGATGGATGTGAGTTTTCTTTCAATATTGATACATAACTCAGAAAGAGGTACCTTGTCTACATCAGTGTCTCTCAATAAGTCTTCCATCAACTTCTTCTCCATATAATCCTTGTGAATCTTCAACATATAATCAGTCATGTCCTTGTTCGGTCCTTTGATCTTTTGGGCTAAAATACCAACTAGGTCTAGTAGATTTCAGATTCATTAATTGTGACTTCAGGAACAATTTTCTGGAAAATCTCCTTTACATCTTCTAAGATGTTTACCTTTTTCTTCTTTCCAACAACTTCTCTTGTTCAGCCTTTTGGGCTACTAATTCAACATATATTGCTAATTCCTTAGGCTTCATCGTATTTGGGTCTCCTTTTGGTATGATTATGGGCTTGCTCAAATCTATGATTTTCTTCCTCTTTTTGCTCTTCGTCTTCTCAATTAATCTGCTCTCACTAGGAGATCATTTAGACTTAGATGCCTTATTTACATCAGGTGACTCTCTATGAGTACTAGCTATACTTTCTTCTGCTTTGATTTATTGCTTTTGTTTCTTTTCTTCTTTCTATTTTTCCTCATGCTTCACTTGAAGATTTGATTCTTGCTACATTTCACTTTTAGTGTCTAGTGTATTTTGTACATCCTGATCCGTTGCTATGTTAGTAGGTGGAATATATTACTTCTAACCATCGGTGTTGGTTGGGGGTTCTAACTCGGTGTTATTTTCTTGTGTTTTCTCGGTGGCCTTAGGTTCTCCATCCTTATCCTTATCTTTATCTATAGGTGTCTCTGTTTCCATGTCAGGTGTGTCTTGTACAAACTCAATAGCAACATCTTGTACATTAGGATAATTGAGTACTTGCTCAATTATTGGATCTGCACTTAGTAATGGTGCAATATCAACCTCCATGCACTTGGTATCAATCACTTGTGTAGCCATGACATCTTCATCTTTTGATAAATCTTTTGTAGGATCTTCTTCCAAAGGTATATCTTTAATGATAATTTTTGCATTGTCAGTAGTTTGATCAATATGATCTATTTTATTTGTGCTATCTTTAATCTGATCATCAATGGTTGCACCTTGTTCCTTTTATACTTCATGATGCTCGATATCATCTACATGAAATATGTCTTTCCACTTTGTAGTTGTTTCCTTCTCCACTGATTGTAAGTCTCCATTCATTATTCTTAGGGCTCTCCCTTTGACTAAACATTTCTTCAAATACTTCGGTAGTGCTTCATAAATCTCACATGGTGCAAGGTCAGAAATAGTATGTACATGTTATACACCATTTTTTCACCTTATTAAACTTGCAAGTCCAATGATCTGGTATAGCATGAGAATCACTTCCAGGTTGTGGGACCTTTTCTAACTAAAGTGAAACCTCTGAATTCTAGGCCAATTTCTCTTGGATAATCACCTATTTTTCTCTTCAAACTTGAAAATTAAACTTGTGAGGAAAAGGGATAGAAAGAGAACTGAAAGACTGAAAAAAATGATATGGGTTTTGGAGAATGATGCAGGAACATCCATTAGAATAAATTCATGTCATGCATCATTTTTACATTTCATTTGCATTCATTTCATAATCATTTACAAACATTTTTATTTACATTGCATTTACAAAATCTATTTCACCATCCATTTCAACTTCCATTTCATAACAACATTCATATTATTTTGTTTACATAATGCATTTCAATTCATTTACAAAATTCATTTCATTTCATAATAAAAATTCATTTTAAAATCATATATAACCATTTGAACATCAAATTAGCACATCACATCCACATCATTTAAATCATCGCATAAAAATAAAAATGCATTTAGATATCATGAACATCAAAACTACATCCATACATATAGTTGAATCTTAAGAATCTAAAATCATCACATATGATGAGAAACACATCATAACATCATAAATGAAATGCATCTGTAACATCATCATCATCATCATTGTCGTCATCGTCATCATCGTCATCATCATCGTCGTCGTCATCATCATCATCATCATCATCATCATCATCATCATCATCATCATCATCATCATCATCATCATGCATCATCAATAGCATAACCATATAGAATGTGCCATAAACCATCGTTGCATCATCATATGCTAAAAAAAAATAGTGTCCATGGATTAATGACATAAAAAAGGAGATATATCATTGTGTCAAGGATAATTCTATTGGAATAACTATGGAAAGTAGGGATTGAGAGGGGAGGATTGAATCAGTATCAATAAAACTTTATAATCACATTCACTATTTAAACCATATATTGTTTCTTGTTGTTTACCGAGTTCATAACTTTGAAAAGAAAGTAGTATAATACATATAAAACATATCATAAAAACAATAAACATAAGAAATCACAACACCATGATTTGGTAATGGAGAAATCCTTGGTTAGAGGACAAAACTGCGGTGGGGATGACACCCACAACCTTCACTAACTGCAACATAAAGGGTGCTTGGTTAAGAGCTTACAAAGTTTAGCCATTTTGATAGCTTACTCGGTTAAGAGTATAATAATACTTGTTAGGACTACCTGGTTAAAGGATTTTACATACTCTACACTTAGAGTTGTACACTGTTAAATAATTTACAATTATAATATCGGTTAATATCTACCTAGGATTAGGATTTAAAGCTATCAATACAATAGTATCAATAACTGAACAATGTATATAATAATGCATCAAATGTAAATGTTGTTCATACTCTATGTGCTTTGTAATTTTTGTTACCTGAGTCCTCAAATTGTAACATTGCTCTGATTCTTCTCTTCTATAATTGAATTTCTGCTTGGGGCTCTCTTCTCTTCTCTTGTTCTCCACTTAACTCTGCTTCTTCATCAATAGTCCCTTCAACAATAATATCAACAATAATAACTTAGCATCATCCTCTCAACTCTATAATTCATCAAATATATGGATGAGTTTTTCCTCTTAATCTTATGCATTAGGTACACTATAAATCTCTTTCTACCATTAGATCTTCTTTGTAGCTCAGTGACCATGTCACTTTTACCTTGTTGTTTTTCTTGGAAATGATACTTTCTTTAACCATTTAATCTACTCCTCAGATCTTCATCTTGATTTATCTCAATCGTTTATCATGTAAAAAAATGTTATAAATGATTGTAGCAATGTAATTAATGCAATAGCAATGCATTAAATATGATCTGATCGTGTTTTTGATTCATTTTCTAACTCGATTAACTCATTCAAATCGGTTATAAGAACTTCAATGATTAGTGACTATTAATTCGGTATCCTTAATTGCGCTTGGTACTCACTAACTGTAAGTGCTCAGTACTTTGTGTTTACCTTTGTGCGCTTTACTGACTTCTCTTCTATGTATTATTTTACTAACTGGTCTGGTGTGCTTTACCGACTTGTCAAATATATGACTAACTCCTTTTACCAACTAGTTCTACTTGACTCCATGACTTTGACATTAACTAATGACAACAAAACTATCTTGTAGATGTAACAATCTCCCCCTTTGACATTAGTTGGGAATTTTTGACAAAAACTTTCAAATTCATCAAAATTTTTAAGTCCCCCTTAGATGTTACACTCTATACATATCTTTTTTTTTCATTTTTACTTATATTCTTTTTTTGTATATCTATCTCCTTTTTATTTATTTTTTGACTATGAGTACATAACTAACTATCCTTCTTTTTTGACAAAAACTGCCAAAATTAAAACTTATTTCTCAAAAAGATGTGTATACCTTTGTTTGACGCTTGAGAGTATAGTCTCCCATGTGTCTCAGAGATTCTAAAGTATAACAATGTGTTTGGTGATATCTGTAGCTAAGCCAATAATACTATCTAGTGAGCTAACATCTGGATAATCAACTAAGTTTTTGGATTTCTTCAGGTGTATATGCATCAATTAGATATGGGGAATTAACTATGCTTGTAATTCAAGAAATTCCAATCTAAGCTTATCCTCCTCTTATCTCAATGAAAGTTTAACTCCCATGAGTTCTTGAATCTTTGATTAGTAAGTTCTGAATGCTCCAGGCTCGATAGTTAGTTTCTTAAGTTACTCAGTCAACTCCTTTTCTATATATGTTTCCTTCTTCTTGATTTCAACTATAAAGTTTGAAAGTATACAGAAATTTTGAAACAATGTTACGATGGATGTGATTTTTCTTTCAATATCGGTACATAACTCAGAAAGAGTTACCTTGTCTACATCTGTGTCTCTCAATGAGTCTTCCATCAAATTCTTCTCTATAGACTCTTTGTGAATCTTCAACATGTAATTGATCATGTCCTTGTTTGATCCTTTGATCTAATGGGCTAAAATACCAACTTGGTCTAGTAGATTTTCAGATTCATCAATTGTGACTTCGGGAACAATTTCTAGGAAAATCTCCTTTACATCTTCTAAGATGTTTACCTTTTTCTTCTTTGCCAACAAATTCTCTTGTTTATCCTTTTGGGCTACTATTTCAACATATATTTCTAATTCCTTATGATTCATCATATTTTAGTCTCCTTTTGTTATGATTATGGGCTTTCTCAAATCTACGATTTGCTTCCTATTTTTGCTCTTCTTCTTCTCAATTAATCTGCTCTCACTAGTAGAGCATTTAGATCTAGATGCCTTAGTTGCATCAGGTGACTCGGTATGAGTATCAACTATACTTTATTCTAATTTTATTTCTTCCTTTTGTTTCTTTTCTTCTGTTTGTTTTTCCTCATGCTTCACTTGAAGATTTGATTCTTGCTGCATTTCACTTTTAGTGTTTGGTGTCTTTTGTACATCCTGATCTGTTGCTATGTTAGTAGGTGGAATATCTTTCTTCTAACCATTGATGTTGATTGGGGGTTCCAACTTGGTGTTCTTTTCTTGTTTTTCCTCGGTGGCCTTAGGTTATCCATCCTTATCCTTATCTGTATCTGCAGGTGTCTCGGTTGCCATGTCAAGTGTGTCTTGTACAAACTCAGTAGGAACATCTTGTACATTAGGATAATTGAGCACTTGCTCAATTATTGGATCTGCACTTAGTAATGGTGAAGTATATATCTCCATGCACTCATTATCATTCACTTGTGCATCCATGACATCTTCATCTTTTGATAACTCTTTTGCAGGATCTTCTTCCAAAGGTATATCTTCAATGATAATTTAATCATTGTCAATAGTTTGATCAATATGATCTATTTTCTTTGTGCTATCTTTTATCTGATCATCAATGGTTTCACCTTGTTCTTTTTCTACTTCATGATGCTCGATATCATCTACATGAAATTTGTCTTTACACTTTGCATCTATTTCCTTCTCAACTGATTGTAAGTCTCCATTCATTATTATTAGGGCTCTTCCTTTGACTAAAAATTTCTTCAAATACTTATGAATCTCAGATGGTGCAAGTTCAACAATAGTATGTACATGTTATACACCAAATTTGCACCCTATTAAACTTGTAAGTTTAATGATCTGGTATAACATGGGAATCACTTCCAGGTTGTGAGACCTTTGCTAACTAAAGTCAAACCTCTAGATTATAGGCCAGTTCCTCTTGGATAATCACCTATTTTTCTCTTTAAAATTGAATAGTAAACTTGTTTGGAAAAGAGATAGAAAGAGAATTGAAAGAATGAAAGCAATAACTTAACCTAAGAGGTGATACACTGAAAGTGACATGAATTACAACACAATGACTAAACATTAGCTTAAAATATCTAAATCAAAACAAGCACAACTTCCCGAATAGGCTTGCAAAATTATTTCATAGAGAGGTATGAGATGAAGAGAGACTATTTAGGGAAATAAAATATTTCACAAATAATATCTCTTTCAAGGAATAGACGCGAACTATGACCTGCAAACAAACATCCACTCTAGTAAATAGACACAAAAGTGAGACAAAATGACAGGGGATGAACAGAATCCACAAGATCATCTAAATCAATCATCCACAATAGTGCACAGAGACACATAAAGAAAGAGGGCTTAAGAACTCCAATATTTCTCTAATGTTAGCCACTATATTATGCTTCAGTAAGAGAAACAAAGACAAGAAAACCTAGGGACAAAGAAAATGTCATAAAGAGTCTTTGCATAATCTAGACCTCAATGAGAGATTACAAACACATGAAAACTTGGGGGTAGAGAGAATTCCACATAAAGTCTTGTATATGCTCAAAAAAACTAAAAACAAAAGCTTCTAAAAACACTTATATACAACCTCCCCTAGCACACAGGCTTAGGAGTCAATCCATCTAATCAGATCGGGGTAGAATTAGGGTTACAATAGATATTCATGAAATAATATAAAAACCCTAAAATGGTCAAGTCTATCCATTAATGCACTTAAAAAATATCTTAGAAGATCATATTAACTTTGAAGATATCTCCCATCACCATAAATTTGAGTAGAGAGATGAGCTTGATCCATCTACCCTCTCTGCAATTTGGAACACATCGCCACCATTATAAAACCCTGAGAAATGATTTGAATATTTGGATTTAAACCCAAATGGTCATAGGTGGTGTGGAAATACCCAATCAATAGCCTAGGTTTGAATCTTTATCAATCTTTAAAACAGGACCGTCGATCTCTTTTAAGTCACTCGCGAGCTCAAGATCATATCTAGACATGCATCATCTTTGCGCAATGCCTTGAATGTTAACTATATTCATCTTTACCTTTGAGTCATAGTGCCCATTGTTTGATCTTTACAAACTCATTTTTTCTTTAACTTGTCTTTAGTGCTAACTTCAACTCAGAGTGGGACACACAACAAGCTATCGCAATGGCTCAATGGTTAAAAACCTTTATCTTTCTCTTTAAGCCTTCATGCCTATCATCAGATGATGAGAAACTTTATTAGATGTTAAATAGCCACTAATAGGCCCAAGTTTTGATAACCTGCCATGCATCACAATGACACATTGCATTGAACAATAACTATCCTCATCTTTTCCTTAAGGCATAGCGCAGACCGTTTGATTAAAAAAAATAGACAATAGATTAACTCTTTACCTACTTTGGCAACTACAGGCCCCACTTGATCAGAAAGGACACATGGCATGCAGGTGTAATGCCTAAAATGTTAACTGTGTTAGAGTATTATTACTTTATTCTTATTAATTAAATCATATCGATTTAATTATATAAGTTTATTTTACTCTAGTTACTTAAGCTTCACTTAGGTACATTATTAATTAATAATGTGCAACCTAGTTTTTTCCTTTAGGGTTTCTTTCTCACCTTTTATAAGGTTGAGCTTTGTTCTTTTTCTCAGTTCGCATAATATATTTTTGAGCTCTGACATCTTTGAGCACAAGAGGTTTATGCTTTTTCCATTTTGTTGCTTCATTCTTTGTGACAGGTTTATTGCATACAGCTGGATCTTGGAGTTGAATCTGATATTTGACCAGTTTCTACATGGTATCAGAGCCTTGAAGTCATAATATATTTTTGAGCTCTGACATCTTTGAGCACAAGAGGTTTCTGCTTTTTCTCTGGTTTACAGAGATTTCCTTGTTCTGTGTACCTGATCAGGCCTTGTTGTCGGGACCCATTTCTTGCTTTCATAGATTTTTCTAGGTCAGCTTTCTCCTTGCATTCAGCTTAAGGGGGGGTGTTAGAGTATTATTACTTTATGCTTATTAATTAAATCATATCGATTTAATTATATAAGTTTATTTTACTCTAGTTACTTAAGCTTCACTTAGGTACATTATTAATTAATAATGTGCAACCTAGTTTTTTCCTTTAGGGTTTCTTTCTCACCTTTTATAAGGTTGAGCTTTGTTCTTTTTCTCAGTTCACATAATAGATTTTTGAGCTCTGACATCTTTGAGCACAAGAGGTTTCTGCTTTTTCCATTTTGTTGCTTCATTCTTTGTGACAGGTTTATTGCATGCAGCTGGATCTTGGAGTTGAATCTGATATTTGATCAGTTTCTACAAACTGCCCTTCATCTCAGCATTGAGGTAATATGCTAACCATTGGATTCATTCAAAATTGATCATAGTTTAACTAGCTAGAGACCTCGCAGAAAGGTGACCCCACTATCCATGATGCTTGAAGGCGCAATGCCTTGAAGAATCTTCAGTTTGATCTGGGTGATTAAGGCTTTGTGATGACCGTCTGATTGATTCTCCCTATAAGATGACATCACATTCCACTAATATCTTGGCCCTTCATGGACACGTATTGATAGAGCATTATGCATCAATGAATCTTCAAGCTTGATCTCAGTGATCAAGGCATCATGACAACCGTTGGATCTGATTCTTTCGTCTAACACAACCTTAACTCATCTTTAACCCCAGGTACTAAATCCTTTGTATCTCCAAGTTGCTAAATCTTTTCTTTAACTCTGAGTTTATTTGGAGATTGCACAACATCCATAGGATCTGATTTGCATTGACGGTCTATGCATAATCTTGAGATCTTTCATGAATTAACCCTTTTATTACGAGATCAGGAGGTAACCGTAAGATTAAAAATTGATAAACGACCTGCGCTAAATCTTTAAATCTGAAAAGGATATTCGATCTCGTCAGGAGATTGAGAGATATACATAAGAGGTTAAAGTGCACATGGAAAATAAGAACTTAAGTGGCACAGAAAAGTAACTACAAAATAGAATAGGCCACCAAAGAACTAGGGTTTTTATGAGTTTTTGCATTTAGGGCTTAACAAGAATGAATAAGGGTTAAAACCAGACCCAAAAATAGGCAAAGAGAAAGATAAAGACCAGGAACCATGAACAAAACCTTACAAGATGGGATCTACCCTTGTGGTAGCCTCATTTACTCCACTTGTAGCCAAAATTACATAGGATAGGGAATTTTGGGTAACATTCTTGGCAATTTCTATTGGATGTCAGCCTGCTAGACATATAAAATCAGTGGCCTTATGACATTCCATTGGGCAAGGAGTTTGTATTAAGAACAAAAAATACTTATGGGAAGCATGAGGATTGAAACCAGGAGGAGGAAACAACAAACCAAAAAAGGAAAATGGCTATATACAAGTAGAAACAAACTTACTATGCACAAAAACTTTGAGGAAAGCAAGAAAAAATAACTTAATTTAAACTAACCGGTACAAAAAATTGGTCAAACAAAACAATTCACTGGGATTTTAAAATAGTTACCATTCCTCCTTAGGATATTTTGTATCAAATGCATAAGGATAGCCAACAAGACATGAGGCACATAAAAGTATATCATAAAATATAGAATTGCCTCTTGAAAAATGGGATCAAACTCACTCACCTCAAATAGATCATATGAGGACGTTTCATTAAACTCCTCCTGAGCCAAGTATCTGATGGGGAAACTTCTTGAAATTTTGAATTTGGAATTCTCCTTTCCATTTTCTGAATCCTCATGGTTGTCTTTCATTATCAATAGCCATGACAACTCCTCTTCCATGGTTAGGGGGCCATTACTCTCTATTAAGTCAGTTAGGAGCCCATCAAAACTATCAAATCTCTGAAGGCCTTTAGGAACAACTGGTTTCCTCTCATGTTCATGCATAGAATACTTAGGAAGAGAGAAATCTAAGAATATGCCTTCTTTAATAGGCACATCACATCAAACCTCTTCTCTAGGGAATAGGGATTCATCATTTAATTTGCCACAAAAAACCTCTATGATGTTGGAAAAATAATCTTGTTCAAGTTTTTTGTCCATGTTATTTTCTTGGAAAATCTCTTCTATAATTGCAGGTTTATGAATTAGCATATCATCAGGATCCACTCCCTCCAGCTACTACAAAATTTCAAATGTGGTGATGACCCTATCTTCCTCATCCTGCTCAACAAAACTAGGAAGGTCATCAAACAAAAGCATAACATCTTCATCTTCATCACTTCCTTGCTGATGGTTACCCTTTTTTTCTAATTGAACCTCAGCCATAGGTAATGGCATGTCTTCTTCTCTTTCAACAAAAAAGCGAAGCTCATTACAGAAATCAACCATGAGTTTAGGTTGAGCATCAATTTCCTTTTCTTCTCCTTGTTGTCGTAACCTGTCATAGTCATCACTCAACACCAACACCTCTGATTTTCCCTTTTCTTCATCACATGAAGGCTCATCCACCACAAGTCCTTTCTCTTATGTCTCACTAGTAGTCTTGAAAAGACTTGGCATCTGACAACTAGGAGGTAGAGTCCATGAAAGTTGCCATGGCAGTTCAATATCTTGAGAGACCTGAGGGATCTCTTGGGATAAACAATAGTCTTGAACAAACTACTCTTGTAGAGTGGTGGACTGAATCTCAAGTATGGTCTCTTGGAAAGAAATATTTCCCTTAAAACTTGGGATGTGAAATTGAGAGTGTTCATATGTAGACACATAAGGCATACCTTTTTTGAAGCTTGGAAAAATGAAGGCCCTGTTTGAAATCTGCTGCTCTTTTGCAATCGACTCTTTCTCAATGTAATCCTCAGGTTGTTGTTGATCACAACAAGACTGCAATTGTTCTCTAACAGGTTCATGTGCTAGAAGGATGTAACTAAACTCATAAATGAACACTCTATAAGTTCTTCATTTGTAGGCTCTTGGAACATGGGAGTAGTCCAACTTGGAATTCTAAACTCATGACATTTATGAGACTCACCTTGCCCAAAAGGGATGAAGCTTGGAACCTTACGCTCAAGAGCCTTTTGTTCAATAGTTTGTGATCTCATCTTTGCTTTCTTGAAAACAATTTGGTGATCAAGCTCCTCTTCCCATTGGTTCCTTTGTTGCTAATCACCTAGAGCCTCTGCCACTTGGTTGGAAAATAACTCCCACTCATAACTTATAGCTTTCATGCCTTGCTGCAGCACTTTTGACTTTTCTTTCATAGGAGGCTCATCATTTATGAAAGTAAGTATGAAATATGGAGTTCCCTTCTCAAAGTATGGGTTTAAGAGATAGCCTACTTGGGAAGATTCACCATTTCATCACCAAAAACTTCTCTTTGCTAATTATAGGATGCAGACTCATTAGGTTGTACAACTTGTTGTGGTACTGACCCACTAGAGGATGTATCCAAATGCACCCTTGATGATCTACTCATGATTACTTGATTCATCAACCCATCAAACATGTAGCCTGATCATGAGTTTGATTGTAGGGATAACACCATTCATTTTTGATGTCAAGAATTGGTTTTGGTAAGCTAATTTCTCATATTGTAGATCCATGTCTTGTTTCCTATTGATTTTAGACACTTGCTTAATCAAGTCAAGCAACATATTTTTTGTCCTTTCACCCACCTCCTTCATTCCAACAAAGTCCGAGCTCTGAGGCTAATTGGAAATATCTTCATGCTTATTAGGCATGATATAGTCTCCCTGGGACTGGTTATAATTCTGAGTATGTTTCCAATCAGGTTGAGTAGGGGGGTGGGTGGTAAGCATGATAAGGTTGTTGGTAATATTGGAAATCTATTGGAGTATTGTAGCCTTGAGGATAACTAGGAGCACGAGGATCTTGATAGGGTTGATATGAAGGTGTATAGGAAACACCCACATGGAATGGAGACTAAAATAGAGATTGATAGGACACGATCTCATCACATGAGCACACGTTGAAAGATTCATATAAGCTGGAAAAATGGTGAAATCATTAAAAACTGAAAAAACAAATTTTTTTTTTACATACCAACACCTTGTCTTCCTGAAACCAGTAGATACTTTCTCAGAGTCGCCAAATATGACTCAAAAGAGAAACCTCTTTTAGGTCAGTACTATGTAGTCAACATATTAGAGATAACATAGTTTTACAAGATGAACTAATTTTTGTGGTCCCACCGGGTGTGCAAGAACTGTTATACACCAAATTTTCACCCTATTAAACTCATAAGTCTAATGATATGGTATAACATGGTAATCACTTCCAGGTTGTGGGACCTTTGATAATTGAAGTGAAACCTCTGGAATCTAGGCTGGTTCCTCTTTGATAATCACCTATTTTTCTCTTTAAACTTAAAAAGTAAACTTGGGAGGAAAAGGGATAGAAAGAGAACTGAAAGAGTGAAAGAAATAAATTAACCTAAAAGGTGATGCACTAAAAGTGACATGAATCACAACACAATGACTAAAAACTAGCATGAAATCTATGAATCAAAACAAGCTCAACTTCCTAAATAGGCTTGCAAAAGTGTTTCATAGAGAGGTCTGAGATGAAAAGAGACTATTTAGGGAAAGAAAAGATTTCACAAAGAATAGCTTTTTCAAGGAATAGACACGGACTATGACCTACAAAAAAACATCCACTCCAGCAAATAGGCATAGACATGAGACAAAATGATAGGGGATGAACATAATCTACAAGATCATCTAAATAAATCATCCATAATAGTGCATAGAGATGCAGAAAGAAAGAGGGCTTAAGAAATCCAAGGTTTCTCTAATGTTAGCCACTATCTTATGCTTCAATAAGAGAAATACAGACAAGAAAACCCAAAGATAGAGAAAATGTCACAAAGAGTCTTTGCATAATTTGGACCTCAATGAGAGATTACAAACACATGAAAACCTGGGGGCAGAGAGAATGCCATAGAAAGTTTTGCATAACCTTGGAAAAAATAAAAACAAAAGCTTCTAAAAACACTTATATACAACCTCCCCTAGCACATAGGCTCAGGAGTCAATCCATCTGATCAGATCAGGGTAGAATTAGGGTTACAATAGATATTCATTAAATAATACAAAAACTCTAAAACAGTCAAGTGTGTCCATTAATGCACTTGAAAAATATCTCAAAAGATCAGATTATCTTTGAAGATATCTCCCATTGCCATAAATTTGAGTAGACACATTAGCTTAATCCATCTACCCTCTCTGCAATTTGGAACACGTCGTCACCGCTATGAAACCCAAAGAAAAAATTTGAATATTTGAATTTAAACCCAAACGGTCACAGGTGCTGCATAAATACCTAATTGATGGCCTAGGTTTTAATCTTTATCAATATTTAAAATAGGACAGTCGATCTCTTTTAAGTCACCTGCAAGCTTAGGATTAGATCTAGACACGCATCATCTTGGCATGATGCCTTGAATGTTAACTATCTTCATCTTTACCTTTGAGTCATAGTGCCCACCGTCTGATCTTTACAAACTCATTTGATCTTTAACTCATCTTTAGCGCTGACTTCAACTCTGACTGGGACATGCGTCAAGATGTCACAATGGCTCAACGGTTAAAAACCTTTATCTTTCTCTTTAAGCCTTCACACCTGTCATCAGATGAAGAGAAACTTTCTCGGATGTGAAATATCCAGTGACAAGCCCAGTTTTTGACAACCTGCCATGCGTCATGTAATACCCACCTCTTGGTTTGCTTTTTAGTTTTAGTTGCCGATCTCTTTTAGGATTTTTCATGTATGTGTGGTTTATTTCAGATGGTTTAGAGGATATTTATGTATCACATTTCAGTATGTTATTGATTCATTGCTTAGAGTGTTATATCTCCTATTTGCATATGATTTATGGTTATTTCATGATGTTGATGTATATGTTAGGATGTCATTTCAATTATGGTTTTCTGACAATACTGACCCTAGGTTTATATGCACGTGGATCATTTATATGTTTTGCATTACTGTTTGACGTGCTTGATATGGTATGGGACAGAGTCGTAGTTACTTTCTTCGGCGAGATCCACACGATAAACTAGTCTCAACCATTGTCTGTTGTATTATATGCATGTATGCTCATCTTTGTGATGACAGGTTTGCAGGTACCGGGCTACGTCTTCCCTGAATTGGCAGGAGTGAGCGTGCCCTATCGCAATATCTCAATGGTAAGAGAGGGGAGATAGTA
>MU227675.1:209473-259610 GCA_018584345.1 Thuja plicata
TCATTTGATGTATCCTTTGTGTTAGTTCTTTATAGTTGTTATTCGTAGATTATCTTTCTTAAGTGATTCTACGTCAAGGAACCCTCGAGGATTGGTATCTGTGTATGAGTTGTTCTTATGTGTATGTTGTGTATCTCATTGTATTACTTCTGCATTGTTATCATTGTTGTTTGTAAACATTTAAAAAATAAAAAATTTATCCTGTTAACTCAGTGTCAAGTTTAGGTTAGTTCTCCTGGGTTCCCTGGCGGGGCATTACACGTCACAATGATGCATTACCTTGATCACTAATTATCCTTATCTTCTCTTTAAGGCATAGCGCATAACGCTCGATTAAAAAAAAATAGGCTAAAGATTAACTCTTTACCTGCTTCGACAACCATAGGCCCCACTTGATTAGAAAGGACGTGTGTCATGCAGGTGTAATGCCTCAAATGTTAACTTCCCTTCATCTTGACATTAAGGCAATACACAGAGTATTGGATTCATTCAAACTTGATCACAGTTTAACTAGCCAGAGACCTTGCAAAAAGGTGACCCCACTGTCTATGTGGCATGAAGGCACAATGCCTTGAAGAATATTCAGTTTGATCTGGGCGATTAAGGCTTTGTGATGAACGTCTGATTGATTCTCCCTGCAAGCTGACATCACATTCCACTAAGATCCTAGCCCGCTGCAGACACATGTCAATGGAGCATGATGCCTCAATGAATCTTCAAGCTTGATCTCAGTGATTAAGGCATCGCGACAATCATTGGATCTGATTATTTTATCTCACCCAGTATTAACTTCTCTTTAACCCTGGGTACTGAATCCTTTGTATCTCCAAGTAGCTGAATATCTTATTTAACTCTAAGTTTATTTAGAGATTGTGCGACATCCATAGGATTTGATTTGCATTGACGGTCTGCGCATAATCTTGAAATGTTTTATGACTTAACCCTTTTATTACAAGGTCAGGAGGTAACCGTAAGATTAAAAATTGATCAACAGCTTGCGCTAAATCTCTGAATTTGAAAAGCATTTTTGATCTCGTCGGGAGATTGAGATATAGACACAAGAGGTTAAAGCACACTTGGAAAATAAGAACTTAAGTGGTATGGAAAACTAATGAAAAAATAGAACATGCCACCGAAGGACTAGGGTTTTTACATTTAGGGCTTAACAAGACATGAACAAGGGTTAAAACCAGACCTAAAAATAGGTAGAGAGAAAGATAAAGACCATGAACCATGAAAAAAACCTTACAAGCTGGGCTCTACCCTTGTGGGAGCCTCATTTACTCCACTTGTAGCCAAAATTGCATAGGATAGGGAATTTTGGGTATCAGTACAAGAGATCTCTCTCTTATTTCCTTTTAGCATTGATTGCATATTTTCATCTTGTATCAATTTTGTTATATAATTCCTCTGGTAACTTGTCTGCAAGTTCAATAAGTGTCAATCTGTATCTCAGTAGAGTTACCACAATAGCTTCTTGGTGTAGGAGCCCCTAGGCTAATCCCTATTTCAAATTTTTTTGTGGCTTGTACTGACCTTAACCAAGTCAGTAGTGTTTAGTTTTGACCTTAGAAGGTGTTTCAAGAGTGTACCTAGGTGGATTTGACTAGGATCAATCCAACCTAGCGGTTTTGTGTTTTAAGTGTGTTTAGTGCTAGTTTAGCCTAAAAGTGGGAAAATGGGTCCAAAAGCCTTTAAGGCTTAGGCTAGGTTAAAAATGTTCCTAAAAAGGCATCTAGGATATTTTTACATCAATTCATATCGATGGGAGATCATTAGGATATGTTTTAACCAACAATGTCAAAGTTGTCAAAATGTTGCATGACAACATTTGCAACTTTTAAAAGCTGCATGACAATATTTGGCAGTATTGGATTCCTTTCAAAGTGTGATGATGGGTTGTTGTTGTAATGACCTATAATCATGGAGAAATAATATTTAGACATGGAGGATCCCATTTCCTGAGGCAAGTGGTTGTGATGTAAGATTTGAATTTGCAAGAAGAAGCTCTGTTTTACTATTTTTGCTCATAATCGACTACTTTTGTGTATGAGTGTTGATAAATGGATTGAATAGTGAGATCCAGTGTTACATTAGTGTGGTAGAGATATTTTTAAGCACTTTTTGTTTATATTTATAGTTTCTGTAAGTTCATTTGATTAGTTTAGTAAATTATTTTGTAAGTTGTGTAGTTGCTGGTGCTAACAGAGTGGATTTGAGAAAAATGGCTCCCCCATAGATTCCAACCGTGCATTTCATCATGGCCTAGATGAATATGGTAGGGGAGCCTCTGTATAGTGTATATATGAGTGTAGGAGTCTAGGAGAGAAAGTTAGCTATTTTTAAAGACAAGCCCTAGGCGAGTCTTATGCACCCAGTTAGGTGTTTTCCAGAGATCTAATGGTTTTTGATTGCAGGGGACGGATTGAAAGAATGAAACTAAGTATGATTTCATAAGCACATAGGTCCTATAGATACCTTCTAGAACAATATTAGGCATTTTCTATTCCATTTAGTTACATTTCCAAGCAGAAGTCATCAGACTACAGCAAAATAGCCAAATTAGCCCTAAATTCTAGGAACCCACTGTACGCAGGCCCTAGAACCCTAGGACCACCAAAAAATTTAATATCTTGGAAAAGGGTGTCAAAATATCCAATTTATTTTTGGGGTTATTTAGGATAATTATGAAAGAAGTGGGGAAAATTCACTGATTAGGGCTAATTGACCTATTAGGCCTAAAAGACCAAATTCACATAAGGTCTTGAGATCGTTTGAAAAAGCCTTGATTCACTATTCAAGAGAGATCCTATGGAGTGCAAGAAGTTTTATTAACATGGAATACACCCCCTTCAACATTTGTGATTGATGATAAGTTGAAAAAGAACTTGGAGTCTTCCAAGAAGGAGTAAGGGATTGAAGAGCACTTTGTTGATAGATACCCCAAGGTGAAGCACAAAAGAGACCAACTCATAGAGTGGTATTGGAGAAGTCCTAGGCTAGCTAAGAAAGGTATTGAAGGATCCTAGAAGAGAGGAGAAGATCTTGTGAGGACTAGGAACAATAAGAGTCCTAGATTTGGCTTGTGTAAGCACACCTTGCATGTTTCTATCAGATTGGTATCAGAGCCAAAAAGATTTGTCTTGTAGTGAATGTTCCAACCAGAAGAGTCATTAGGAGAGTCTACAATGGTGATAAATGTAGAGCTTGCAAAGAAAGTGGATGAGAAAGAAGAAGATAATATATTTCTCAAAGAGAGATTGGCCCAACTAGAACACAAAGTGGACCAAGTGGATGAAAAGACTGAGGAAGTAAAAGACAAAGTTGAAGGGAAGAGTAAAGAGATAGCCTTAAATGATGAAGTCCCTGAAGCTGACCCTGTCCTCACTGAAGATCCATTCTTGAAGGCACTAAAAGCCTTGAGTAGGAAGGCATTGGAAGGAGTTCCTATCTTTACTAGAAAGATGGAACCAGAGATAGTCCTAGATTGGATTGAAGGACTAGAAAATCACTTTGAATGTGATGGTATAACTGAAGCACAGAAAGGGAAAGTGGCAAAGGATAGACTTAGAGGGTCTACACTGACTTGGTCTAAATTCATCCAAGATGAGAGAGATAAGGAAGGAAAGAGACCCATTGCTACTTGGAAGGCTATGGTAGCCAAAATTAGAGAAGCATATGTACCTAAAGACTATGAAATTCAGTTGCATAAAAGGAGACAAAGTCTTAGACAAAAAGACTTGGATGTTAAATCTTACACTCAAGAGTTTCAAATTCTATACATGAGATCAATAATTGTGGAAGAGGAAAGTGTGAAGGTAGCTAGACACCTTAATGGTCTTAAATGGATTATACAAGATGAATTGATTTTACTTACTCATATCACTATTTAGAGATGCCACCAACTTGCAATAAAGGTGGAAAAGAAATTGTGAAAGAAACAAGACTCAAGTAATACAAGAGCTAGAGGTAGAGGAAGATATAACAGAGGTCAAAGAAGTGGATATGGTGGTAGAAGTTCAGAATCCAAGACTCAAGGAGAGACCAAGTTGACTGAACAAAAAGAGAGAAGTTCAAGCAGAGGAAGATTCAATAGAGGAAGAGGCTCTAATAAAAATTGGAGAGGACGAGGTAATATCCAAGGAAGAGGTTCCTATTTTGCAACTATGAAATGCTATCACTGCAACCAGATGGGACATCCTACCTATAGGTGTCCAGAGAAAGGCTCTACTTCTCAAGGAAGTGATAAGAGAGTAAAATTTGTACAAGAGGAGTCTAGTGGTGGAAAAAAACACCCTAAGGTACCCTTAGAATTAGAGGAAGGAGAAAATATGATGATAAGGAGGACACTGATCAAAGAACCAATGAGAGAGGAGCCAAGCCAGAGAAGAGAACTATTTAGAGTGAAGTGCAAGATGATGGATAAAGTGTGTAGAGTCATCATAGACTTAGGGTCTACTGCCAACATTGTGTTAGAGGAGGAAGTTAGTAAACTGAAGATGAAGAGGATTCCACATAGTAACCCATACAAGGTTACTTGGTTGAAGAAAGGACAACATGTCCTTGTGAATGAACAAGCATGGGTGTACTTCTCAATAGGAACATGTAAAGATAAGGTATTGTGTGTGCGACATCTTTCCTATCGATGCATGTCACCTTTTACTTGGAAGGCCATGGTAATTTGATAGACAAGACATGCATGATGGAGCTAAGAATGCATATTCCTTCAAGAAGGATGGTGTGACTTTCAAAATCTAGTCACTATTGGAAGAAGGAGAAGTGAAATACTCAGGCCCTAATGTCCTATTGGTGAGTGAGAAGGAGTTCCTAGAAGCTCTAGAAGAAGGAGAGGGAGTAGCATATGCTTTGGTTTTGAAGCCAAAGGAAGAAGACGCAAAAAAGATAGTCAAGAAGATAGAGATTACTAAAGAAGTACAAGAGTTTCTTAAGGAGTATAAAGACATTGTCAGTGGTGGAAAACCATCAAGACTACCCCCTAAGAGATCTATTATTCATCAAATTGACTTTATAACAGGAGATACCCTTCCTAACAAGGCTGCTTATAAAATGACCCCTCAAAAAAATGAGGAAATTGCCAAGCAAATCCAAGAACTCCTAAACCAAGGCCTAATTAGAAAGAGTATAAGCCCATGTTCCATACCCACTATCCTAGCACCCAAAAATGGAGGAACTTAGAGTCTATGCACTGATTCCAAAGCCATTAACCAAATAACCATTAGGTATATGTTTCCTATTCCTAGGATAGAAGACCTAATGGAATGTTTAGGAGGAGAAAAGTATTTTACAAAGATTAACCTAAAGAGTGGTTATCATCAAATTAGGGTCAATGAAGGAGATGAATGGAAGACGGCCTTCAAAACTATAGAAGGTTTATATGAATGGCTTGTGATGCCATTTGGGCTATCAAATTCCCCATCCACATTCATGAGGCTCATGAATGAAGTACTTAAGGAATACATTGGTAAGTTTGTTGTAGTGTATTTGGATGATATAATAATCTTTATTAGGACTAAATGACAACACTTAAGGCATCTAAAAGTTATGTTCAAGAGACTGCATGAAGAAAAGCTAATGATCAATTTGAATAAGTGTGAATTCCTAAAGTAGGAGCTATTGTATCTTAGTTTTGTGTTGTCTCATGGAGACCTCAAGATGGATCCAAGCAAGGTAGAAGCCATCATCAACTTGCCTACCCCAAAAATTGCAAAAAAGGTGAGAAGCTTTCATGGTTTAGCTCAATATTATAGGAAGTTCATTAAGCAATTTAGTGCTATTTGTACTCCTATGCTAGAAACCATAAAGGGTGGGATGAAAAATAATTTTGTATGAAATAATCAAGCTAACCAAGGATTTGAGTTGTTGAATAAGAAGATTGCCACTCAACCCATCTTGACCTTACCAAGTTTTGAGAAACTTTTTACAGTTGAGTGTGATGCTAGCAATGTTGCTATTGGGACAATTTTAAGCCAAGAAGGGAGACAAGTGGCTTTTCACAGTGAGAAGCTCAGTGATTCAAAGAGGAAGTATTCTTCTTATGAATTAGAGATGTATGCTCTAGTCGAAGCACTAAGGAAATGGAGGCACTATCTACTTCCAAAGGAATTTGTGGTGTATTCAGACAATAGCGCACTTAGCTTTCTAAATTCATAAGACAAGCTCATTCACAAAAAAATGAAATGGGTGGAGTACTTGTAGGCTTACACCTTCAACATCAAGCATTAGAAAGGATTGCAGAACAAAGTGGTTGATGCACTTAGTAGAAGAATTATGATAGTACAAGAAGTACAATTGCAAAGTATGGGCATTGAGAGTTTCAAGGACTTATATGCAGAAGATGAAGACTTTGTAGAGATATACAAGGTATGTAAAGAGTATAAGAATCATTTCCATGGTGAATTTTATGAATATACTATGCAAAGTGATCTATTGTTTAAAGGAAGTCAGTTATGTGTACCTAGAGGATCAATTAGAGAAAATCTAATTCAAGAAAAGCACAATAGTGCACTTAGTGGTCACTTTGGAGTCAATAAGACCAAAGAGTTAGTGTAGAGGTTTTACTTTTGGCCTAAAATGAATTTGGGTATTAGAAAGTATGTGGAATGTTGTGTAGTGTGTCAGTAAGCCAAAGGCACATCATCCAATGCAGAAATTTATCAACCTTTCCACATTCCAAGTAGACCTTAGGAATGTTTGAGCATGGATTTTGTTTTGGGATTGCCAAAGATAAAATACAGACTGGACATTATCTATGTCATAGTAGTCAGATTCAGTAAGATGACACATTTTTTCCCATGTAAGATAGTGCATGATGCTTGTCACATTGCACACTTATTCTCTAAGGAAGTGGTGATAATCCATGGGATACCCTTAAGCATAGTCTCAGATAGAGACACTAAATTCATGAGTCACTTTTGGAAGACATCGTGGCACAAAATGGGAACCAATATGTCCTTAGGGTTTGCATATCACCCTCAAACAAATGGTCAAACTAAGGTGGTTGGTAGAAGCCTTGGGAACCTATTGAGGTGTCTCACTAAGGAGTATGGTCAAGCTTGGCATCAACTCCTAAGACAGGAAAAATATGCATATAATGATATTGTAAATAGAACTATTGGAAATAGTCCCTTTAAAATTGTTTATGGAATACACCCTAGAGGGATATTTGAGCTTCAGAGAAATAAAAGATGGATCCAAGGGTAGTGGTTATGCATAAGACTTTGCACACTCCATGAAAGAGTTGAATAAAATAGTGAGAAAGACTCTAACAGAGAACATTGCAAAGATAAAGCAGAAGGTGGATGAAAGGAAGAAGGAAGTCCAATTCCAGGTAGGGGATCTTTTTATGGTCCATTTAAACAAGTCAAGTTTACAGAAGGGAGTACCACATAAGTTTCAGATGAGAATATTGGGGCCATGTGCTATTCTGGCCAAATATGGAAATAATGCATACAAGGTTGAGCTCCCTGAGGATATTGGTTTGTTTCTGATCTTCAATGTTACAGATCTGGTCCTCTATAAGGTTCCTACTCCAAATCCAGACTAGAGCCTTACTGAGGTTATACAAGATGTGGAAGACCTTATTTAACCCCTACACCACCTAAGAAAGCAGAGAAGATACTTGATTCCAGGGCCTACAAGAAGACTAGACATAGGACATACTATGAACATATGATAAAATGACATGGCCAAGGAGATGTAGAATCCACTTGGATCAAGGAGATAGAGTTCAAGAAGTTGGGAATTGATTCCAACTTGCTCAATCCAAGTATGGATTGAAAACTTTTATTTGGGGAGGATGGTGTAGGAGCACCTAGGCTAATCCCTAGTTCAAATTTTTTTGTGGCTTGTACTGACCTTAGCCAAGTCATTAGTGTTTTTTTTGAACTTATTAGGTCTTGGAAAAGCGTACCTAGGTGGATTTGACTAGGATAAATCCAACCTAGTTGTTTTGTGTTTTAAGTGTGTTTAGTGCTAGTTTAGCCTAAAAGTGGAAAAATGGGGCCAAAAGCCTTTAAGGCTTAGGATAGGTTATAAATGTGCCTAAAAAGGCCTCTATTATTTTTTTACATCAATTCATGTTGATTGGAGATCATTAGGATATGTTTTAAGCAAAGATGTCAAAGTTGTCAAAATGTTGCATGACAACATTTGCAACTTTTAAAAGTTGCATGACAACATTTGGCAGTATTGGATTCCTTTCAAAGTGTGATGATGGGTTGTTGTTTTAATGGCCTATAATCATGGGGAAAGAATATTTAGATATGGAGGATCCCATTTTTCAAGGCAAGTGGTTGTGATGTAAGATTTGAATTTGCAAGAAGAAGCCCCGTTTTACTATTTTTGCTCACAGTCAACTACTTTTGTGTATGAGTGTTGATAGATGGATTGAATAGTGAGATACAATTTTACATTAGTGTGGTAGAGATAGTTTTAAGAATTTTTTTTTTATATTTATAGTTTCTGTTAGTTCATTTTATTAGTTTAGTAAATTATTTTGTAAGTTGTGTAGTTGCTGGTGCTGACAAAGTGGTTTTGACTAAAATGACTCCTCCATAGATTAAAACCATGAATTTCATCATGGTCTAGATGAATATGGTAGGGAAGCCTTTGTATAGTGTATATATGAGTGTAGGATTCTAGGAGAGCAAGTTAGTTATTTTTCAAGGCAAGCCCTAGGCGAGTCCTATGCACTCAGTTAGGTATTTTCCAGAGATCTAATGGTTTTTGATTGTAGGGGAAGGATTGAAAGAATGGAACCAAGTATTATTTCATAAGAAAAAAGGTCCTATAGATACCTCCTTACAAGATTAGGCATTGTATAATCCATTTAGTTACATTTCCAAGCATAAGTCATTAGACTGCACCAAAATAGCCAAATTAGCGCTGAATTCTAGGAACCCGCTGTACGGAGGCCCTAGAACCCTAGGACCACCAATATATTTAGTGTCTTGGAAAAGGGTGTCAAATTATCCAATTTATTTTTGGGTTTATTTGGGAGAATTGTGAAAGAAGTGGGAAAAAATCATTGATTAGGTCTAATTGACCTATTATGCCTAAAAGACCAAATTCACCTAACGTCTTGAGATTGTTAGAAAAAGTCTTGATTCCCTATTCAAAATGGATCATATGGAGTGAAATAAGTTTTATTAACATGGAATACACCCCCTGAAACATTTTTTTATTGAAGAGAAGTTGAAAATGCACTTGGAGTCTTCCAAGGAGTGAGGGATTGAAGAACACTTTGTTGATAGATACCCCAAGGTGAAGCATAAAAGAGACCAACTCATAGATTGGTGTTGGAGAAGTCCTAGGCTAGCTAATAAAGGGATTGAAGGATCATAGAAGAGAGGATGGGATCTTGTGAGGACTAGGAATAATAAGAGTCCTAGATTTGGCTTGTGCAAGCACACCTTGAGTGTTTCTATCACTTCTTCAATCGTATTCTTATCTTATTCATTCCTCTTCTCATATTTTATTTGTTTGAAACCTGAAAATACTCTTGTTTCCTTAAGTCCTTCTAGATGATCATCTAGACTACATGGAACTTGTGAAAGTTCTGCGATTGGTATTGACTTGTCTACTTTATCAGACTCTATTTCACTTTCATTACCAAGTAATAGTTTTCTCCTTGTTCCTATAGATTGTCTCCTTCCTCTAGTTCTCACATATGTCCTCCCTCTTGGTTGTGCTACCTCTACAATTTTATTTTCACTTGGTTGTACCAAATATTTAGTTTTGCTTCTAATACCTTTCTTTCTCGGTGAGGACAATTGTACAACTTGCTTTTCAGCTACAATAATGGCTTGTTCATTCTCAATGTCTTTATCCATAGTATCATCAACTCCAAGAGATTTTGATAAAGTATCAATCATTTTACTTGCCTTCTTTATTGACCTAGGTACCAAAATACCTTGTATTATTTTATCTTTGACTTCCTCATAGGTGCCATACCTCTTTTCTTTAGGATCTATTGGCTTGGATAAGAAATCTTCTATATGTTTTGTGCCAATGTCAATATCCATCTCATATCCCATAGGTTGTATCCATTCAACTCTCAATCCAACTTCCTTAACTATACAAACATCTGTATCAACCTCAAAACATATGTTATCCTGACATTTAGCAACTAGTTGAGGTGGAACTCTGTATCTCTTGTGCATTCTATCTTGGAACTTCAAAAACTAACCAGACATGATTTCATCAAAGTTGTCTCCTAGACTCTCTATATACTGTTGTATATGATATATGACTGGTCTATTAGTTTTACAAACTATATCTCCAATGGAGGCAAATTAATTCTGATAATAGAAGAAAATACATACCAACAATGAACCAAATTTCAATGTGTTAGTCTTCACCTTTCTGATTGTGTTCATTTTATCTTCTATCTGCTTCAAAAAAACTTCACAGAGATCTATCTGTAATCCTATCTTTACTTTCTTGTATGCTAGATCATCTGCTCCACATGGTACACTATCCACTCAGGACAATTGAAACACTCTGTAAGATATGATGTTGCATGCATACCTTAACTCGAGATCTGTCACAGGTTATATTCTCATTCCTCTACCATTCCATTGTGCCTTGGTTAGCTCGATGAGATTACCCTTGACAATCTTCTTAATTTCCTTTGGTCTATCTCCAATAGGGAATGCGGTAATGATGTGCAAAATATCCTTAGTAATCTTAATCAATTCATCCAACCACATAAACTAGTCATGTACTCGATTGAGTACCATTCTTATCCACTCGGGTTTGAATACCCTTAGTAGATGTATTGCATGTGTCAATCCTCTTCCTTAAGTTTTCCATTCTCGCACAACTTACTAAATGAAGCATCAATCTCAACTTCACATAAATCTTTGATCTTGCAAATGTATAAATGTGTGGACATCTTCAATCAACAGAACTCATGGAGATATTGAAGATAATGCTCCCATCATGTCAATTTCTATGGCTATGGCCAGGGCAACTTGTATTTAGGGTTTACTAGCTCAACATTCTTCACTAGTATTGGGTTCTGTATCTTTGGTGCCATGATAATCTCAAAATGTATCATTTTAATCAAACTAGGGCACACTTGATAAAATACAGCTTGGCAACCACAACTCGATGTAACCAATTATCTCAAAAATTTCTGATAATACTTTTGCAAAGATTTAGAAATACCTTGAAATTGCTTTAAGTGCTTCATTGTAGTGATCTCTCTGCAGTGCTCAAGTGCTCTTAAAAAATGTTAGGTTCAAAATGAATAAAAAACTGACCTGTTTGTACCTTTTCCTTAGTTAGGGTTTCCAACGACTCTTTAAATGTGTAATAAATGCTCTTACTGAGCCACTTTTTAACTTTATACTGACTGCATAGTTACTTTTCTTGAATGAGTTAAAAAAAAACCATAAATAACAATGTTCAACCAAAACTTTTTACAACTTATCCAAATACATCTTAATATATGTTGATATGGATCTTAACTTCTAATACATATGAACTGATCTATAATATTTATAATAAGCTTGCAGTTCCTACATACCTCTCACCAATTAGGTGGAGCTCGATGCAACCAACTTGGTAGTGGCGGTGTTGTATGTTATTCTTAATGATGTTCCATCTTCCTGAGTCTTTCTCCTCCAAGTTATTTTTTCACCTGTTCTTTGATTTATTCAATAGTATTTGGTGCTTTCTCTGTAGATTCATCATTGGTTGGTGCATCTCCTCAGTATCTGGAGTTCCTTGCAAGGTTTCCTACCTTATAACAGTGAAAAAATGCCATGCCGGGGTTCCTCCATGCTCTTATGTTATTCCTTGCATGCATCAACAAGAAATTAGAAACAATGTGTAGATACCTTCCACAAGATAAACATGAAATCCTTGTATTATAATCCCATGGTATAGATGTGCCTACTCGGTTAGTATTGGCATTCTCTTAGTTAGGCATCCACTTATAATTTATTTTCTTTGTTCTGCATTCTTTAGTCTTGTGACCGTATTTATTATAATTCTTGCAGTAACCATCTAACTTTGGTTTCCTTGTGTTGTTAGTGATGTTAGTTCTGTACTCAAATGCTTTATGTCCATGTCGGTTACATCTAAAACAATAACCATCAAATCTAGGTGTACCCGGTACTTTTCCTCTTCTAGTTTTGCAAACATTAGCTGTGTGTCCAGGCTTCCCACAATAATTGCAACTTGGCTTCTTTTATTTTGGTGGGGGTACAGTACCTCGATCATTCAATGCATTAGACAATTCTCCTTTCTCGGTAGTGCTGTTCTCATTGAATCCAATGTCTATTTTGTCATTCCTTTACTTCTAATTCTTTAACTATTTGTCCAATAAATTCAATGCATCTTCATTTCTTTTTAGTACTTCATTTGTATCTTTTTTAGTTTTTAGTTCTTTGTTCAATATTTTAATTTCAGTTTTCACTCTTTGGTTCTCAAATTCCTTTTGTGCACTTTCTTGATTTTCAATCATAAGCTGGTTGGTCATATAAAAGTGAACTTGTGTCATTCTTAATATTTCATTGTCTTTCTCAGCTAGTTTGATTTCAACTTGTCTTTTATCATCTTCTACCATTTTCTTTTCATTTTTAGCTATCCTTTTTGATTCAATCAATTCTGTCATTCTTAACATGTTGACATCAAAATCTTTCTTCATCAAGTCCAATTCCTCGGTAAGTTAATAATTATTTTCAAGTACTTCTCTTATGGCTAAATCAGATTCATCATTAAAGCTTGCTTCATATGCTGTCTCAAGTGTATCAACTTGTTCTTGTGTAATCTTTAGTTCATCATATAGTTTCTTTCTTATTCTCAAAGATATTTCAAGTTTATTCTTCAAATCAATGATTAACTCTTGTGAAGTTTCCAACTCAAATTCAAGACCATCAATCCTCTTAGATTGCCTAAAACTTTCCACGAATAAGATCTTTAACTCTTAGGTGGTGAAACCTTTAACTCAAGAGTATTGTTCTCTGATACCAATTGTTGGAATAACTATGGAAAGTTGGGACTAAGAGGGGAGGGGTGAATCAGTACCAATAAAACTTTATAATCACATTCATTGTTGCTTGTTGTTTACTGAGTTCATAACTTGGAAATGAAAGTAATATAATACATATAAAACATATCATCAAAAAAATAAAAATAAGAACTCATAAAACCATGATTTGGTAATGCATAAATCCTTGGTTAGAGGACAAAACTGCGGTGGGGATGACACCCACAACCTTCACTAACTGTAGCATAAAGGGTGCTCAATTAATATCTTACAAAGTTTAGCCATTTTGATAGATTACCCAGTTAAGAGTATAATTAGACTTGTTAGGTCCACCTGGTTAAAGGATTTTACTAACTCTACACTTAGAGTTGTACCCTGTTAAAGGATTTACAATTACAAGATTGGTTAAGATCTACCCAGTATTGGGATTTAAAGCTCTTAATACAATAGTATCAATAACTCAACAATGTTTATAGTAATGCATCGAATGTAAACGTTGTTCAGACTCTATGTGCTCTATAATTTGTGTTACGTCAGTCCTCAAATTGTAACATTTATCTGATTCTAGTCTTCTGTAATTGAATTTTTGCTTGGTGCTCTATGCTCTTCTCTTGTTCTTCACTTAACTCTACTTCTTCATCAATAGTTCCTTCAACAATAATAGTAGAAACAATAACTTAGCATCATCCTCTCAACTCTATAATTCATCAAATATATGGATGAGTTTTTCCTCTTAATCTTATGCGTTAGGTACGCTGTAAATCTCTTTTGACCATTAGATCTTTGCAGCTTGATGACCATGTCACTTTTACCTTGTTACTTATTGTTTTTATTGGAAATGATACTTTCTTTAACTGTTTAATCGGCTCCTCAGATCTTCATCGTAATTTAACTCAATTGTTAATCATGTAACAAACTATTATAAATGATTGTAGCAATGTAATTAACGTAGTAACAATTCATTAAATGTGATCTGATCACATTTTTGATTTTCTATCTAACTCAGTTGAGTAACTCATTCAAATTAGTTATAAGAACTTCAATGCTTTGTGACTATCAACTCAGTGTCCTTCATTGCACTTAGTACTCAGTAATTGTAAGTGATCGATACTTTGTCTTTAACTTTGTACACTTTACCAACTTCTCTTCTATGTATTAGTTTATTGACTGGTCCGGTTTGCTTTACCGACTTGTCAAATATATGACTAACTCCTTTTACCGACTAGTTCTTCTTGACTCCATGACTTTGACATAAACTAATGACAATAAAACTATCTTGTAGATGTAACTCGTGCTAATGAGATGTAACTGATTGAATGTTTGACAATGTTAAGTTGAAGATAATGCAAGGAATTAAATTAGTTAATGTATTATATTGTCATTGATGTCAACTTAATATCATCTATACGGTCATGTGCATAATGCCAAAGACTTCAGAGAAATAATGGAACAAAGGTTATTCTTTTAGCAATGCATAAAAGTCAAGTATTCACTTAGTGAAAAACAACACCGACGGAGTGCACACCATCGGTAAAGGTAAAGAAAAATAGTCATAGTGATACCCGATGAGCTAAAGTATAGTGTTTCCTGACAAAGAAAAACCACAGGATGCCCGACGAGCTAAAAACATAGTTTCCCGATGAGTTAAATTCCAATGATGTCTGACAGACGAAGATCATGAAGCTAACTGGAGTCTCACCGACAAAACTGTCAGTTGTCACCGACAACTAACTGTAGTAGTGACCGATGGAACAGAGAGTTCATAAAATGACAAAATATCTAGCTAGCAAGAGCTAAAGATAGACTTAACTGGTTTTTTTCTTTGTTTCATTCGACTAGAGTTAAGTGATTTATTTAAAGATGATTTGTATAGTTGGCAAGAAGATAACTACGAGACAAATAAGGAGTTATGTTTTAAATCTAATTGGCTAGATTGTTTTTCATGCCAAGAATCAAGAATAAAAAAATAGTGAATATCATGTCTATATAAGAGACAAACTTAATTCATTTATGAATGGGATTAAGGGGAGTGAATAGAAAGCGGATGATGAAGAGAAACTGATGAAGAACAACTTTATGCAGTCCTGATCAAACAAGCTAAAGGAAGAGCTAAGGAATTCTGCAGACACCGATGAATAGTGAAGAAAAAAATCACAAAGCATAAAGTATGGAGCACAAAGGATTGAATTGATACATTGATAAGAGAGGTAATGTACTTAAATAGATCTGAAAATCTGTAATTCAAAGTTGCAGTATGAATAGGTCATAATGTTTCAGTTTAATGATTGAAGCATCAAGTCTCTTAACCGAGCATGACTTAACAGTTTTCTATATATTGAGGTACATCCCAAGGAGTGCCAAAAAGGTTGATTCATGAAAGTAGCATTGGACTTGCTCGATACCTATTGATAGTCTAAGAAGGAGGCTGATTCAAGGATGGTAGCAATAGATGCGCGATACTAAGTGACAACCTCTATGTATAAAATCCACTAACAAGGTTGCACTTAACCGTGTGTTTGTAACTTTTAACAGGGTTGGATCCTAATAGGGTTCACTTTAGAAGAGTGAAAATTTGGGGTACTGGTCCCAGTGGTTTTTCCCTTAACAAGGTTTCCACATTAAAATTCATGTGTTATGTGTGTATGATTCATTTCTTTACTATTTTTCATCTTACACAATTAACTCTGGATTGATCAGTATACTCTGCTTATTTACTGAGTTTTGGTGAATAGTATACTTCTTATCGGTAATCAAGAAAGAATAAGGATTGACAAAGCAAACCGACAGAAAATTAATCATTAATGTTATTTCATGGCATGCATCTTGTAGGGACATAATAATATGAGGTTTATTGATTGGTGGTTAAAGTTTGAAGGATAAACATTTGAGGCCACTGATTCACCCCCTCCTCTTAGTTATTACTAACAAATGGTATCAAAGCTTGTGTGCTTAGAAAGGAAGGTTTCAAGACCTAAGTCAAAGATCACAAGATGAACATACAAGATTTGCCCAAGTTGAACAAAGAAAACTTTACTTTATGGTAAAGCAAGATAAGACTCCACTTATCAGGTATTGGTAATGGTGTTAATTAATTCCTAGATACTGAATATGTGTTTCCCATAGGAGTATTGATAGTAGATCAATTGACATAGAATCATGAACACAACTGCATGGTCATAGAGCTTTCTTCCTCACTCTCTGATGCTGAATTTGAAGATGTTAAGGATTGCAAAACTGCAAAGAAGATGTGGGACAAACTGAAGCTTGTACATGGAGGTGATACAAATGTTCTGAGAGCCAAGGCAGAAAGCCTTAGAGGAAAGTTTGATGATCTCAGAATGAAAGAAGGAGAAAAAATCACACAGTAAAACACAAGAATCAAAGTAGTCAATTCTATATGAGGAGTTGGAGGTACACTTGAAGAGGAGATAGTGGTAAGTAAAATCTTAAGAACTTTATTGCCTGTATATGCTATTAGAGTTTCTACCATTCAAGAAATGAGAGTAGTAGAAAATAATATAGTTACTCTTGATAGTTTAATTGTTATTGATTTCATTTGATATGAATAACTTTGATAATAGTGTCTTACCAAACTTAGAGTCTGCATTTAAGTATTCTATGAGAATAAACAAATCAAGTCATAGACACACATCTAGAAGAGATAGTAAAAGTGAAAGTGAAAGTGAAGAAGAATATATAGATGAAATAGAAGCACTTATGGCTAGAAGAATGTAGAGAGGCAAATGTAAATACAAAGGCAAGTTGCCACTTGTATGCTTTAATTGTAAAGAGATTGGACACTTTGTTGCAAGATGTCCTAACAGAAGAAAAGATGACAGAGTTAATGATAGATATTTTGACAAGAAATCTGAAAGAGGTGATAACAAAGATTACAGAAGTTACCGACAATAAGAAAGAAGAGATACCCGAGACTATAAGGACAAAGGAAAGAAAGCCAGCTACCTAGATGCTTGCAAAGATGAAGATACTGACACCGAACCTGATGAAGACATCAAGATGGTATTTGTAGCTATGAAAGATGATTCAGATGAAGATGAAAGGTATGAAGAAATTGCACTCATATCTAAGGTTAGCAAGAATGACATCTGGGTTATAGATTGTGGCTGCACTCACCACATGACCAGTGAAAAAGAAAAGTTTAACACTTTTGAGTATTATAATGGTGGTATAGTAAGAATCGGTAATGATACACCTTGTAAAGTTGAAGGTAAAGGAACTATAATATTGAACGACCTGATTAAATGTGAAAATGCTTATTGGGTAAAAGGATTGAATTATAATCTATTGAGTGTTTCTCAACTGAATAATTTAGGTCACAGAGTAGCATTTGAGAATAAGAAGGAAAAGATCTTCAATGAATTAGGAAGATTGATTGGTACCGGTGAACAGACAAAAGGTAACTTATTCTATCTGAATGATACTAACACCACTTGCTTAATGACTAGAAATGAAGACATATGGTTGTGCCACAAAAGATTGTGTCATGTGAATTTTGACAACGTGATGAAAATAAGAAGAAGGAGAAATGTAAGAGGCTTACCAACGATGACAAAGCCTGACAACATCATGTGCAAGAATTGTCAAAAAGGTAAGATGACAAAGTCTAGTTTCAAAATTAAAACCCATACATCTGAAGATATTCTAGAATTAGTCCATACTGATCTAAGTAGACCAATGAGGACAAAGAGTTATTATGGAGATAGATATTTTATTGTCTTTGTTGATGATTACTCTAGAATGATGATAGTTATGTTTCTAAAAGATAAATCTGAAGCATTCATGATGTTTAAATGGTATAAGGCTATGGTTGAAAAACAAAGTGGTAAGGATATAAAATATTTGAGATCAAATAGAGGAGGAGAATTTATATCAGATGAATTCACTAATTTCTGTAATGAACATGGTATAAAAAGATAGGTTTCTGCACCAAGAACACCACAACAAAATGGGATTGCTGAGAGAAGGAACAAATCAATAGTTGATTGTGCTAGAACACTAATTTGATAGAGAAAGGCATCACCCAAATCTTCTGGAGGGAAGCTATCAGCACTACTGTCTACACAATGAACAAAGTACAATTGAAGAAGGACACAAAGAAGGCACCTTATGAGCTATGGTATGGTAAAACACCCAATGTAAGTTACTTCAAAATATTTGGTAGTCAATGTTATATCTTAAAGGATGATATAAATGGAAAGCTTGATGCCAAAAGTGATGAAGGTATCTTTCTAGGGTATTCCACCAAGAGAAAAGCTTTTAAATGTCTTATCAAGGCTTCTAACAAAATTGTTGAAAGTGCAAATGTAAAGATAGATGAATTTGCAGAAAAGAATGAGCTGGAAAGAACAAAAGAACCAGAGGACTAAAAAATTTTTGTATACTATGAAGAACCCAAAACTCTGCCCGAGAAACAGTGCTTAATTCCAGAACAACAGAATGTTGCAACCGATGGTCAGGCTGCAATTACCGACGGTCAGGATAATGATCAAAATAATGTGCAAGGTGATGAAGAACATAATGAAGGACAAAATGATGATCAAGATGATAGAAAAAGAGATGAACCTACACTTGCAAGATATGTAAGAAGGAACCATCTAGAAATCTAGATCATAGGAGATAAGAAAGCTGGTACAAGAACAAGAAGTAAGTCTTTAAACTCAAACTATTTAATTTGTGAGTTTGAGCCAAAATCTGTCAATGCTGCACTAGATAATGAAGAATGGATAAGTGCTATGAATGATGAAACTGAGCAGATTGAGAAGAAAAATACATGGTCACTTGTGCCAAGACCAGATGACAAGAATGTCATTGGTACAAAAATGGATATTCAGGAATAAGCTGAATGAGAATGGAGAAGTCACAAGAAACAAAGCAAGACTAGTATGCAAGGGGTATGCACAAGAGGAAGGTATAGAATATGGAGAGAACTTTGCACCCATTGCTAGGTTAGAAGGAGTAAGAATATTACTTGCTTATGCTGCATATAAAGGATTCAAGGTATATCAAATGGATGTCAAGTCTGCATTCCTGAATGGAATACTTGAAGAAGAGGTATACATTGAACAACCAGAAGGGTTTGTCGATCCAGACAAGAGAAACATGGTATGTAAACTTCACAAAGCCTTGTATGGATTAAAACAAGCTCCTAGATCCTGGTATGAATGACTTCATTCCTATATTATAAGTATTGGATTTGTAAGGACTAGTGAAAATAATAATCTTTATTTGAAGGAAGATATTGATGCTAACAGTTTGATTGCTGAAATATTTATTGATGACATCATATTTGGAGGCAATGATATGCTATGTAAATCATTTACTAATGAGATGAGAAAATATTTTGATATGTCTATGTTTGGAGAGATCAAGTTCTTTCTTGGTCTACAACTCATTCAACAATGTGAAGGTATTTTCGTTACTCAGTCAAAATACATTAAAGAGGTCTTTAAAATATTCAAGATCGAAGAATCCAAACTAGTTGGAACACCGATGGCTACTGGATGTAAGTTGACAAAGGAGGACAAGACAATAGAGGTGAATCAGAATTTGTACATATCAATGATTTGAAAACTCATGTATGTTGTACACACTAGACCAGATATTGCACATGCAGTAGGAATTGTTTCTAGATTTTCTGCTAATCCCAGGGAATCACATATGACTACTGTGAAAAGAATTTTAAGATATCTGAAAAATACTAAAGAATATGGCTTATGGTATAGAAGAAAAGGAAAATTTGAACTTAAGGTGTTTATCGACGCTGATTGGGATGGAAATCTTGATGACCAGAAGAGCACAACTAGAGGAGCATTCTTTATGGGTGACAAAATTTTCACATGGATTAGAAAAAAGCAAGGATGCATCTCTCAGTCTACTGCAGAAGCAGAGTATGTTGTTGCTGCTACAAATTTCTCAAATATTGCATGGATCAAACAGTTACTGGAAGGTATGCATATGAAGATCTTAGAACCAGTGATTATCTATTGTGATAACACCAGTGAAATAAACATTTCCAAGAATCCAGTCATGCATTCCAAGACTAAACACATTGCCATCAAGTATCATTATTTGAGAGAACAAGTTCAAGCGAAGGAAGTGATACTTGAGTATGTGCAATCAAAAGAACAATTGGCTGATATCTTCACCAAACCACTGGCCAAGGATACATTTGAGTACTTGAGAAAAAGACTAGGGGTCAAACCCTTGTCTATCAGTTAGTAAAATGACCAAAGGCTGCATCAGCCTACATGTTAGCAGAATATCATTAATGTTGATGCAAGAAAAAAGGTGAACTTCAAAGCTACATCTATATACAGACAGGTATATATCTTCACCAAGCACCAAAGCATATTGTTGTATTACTGATAGATAAGGGAAATTCAAGGAATATATTATGGATGGAAAGAAATGATTGTTTGACATGAATGTAAGATATTTGTTAAATATTTGTTTGGTATTGCTGTCAAAGGGAGAGAATTTATCCATATTATTTGATCTTTCTAGGGAAAGATATTATCCACTATTGCATTACTCCAATAGGGAGAGATTATAGCCTTAGGGAGAGAAATTATATGAAAAGATTATACAAAGGGAGAGTTGATGACAAGAGAAAAAGACATCAAAAGAGAAGAAAAGTCAAGGGAGAGAAATTGACACAAGGAGAGGACACAACACATTAGAAGACAAAGAGCTACAAGAATCAAATCTAAGCTAAAATAGAGCTTACCGATGGGAGAGATTGATGACATGTAACTGATTGAATGTTTGACAATGTTAAGTTGAAGATAATGCAAGGCATTAAATTAGTTAATGTATTGTATTGTCATTGATGTCAACTTAATATCATCTGTACGGTCATGTACATAATGCCAAAGACTTCAAAGAATCAATGGAACAAAGGTTATGCTTTCAGCTATGCATAAAAGTCAAGTATTCACTTAGTGACAAACAACATCAACAGAGTGCACACCATCGGTAAAGACAAAGAAGAACAGTCACAGTGATACCTGACGAGCTAACGTATAGTGTTTTCTGACAAAGCAAAACCACAGGATGCCTGACGAGCTAAAAACAAAGTTTCCCGACGAGTAAAATTCCAATGATGCCTGACGGATGGAGATCAAAAAGATAACTCTAGTCTCACCAACGGAACTATCAGTTGTCACTGACAACAAACTGTAGTGGTGACCAACGGAACAGAGAGTTCATAAAATGACAAAATATCTAGCTGGCAAGAGCTAAAGATAGACTTAACTGGTTGTTTTCTTTGTTTTATTCGACCAGAGTTAAGTGATTGATTTAAAGATGATTTATACAATTGGAAAGAAGATAACTACGAGACAAATTAGGAGTTATGCTTTAAATCTAATTGGATGGATTGTTTTTCATGCCAAGAATCAAGAATCAAGAAACAGTGAATATCATGTCTATATAAGAGACAAGCTTAATTTATTTACGAATGGGATTAAGGGGAGTGAATAGAAAGAGGATGCTAAAGAGAAATTGATGAAGAAAAAATTCATGTAGTCTTGATCAAACAAGCTGAAGGAAGAGCTAAGGAATTCTACAGACACCGATGAACAGTGAAGCACAAAATCACAAAGAAGAAAGTATGGAGCACAAAGGATTGAATTGATACATTGATCAGAGAGGTAATGTACTTAAATAGATCTGAAAATATGCAATTCAAAGTTGCAATATGAATAGGTCATAATGTTTCAGTTTAACCATTGAAGCATCAAGTCTCTTAGCCGAGCAGGACTTAACAGTCTTCTATATATTGAGGTACATCCCAAGGAGTGCCAAAAAGTTTGATTCATGAAAGTAGCATTGGACTTGCCCGATACCTATTGACAGTCTAAGAAGGAGGCTGATTCAAGGATGGTAGCAATAGATGCCTGATACTAAGTGACAACCTCTATATATAAAATCCTCTGACAAGGTCAGACTTAACCGTGTGTTTGTAACCTTTAACAGGGTTGGCTCCTAATAGGGCTCACTTCAGAAGAGTGAAAATTTGGGGTACCGGTCCCGTGGTTTTTCCCTTAACAAGGTTTCCACGTTAAAATTCATGTGTTATGTGTGTATGATTCATTTCTTTACTATTTTTCATCTTACTTTGTTAACTCTGGATTGATCGGTATACTCTACTTATTTACTGAGTTTTGGTAAATAGTTATACTACTTATCGGTAATCAAGAAAGAATAAGGATTGACAAAGCAAACTGACAGACAGTTGATCATTAATAGTATTTCATGGCATGCATCTTGTAGGGACATAATAATCTAAGGTTTATTGATTGGTGGTTAAAGTTTGAATCATTAATGTTTGAGGCCACTGATTCGTCCCCCCCCTCAGTTATTACTAACACATGCATCATAAAAATATACAAGTCGGGAATGTACATTATCAAATGAGATAAAATCTATCATCAAGTGGCTAAAAATACATCAAGATCCTCAAACATAGGTGCTAAGAATGGCTCCCACTAGAAGTTGTGGGTATAGAAATCAAAGTACCACTCGTGGATGGCCTTGTCCCACTACCAGCTCCTATACCTACATCTAGATCCCTTAGAGGTATACCAGTTGGACCTATCACAACTTGCAAATCTGTATGAACTCTATGAGATCCCCCTACCTAGAAATATCTACGTAGGATGGTGCTATCTTCCCTGCGGGTACCACTCCAAAATACAATTTCCTATTATACACTCCTCTCTTACCCTCATAGATAAGATCTTGGATATCCTCTTTGGAGGGACCCACTACAGAAACTTTCTTTGACTGATGAGCCATCTTCTTTGCATGGCTCTGGGCTACAATTGCATCATCACACTCAGTGGTCAGTCTTGCAATATCTGCTTGAGCCTAGGCTAACTATACCCTCAACTGTCCCACCTCTGTCTACACCTACTGTAATTGGGTCTATAGGGTATCCACCTATGGTTGTTTTGGTTGTGCTAGTACAAAAACTCTCACTACCTTCTATGGTACATGTGCACCTTTGTCCTAGACATCCATGGCTGGAACCCCTGATCTCATACAATGCACTGCCCATCCCTCATCCAAAGGATCATCTCCTCTTTGTTATAGTACTTGTGGACCTACGACCCCCCACCACCACCTCTATCTTAACCCCCTTCATCACTTGCAACTCTACCACTCGTCACTTCTCTGTTCCACCTCTGATGTGACTGATCATCCTCAAAATTTGGCATAGGCTCATCTGGTGCTGTCAAATGTGGAAAAGAGTGTGTGACCAACCACTCTACATACTGCTCAATCATCCCAACATCCATAATATGTATATACAAAGACCAAACTTGTGGTGCCAACCCAATATACTCATCATATTCTCTATCAAATTGAATCATTAGTCCCCATGCTACTCTCTCACCTATGGATGGGGCATAGATTATGGTCCCCTGAGTTATGGACAATACCCTCCCATGCTGTCACAACACCTGGGTGCAAATAAATCTCTCAATAATCTGTGTGGTCCTCCCAATCATATATTTAGACATAAATGCAAATTAAAACTCTATGGAATCCTCCTCCCATTTCTCACAATCTAAGTATGGCCTCCACACCATAGTATCAATGTCATCCATGACCCATCACCAGTCCTCCAACTTTCCCAGCTTAGACTAGACAAGTCTGTCGGTATAAGTATAAATGTAAGGATATGTGGTCGGTCAAACTCTATCCATAAGTGGCCATGTAACTAGGATTTTCTCCAAAGCCCATATCTGTAACACCATCACTCTAGCTAATAAACTTGTACATGTACCATACAAAACCTAATGTAAATCATGATATAAGTGGGCTAGAAGAAAGGTGCCCCACATATAACATGTTTGTGATGCTATCGTAATCTCTAATACCCAACCCCATCCAATTGAAAAGCCATGTGATTTATGATTGGGACACATGAAGCATATCTATACTGCCATAAATGATGGTAATGGATCATATAACCTAACCATATCTTCCCATGGTACCACATACCCCACAATAGTACAATCATAAAAATTCTCCTCAACACATAAACCCGAACATCACTCTGACTCGTACTCCAACAAATCCCTAACTACTAGAATGTACAAAATATGATACACTTCCTTGGGGTTGACCATCATCCCACTAGTTGGAAGGTGGAAATTATTATGCTCATTGTGCCATCTCTTAGCGAGTGCAGTTAGTAGACCCCTATTAACTATGCAATAGGACATATCAATCAATGAAACCAATCCACAAGCACCAATCACCTCTTGATATGTCTGGGATAATCTAGGAATCATTGTAAAGACACCATGATACTATACCCACATCTAAAGAACCGTAAGTCAACCTATCATACACAACATTTCACCTAGTCAATCATATATCAATTTTAGGTTTTAATCAAACATCCATAAGACCTCAATATCCAAGACTCATATCAATCAATCTATGATCCTCATCTATCATGAGGCCACACATCAACACCTATTAACACATATCAACTCATTTGATATTTATATCAAATATCATTGAGCATCAATCTATGATCCTCATCTATCATGAGGTCACGCATCAAAAAAACAATCAACACACCTCACCATAATCAAGTCATACACCATAAACATTTGACTAAACATCAACATTTAACTTCATCCTACCAATCAGATGCATGCACTATTCTATACACATAATGCGCTCAACTACCAACACTTTGCACTGAAAGTGGTTATGTGCTAAACTATCATAGCTATGCGCTATACTATTCATTGTATGCGCTATCTTAGGGTATGCACTAGACTCTTGACACTATGGGATAAAGTTTATAACCTATACGCTACATCTAGTATCTACCTAAACTACCCTAGTTATGTTTTAAATTACCGTCAATATGCGCTAAAATACCTAATTCTAGCCAATAAAATACCTATGCTTATGAGCTTATTCGAGTTACCTGTGTGCTAAAAGAATCAACCTATGCAATAAACTACAGTTTGCATGCTGTAAAGAAATTAAACACTTTTTAAAATGTGCATACAAACTTGAAAAAAATGACATTAGCAAGTAAATTTTTTGGGTACATACCAGGGGCCCATACTCAATAGGTCTCTGGAAGTGGCAGACTCACTTGAAACAATGTTGTGCATGTGGAATGACCATGATCTCAATCAGACGACTGGAGGAGGAGAGGTAAAATCCAAATAGTAAAGGAGAAAATGTATAGAAACTTACCATTTTACCTCATTTATAGGGGGTTGTCATCACATTACGCTATTTTTCACCCCTGAACTTCAAAATTTTCACCTTGAGCTATTTTTCTATCTATCTGGAGATGAATCTCTTATTTTTTAAACTAACACCCATTTTCCACCATCCTTCGAAAAATATGAAAATTTTCCAAAATTTAACCATATCTTTCACAATTTTTCTTGATTCCTCTCCAGAGGGGGCATGCAACCTATCAATAATATTTTTTGACATCAGGGCATATTTTTAACAAAGATATCATATACGCTTTTCATCAAACATTGTGGAGTCAGAGGCATCAATCAAATCACATTACCAAATCAGGCAGGGGCATTCAACAATGTTCTTTGAAACAACGTTTTCCTGGCACATTAATTCATAGAGGGGCAGAATGTATAGGTTAAGAATTGGTCCAAATGCATTATTAATTAAATAAAAGTTATTTAATTAAGATTCTAAGTTTCTATTATGTAATTAAATTTAAATATTTAATTATATAATTCACACTTCTATTAATTCTTCAAATCTATTCAAATTCACTCTAATGTATTAAATTTTATTTTTAATACACTTTCCTCCATAAACTCCCTTTTTGAATAAATTTTATTTATTCAAATTCCCCAATTTACCCATTCTTATAACCCATGATTAAAATTAATTTGATTTAATTTAAATCCTAAACCTATCCTAGATTCCTAACCTACACCCATCACCCTCATCCCACTATGCCTATAGTTGGAATTAATCTTTGATTAAATCCTCAATTCCCTTGATTATTAATCTCATTAGATTAATGAGAAGCTCACACATGTGTGATAATATCTTCCCATAGAGGATTCAATTCCCTTTTTCATAAAAAGACCAAACCACTTCTCTTACACTTATCCCCCCTTCTCTCTTCTAAGTGTCTCAGGCCACCCATCTCTTACAACTTGTTTCCATGTCATTGACCTCTCTCTCTCTCTCTCTCTCTCTCTCTCTCTCTCTCTCTCTCTCTCTCTCTCTCTCTCTCTCTGGGACACTCCTTTTCCCTACATGTCTCATATGTGGCATCCCCATAGGATCCACCTCATCATGGCCACCAAAAAATCTATAAATAGAGCCTCCTCTCAATGCATTTGGATCCATCTCTTGTTTTAATGTCATAATTACCTTCTTTGCATTCAAGTTTCATTTGTAGCATCATAATTGCATTTTATTCTTGCATTCATAGTAGTTTCACGCTAGATTTCAAAATGCTTTCATTACTAACTAGCTTTTAGATTCATATTATGTTTGCATGTCATTGTAGTTTATCATTTAGTTTTGAATCACTAGCTTAAATATTGCATTTACATCATTGCCATTTGATCCATGTTACAAGCTAGTTCCTCATACTACCCTTGTGATTTGTTGGACCTTAATCATAGTTTTTGCATAATAGTATCAACTTAATCCTCTTAATTTAGTTTATTATCAACTTTGTTTGCATTATCATCATATTTTTGCATCCTTGCACATCATTTTGAATCTCATTCATCAAGTTGTCATCTAAATGATCTTATGTGTTGTTGAGATCCATTAAAAAAAAAGATCAAATAGGTCCTTGGTGATAGAGGACCATGAGACGCTTTTGGAAACTAACATATTGCACTTGATTAATCTCTTTAGTTTCTAATTTAATGTTTCATGTGTGTGTTAGTTATGGCTATTTTTGATTAATCTGATTTCTAACATACAGATCCAAACACAAAAAAAAATCACAAGTTAATTTTCCAACCTATTAGATAGAAAGGTGAAGAGCCTTAGTACGATTTAATTGGAAAATTTTGTTTTGTTAAATTTACATGAGGAAACCACATCACAAAACCTATACAAGAATTTTAGGTACTTGTACACACCTTGTGATTGTATAATGACAGTTCTATGATGAATAATTATAATGAGTCTAGAATATGATTATGGTCCAAATATGTGTTGTTTGAGTAAAAAAGTAAGGGTATGATCATTGCATGATAGTACTATATTTTTTTCCAAGTTGTTGGGATCACTTGGTCATGATTTGAAACTCAAAATGGATGTATAAGTCGTTACTTTACTCTTTAAGGAGATGCGGTACAAATATTATTAATCTACTAGTGAGGCCTTATCTATTAGTAGAATACATAAGGGGAAGGATAAAAATAAGGATACAAAAAAAGACAAGTATAGATCCCCTTCCCATTGGATATCCTAATCTCCTAAAAAGTCTTAGGCTAGGTGTTGGAATGAAAAACAATTGGGAACTCATGTAGAGACTCCAAATAAGAGAAAAGCCTAAAGAGAAATTATTGAAATGATGAGTTTGAAATTTTCTTGTCTAGATGATGTTGGTTCCTTTATCCCAACCTTGAAAATTATATATTTTATGGTGCATAGTTTATTTATTTTGGGGATTCTTTCATATTATTTTACTAGGGGTAGTTTTCAAAATGCAAAGAATATGATGGAAAGAATATGTACCTCAATTATAATTTTCTTTTGAGAATAGTTGGTCACAGAAGAGTCTAGATTTCATTTCCTAATGGATAAACAAAGGGGATCAAAGGTTTCTATGCATACTTGTTTTGGCATGCAACTTGTTATTAGTTATCAAACTTAATGATGTGTGATTCTCTTTAATGGAGGATGTGAGATGATGCAATGAGCTATGGTACATGTGCTTGTTTGGGAACATTGTTTTAGTTAAATTTTTGCACTTGTAGTGTTGTATATTATACCATTAACAATTTCACACTCTATTTGGGACAATTCTTTAGTGTGTTTTCTCTTAGATTAGCTTAAGCTTATTTACTCTCTATCATATCTTATAAAATAATTTTAAAATCTACAACTTAATTATCTTCATATGTTGATTTCAAGACTAGGCCCCATTTTATGGATCCCCACACATTGTCACCTTTTTTCTGGTCTCTTTTTGAGTGGACTAGGGTTCCTAGCACCCTAGCTTCTTCAAAAGAGGTACAAGTTTAAATGTGTGCAAGTATCGGCCTCCATTGTTTGTGATCCAGTCTGAATATTTTTATTTGATTGTTGGGTTTTGGCCTAAATTTTAAAATATCTCATGAACACTATATAAAGCACATATTTTATCATTCATAAGTTACAAGTTACAATCTAAGAAGACATTACTATTAAAAAATGTATTTTAGATATAATTATTTAACACATTGGCCAACAAGCTACAAAAACCTACATGCGAGTATGATTTATGTTGATTATGTTTTTTTATCATGTTATTGCATCAAAATTTGTAGGATGCATATAAAGAGAATTGCATCACTTCTATTTCCATTTCTAAGGTTTAATTTTTTTTCACTTTATTGTTTTCATTATCATTAGCTTTTTTCCTTCTAAGGACAATTTCTATTTTTCATCAATCATTATTGTTGTGGGACGTGGGAACACCAACATAGGGTTTGACTTAGGAAATCCCCTATACAACACAACCATTTTTCCCATTTTTATGTGTGCAAGTTTAAATCCAATGACAATGAGTGTTATGGGAGTGCAGGGTAGATAATGATAAACATTCCTAGATTTCAAATAGGTGGAAACACTTGGCGTAGGGAACCCTCTTTAATCATGTATGATACTTTTTGATTGAATTCTGGAGAGACTCACCTACAAGACCTTCTAACTACATTTATCTTTCACTATTTCAAGATGAAAACCCCTATGAATAGAGCACTCTCTAGCCCTATCTCACACATTTATCTCTAAGTTGCAACTATAGTTTTCTCTATGTATCTTATTTCTAAATCTATTCTACTGTGCTGGTTTTTTCTATGACTTGAATTTATCGCAAAAATTGATCATTTTTTCTAGATTATTAAAACTAGATCTTAAACACACATTTCACAATATAAATTCCATTACAACAAATGAACATGAATACAAATGTTTAGATCTCCTATTAAGAATATAAGTGAACCAATTTATATTTCAATGTTATGCTATGGAGATTTGAGATCATAGTTTGCATCCATAAGCCTAAGATCTCATTTCCATACATATAAATACTATCCAATATAATATTTTATCTTATAGTGACTAGATTTGTAGATTCTATACAAATTCACCATACTTACTAACAACAAAAGGAAGAGATGTGAACTTATATTGTTCATGCTTTCTAAGTACCTAAGAAAGCTCCTTAAAGATAAATTTATCTATAGATGCTAGAGAATGGACCACAAAGTTAGTAAGCTTCTAGGGACTCTAATATTAGTTAAGGATACAAATGATTGTGATCTTGAACTTGATGTTTACAAAACTGTATGAAAATTAGAACATGATCTAGTTTTATTATTGTTCTCATATATCTTCTAAGGTATTGGCTTAATTTATTTAAATATATTTTGGTCCAATTAATTTTCTTTCAATTTATAAGACTTTGTATTATGTATCTTTAATATTATTTTATGAAATAAGTGTATTTACTTGGTACAATATTTAAGTTCATTAATCAATATGAAGAATTTAAAGTAAAAAGAGTAGGTTTTGAATGATCATAAAATTAGAATTAGAAAGATAATACTCTAATGCATGTCATTTTTATTAGCTTGAATTTTATAGATATATTTAATAGTATACTCTAAAAAATCAGAATTATAAAATAAATTTCTCAATTCAAATTATTAATTTTTTTCAATGATATATACCTTTAAATTATAATCATAAGAAATTTCCATGTTAGCATTACTAATTTTAAACCCTTGGTGAATCTTATTATAATTTGGAAGCACCCAAATTTCTTTCTTCATCCTACTTAAGATGTATTTAATTATCCTCATCCTCTCCCCAATGATGTATTTAATTATCCTCATCTTCTCCCTAATGATGTTCTAACTAATTTTTATTCTTATCCACATAATAAAGCTTGGTAAAGATTTGCCTATTAAGTTAACTTTTTTCTCATATTTTATTTTATCTTTGTGCAAATTAAGAAGAAAGAGAGTAATATTTTTTTTGTGAATATATACTTTAATATTTTAAAGAAAGTAAATTTTATAATCTAATATTAATACACATATTTTGAATGTATTACCAAATAAAAATGTAAAGTTGATTTATAATTGTTTGCATCTTTTTGATGTATAGTGATGTAGTGTCCTCCCAAAAATATATTATTAGGAGATTTACTTTCTAGTACATACATAGTTACTATACATACATGTTGAGTATATTTATTTTAATAGAGGATAGAATGTAAATTGAGAATTGAGCAACATTAAGTAGAAATCGTTATTTATTATTTTAAAATAATATTTTTAAGCAAACTTAAAAATATAAACGGATTTGTAAGGATTTAAAGTAGTATATAAATGTAATTGTTGAATAGTCTTAAATTTTAATAATGTTCATCCAACCTTCCTAAACTAATATATTTACAATGATAGGAATAAATTTTTTTTAAGTTTACTTAAGAGAAATAAAAATATATAAATTAATTATTTATATATATATATATATATATGGTTGTATTTCACTTCTATTTAATCCAGTCAGCACACTAAATCTATTTCCAATTTTCTCTTGATTTATTCTTAAGATAACATATATTTTCCTCAATGTGTAGTTGCATGAAAAGTAGTAGAATGATACAACTTTAAAAAATGGTTAACATGAATGGTTGAAAATTTCAATAGTAGTGTTTCTATTATTAGGTTAGTTTTGGATTGTTATCATTCAAAATAAATGATATATGGTACAACTTTGGTGAGATGCTCTTCCCTACCATTTTATTATTGATTCCCCCCTTTTATATTCTAAAGTTTAGGTTGAATCCTATTCTCTTTACATATTTCTCTTTCTATGATTACTCCTTTTAAGGTAGTCGTGCTTTCCCATGCTAATCCTATTGTGCATGCTCCTAATAGGTCTAAGTAGTAGCTTGTGATTTGTATTATCAAATGCTCCATTAGATCGGTACTTTTAGAGTACAAAAAATGAACCACTATGAAGGACAATGAAACCACTTGAGGATTTGAGTCTCGAATATCCACTCTAAAAAACCTTCTGGTAACTGCGACCTTTGAGTTTGTTCACTACTAAATTGAATGTGTGTTTAATCAAGCATAAAAAATCTAATTTATTTAGGCACTAGAAACCGAAAACACAAAAAATAAAACATATAACAACTATGAAACTACCAAAATGAAAATAATATAAAGAATTAAAATGATTAAACAACAAAGAAAAGAAAGAAATACATCACCCACAAATGGTATTGAAGCTCTAGCAAGATTCAAAAATTTATCTTCCCCTATACCTAGACACATAAGACTAAAGAAAAAATGTTGGGCAACTACCTTACGAGGTTTGCCTTAATGAAACCCTTGTTTAAGTGCTTTCACCTCTAATAATAACCTTAGACAAGATAATAGAAAAATAAGCCATTAAACCTATATGAGTGATAAAAATGTAGATCATAATAAAGTTAATAAAATAAAAAACTCAAGGAGTTACTACCTGTTAGGGGGTTAAGAGTAGCCTTCATTTGAACTTTATAAGTTTATTTGTTTATAATAGTCAAAATCTCACTCCGTTCATTTTCCTACCTTGTTGTTTCCTCCAAAGCCTTTTTTGTCCGAGTCTTTCAAATCTAAGCCTTTGGCGTCATCAAATTCATTTATGGTCTATTATAAGTTGATCACTTAAGCTTTCAAGTCATTCAAACCTCTTTGAACCCCTTTGAACTCCAGTTCAAAGTAGTTCAAAGTAGTTCAATAACGGTCCAAGTCTTTTTACCGCTAACGATGTGTTCCTGTAGGAAAGCACGCGACATTTCCCACTTGTGAGGTGTTGAACCTCTTTGAACCTCTTCGAACCACAGTTCAAAGTAGTTTAGAAAGGAATGCAGGAAGGATTATTAATGACGTGACGTCTGACAAGACAGGCCGATTGAGGTGGCACGATTCTATTTGCTGAGTCAATGTGCGGAAATCAAGGAAATCACTTGCACGGGTGAAAATATTTGATTTGAAAGTAAATAATGATGATTGGGGAAGGTGGCAGGTCTCGAAGATATAGTTTGATTTGAAAAATTCATTTTCACGTCATGCGGCATTGAAGGCTTGATTAATGCCCACATGAAGCTGTCTCTTCCACGCTTCAAACTGCAAATAAAAGAAGCTTTGTAACTTATTTTTTCCCTATTATGCATTCGCAGACTCTTAGCACTGGGAAGGCAGTTTGTTCGGATTCAGCTCTTACAGGTAGCTTTTTTAAGCTCTTCTCCTCGTTTCTGGTTGTTGCTTAAAGTTTAATATTTTGAGTAGTGAGCTGGTGAACTCTTCATTTTCTCGTGCAAATATGAAGTCCGTTATGCACTTCTTTGGAAATGTAAAGAACTTAGAATGTAGGGCTCCAGTCATAGTGGACACAGATTTATTAGGGGTTTCGGTTGACACCATGGCTTCAAAGCTCTCTTCTCATGTTGATGAAGAGTCTATTGTAGAATTTTTAGCCAGTGGCTTACTAGAAGCAGCTGCATTCACACCTTCTTCCATTTTCCCAGAGTTAATACAGGAGTGTATTAGCAGATATGATGTCAAATCAAAGTGTATTTTAAATGCAGAAGGTCAAACCCTAATACCAGTAAACTGTGGAACCATTATAGAAATTTTTAAGATACCTAATGAGGGCCTAGCTAACTTCACCCCTACCCAGTCTTTGGCTCAATTTAGAGAAAATATTGATAAGAACAGAAGCCATATAGCGAGAAAATGGACCAAAACCAACTACAAAGGTGGGTCACGGTTACCAAAGTCCCTTACTAAAGACCACATGAACCCTTTGGTACATGATATTGTTGACCTTCTTCACCGTTTAAAAGGTTCAGAACAAGCTTTGTACTTTGAAGAATGGATGTTCTATTTTGTGGAAATTGTTCTAGAGGGAAGTCAGCATATAGACTGGGCCGAGATCATAGCTATATCCCTTAGGGATCAACTCAAGAAAACTCAAATGACCAAAGAACAATTCTATATGTCCTCATACTTAATGTATTGCTTGGCCTGCACTCAAAACCTATCTCCTATTCAGAAAATTCCTTGGACCGAAAGTTTGTTTATTCATGAATATTGCCCCTTGTTAAGAAAAGATAAAGTTTTAGAAGACTACAGGAAAGTACATGATATGTTTTGGGGGTGACTATGCCAAGAGCTTGAAAGCGCACCAAACCAGAGAATTTCAAAGAATGCTCAGAAATTGGTCCAGATATTTGGTAGTTTCTACATTCAATTTCCTCGCTTCACATATATTCGGGTAGGTGGATTTGAAGAGGAACCCCTGAAGCTACCTCGGTATGCAATTGACTGTTTTGTATTGGCAGAAGTTTGCAGACAGTTATTTGTTGTTATTAAATGTGCTCTCCCTGAAGACAAGTGGAACTCTTTGTTTCCAGTGAAGCTAGGCAATTTGGTCTGTAATAGTATGTTGGATGCATCCATTGTTGGGAGTAATTTGCTGAGTTTCCACATGACCTTTTATGAATCAAGGATAGGGTTTGACAGTAAGGGTTTTGCCAGGTAGACCCTAGGACTGAACAAATGCCCCTCCCCAAGTTATCATCTTGAAGATTTATGGGAAAATCTCAGTAATGAGAAAATGGTCTGGGAACGGGATCGAACCAGACTCACGATGTCTCAGATTAGGTTATTACAGTTGAGGTTTGACATTAGAGGTGTGGAAGAGGATAGTTCAAAGATCCTATCCCCAATTGCCACTTGTTCAGAAGTAGACAGTGTCCCAATCATCGATTGGGGAAGGAAAGAATCCAACGATATTAAGCTTAGAGCCCGCTGTATTTTTGAAGTGACTGAGAGTTGGATTGCAGCAAAGAAGAAAGGAGTTCAACTCCCTATAGACAAATGCCTTGATACAGAATCACCTATTGAAAGCGTTAAGCAAATTCATGCTAATGTTTCTCCCTTGTTACCAAATGCAGGCGAAATAACATCATTGAAGGAGAAAACAACTTTAGTAAAACACCCTACAGCACCAAGATCGAGGGTAAGGACGAGGTCAGAAAAGAAGAACCAGATGGCTTCAAGAGAACCTGACTATTTAAATGTTGATGTTGAGATCAACAAAGAAGACCTCTCATTCACCCCTGATTATCAAGACAAGGTTCAAGAGGTTCTCATGCAGAGTCAGGAGCTATCCCAAGTTGCAAACACACCGGTAAAAACTCTGGATAATCAAATTATGCCTAGTTCGATTCCACCATGGCTCACTGAATATGTTAGTAAGAGAAAAAGTTTCAAGCCGCTTTCTTTGCTAGTCAAAGAAATTGTTACAAGGTATGCTGCCCGCACCCCAAAGGCTAAGAGAATGAAAAGTGATGCAAGGTTGACAATAGATCCGTCAATAGGGAAGATTATTACTAAAACTACCACTTTAAAGTCTATAGAAGAGGCGCAGGATCCTGAACCTGAAGATTATGAAATAACAAAAATGGAGTTGGGAGTTCTCAACAGAGATTCTCATGATCACATCTTCAAATTTTCCGTTGACCATATGTTGGGGCAGTCACAGAAAGATGGTAGGGAGAAACGCGAATTAAAGCAACTAGTTTCAACGATGGCATAATTTCTCTCATCATTGGCCGAAGATGGTGTGCTACCTATGGCACAGGCCTCCCAAGGGTTTGAACCCAACTCGGCGGAGAATCAAAAACTGGTCAAATAGGTACAACAAGGAAGAACTTGGACATAAATGATCAAGGCATGGATTGATGGTATAATAGCAGAAGGAAGCACCTTCATACGGGAGTTCATGAGCACCTGCGCTGATGGCAAAATACTCTTAGAGGAGATTCAGACCTTAATCCCAACATGGGAAAATGAGGTTGAAAAATGTGCAGACATTGTGATGCGAGTACAAGAGATTGAGGATTATGGAGTAGAGCAGTTTTTAACTGAAAATCCCATGAAATTGGTTGATCCTTGTACGCTATTTGTCTTAAAGAAAAACTTTGGCTGGAAGAACGCATTGTTTGAAGTGGCTATTTCTCAAATGAAAGCCATGGAAAAAGAAGTGCAGGAAATTCACTCCGACACCTTAAAGGACATAAAAGTAGTGAACCCCTCGGGCATCTTACAATTGAAGGATGGAAATCAGGGTGTTGATGCAATGGTTAAGTCTTTCATTGATGTAATGAATGCCTTCAAAGAGAATGAGGGGCCAATAGTTCACGACCTCACCAAAACCACCAACATTGAAGCTATGTTGATCTTGAACCGAGTACAACTGCCAAAATAGGCTGAAAAAATCTAGAAGATGCGATGGGAAAAGAACGCAATGCACGCCAAATTAGCCGCACTAAAGAATCTGCATGCCCCGCCTACATAGGAACTGCTCCGTGTCTTCCGATCGTGGAAGCTGGTGAAGATGGCCACGTCAGAAGATACCTAAGAAAACTGAACTGGATTCAGTTTTATTTCCTTAAATTATCTTTCTTTTAAAACATTATTTTGAGAACTCTGTTATAACTGGTAACTGTTTCTTTCCATGTTTGTGTCTGAGAAGCCGGGTTTTTCGGGAGGCTTTCTCGGACTGCTGAACTATATAAGCTAGAGCTTAAAACTCTAAAAAGGAGTTAGAATAGATAGGGAGGAGGATAGAATTTAGAATAGCATAAGAGATTTTGTTTTTCGATAGTTTAAGTGACTGATAATATCTGGACTTTGAGCTAGTTATACCTGGATGCTCATGCTGAAATGAATTTTGATTTTTGAAAAATCAGATAGTAATATATATCCCTACTTTGAGAGAGTTATATATTGGATCTTTGCATGCATTATTCCATTTCAGTCATTTAATTTTAGATTTATAAATTTTAGATTTCTGTAGATGAATACTTAGCAGTTTTGAGTCTCTTGGTCATCAAGTTAGTTTAAACTTCTTTCTGCAAAATAGTTCCTGATTCTTTCAAAGCCTTGCAAATTTCAATGCTATACCTCATCTGTCTAAGAATAGTTGGGAGATCTTTTTCCTACTTTTTAGTTAAAAGCTGGTGTGTTTAAATTGCAAGTATCCATTCATTGAAAATCATTGAGAGGGAGCTGTACCTTTGTAAAATTCAGAGGGAAGCAAAGTAAATGCTTACCCAACTGTTGTTTAAGGATTTGTTTTCAAGGGCATAGAGTTATAAAGTAAACATCAGATTTAGGTAGAACAAATATGTTAACCAACAGATTTTTGGCGACTCTACTGGGGAAAGACCAGTCAAGTGCGCTAGTCTTATTCTCGTCATAATGCCACATAATGGTGCTACCTAATGACAACATGTTTCCCGTGCTCCAACCAAATTTGGGTTTTGAAGACACACAAGAGGATTTAATCTTAGATCTTTCTTTAGTGGCCTGGAGGTTCAGATGAAGCAACCAAGAGTTCCATAGGATTCAAGAAGTGCTTGAGAGAGAGGAAGAAATTGGTGAACATCTAAGAGGTATTCCTGTTGCTAGGGAAGCTGTTAAAGTCAACAGAATTGCACAAGGTCTAAAACAGAACTAAGGGTTTGAATAGACACTTGAACTGGAAACCAGAAGATACACAAGGGGGGAGCGTAGCAAAGGATTGGTAGATGAGGATTTTGAACTGTTGGAAAGCCTAAATTTCAAACCAGATTTAAATCTTTACCGAAAAAGAAGGGCTCGAACTGTCAGCCGACCCTCGTCTCCCCCGCGAAGCCCAGCTATTCCTTTGACTATTCAAGCCATTATTTTTCTGGGTACCATAATTCCTACTGCTTTAAATATTCAGCCTTTGAATCTCCAACTTCCAACCATGGCCGGAAACCAGCCTTGGGGCCAACACATTGGGCCTCTGAACTTGGGAGTTAACCAACCTGCCGATTTACCCAAAGGGGCCAATCAAATTTTACCCAAGTTCAGTGGAGACAAAAAGATCTCTTCTGATGACCATCTCAATGCTTTCGAAACCACTTGTGGGATCATGAGTGTTTCTACCAAAGATGTGGCGGTGAGACTTTTTGTCAGGACTCTTGTAGATGCTGCCACTGATTGGTTCAGTCACTTGCCAAATGGATCCTTCACAAATTGGGATACTATGAAGCGGGCTTTCAAAAAAAGGTTCAAAACCCCTGACAATGAAGTCTCTTTATTATTACAACTTAGTCAGTTAAAAAAAGAGATCCACGAACCAATGAGAGAGTTTGTAGCCAAATTCAATAGAACTTTGCAAAGAATTCCCACAACCGCCGCCCCAAGTGACGAAAACAATAAGATTTATTTTCTTAATGCAGTCCCGCCAGACATAAGCTTCCATTTGTTGAAAGACGGGGTACCCAATCTTGAAGATGCCCAAAATAGAGCGATTGAACTTGAGGACACCCTCATAACTGCCGGCAAGTGGAAAAGAGAAGCACAAGCCCCAAGCAGTTCTTCAGTAGCTACAACTATAGATCCAATGGTACAGAGGCTTATGAATGACATAGCAATGCTAAAAAGGCAGCAGAATAGGGCCACCACTTCCTATCAACCCCCTTATCAAGACATAAGTCGAAGGCAATTTCCCCAACAACAAATTAAAGCTCAACAGTTACCCAACCCTCAACAGAGGTTGCAAATAGAGCCTGATCCCAAGGAGACTATGTGCTCATTCCACCTGACCACCGACCATGACGGGGATACGTGTACTGAATGGTTAAGATACTTACAACTCATACAACCAGAGATGAAATGAGTAACGAACAAATTCATGAGGAAAAGAATTCCCCAGACATTGGTTCATCAGGTTCTTTCTACTCAGAATATGTATCGGGTGTAGAGCAAGGCGGAAGTGTATTAGCAACCCTACAAGATCTAGCTTGCACTATCTTAACAAGAAACCAATGAACTCAAAAGTTTGTTCCAGGTGCAACTGCTGCAAGCGCAGACACAAAAAGAAAGGAAGCTGCCGGCATAGAAATGCCCACAAGTTCAAGAGGCCCGGAGATAAAAATTCTTTCCAGAAATACAACTACTCCTCCATCTCCTTTTGATTTTGTCAAGTTCTATAAGTCTTCAATGATTTCTATCTCTTCTTTTGATTTCTTGAAAATGAACCCTAGAGAACTGGATAAGTTGGTGAAACATGTTAAAGGGGAAACCTATACAAGTCCTCAAGCAGATAAACCCTTCATAGGGGAAACCACCACTATTCAAGGACCTTTTTTTTTCCAGCCTCAAGACACTCCTCAAATTCCAGAAGGATGTCATTCTATAAATTCCACCGAAAATGAGTACGAAGAGAAAAAGCCAAATCCGTTTTATGTCTCTCTGCTATTGAATGGTCAAAAGTTGAGTAATTGTATTATTGATTCAGGTGCTTCTGAAAACATAATGCCCGCTCCCATAGCTAAGGCTTTAGACTTACCCATAACCAAAAATTTTGGTCATTGTTACTCTATGGACGGTAAGGAAGTACCATTAAAGGGCCAGATCAAAGATTGTCAAGCTGTCCTAGCCGCATATCCTGACAAATGATTAAAACTCACTATTTTAGTAGCTGATATCTCGGCTAGTTACAGAATGTTGGTCAGCAGAACCTTCTGTAAGGACTTAGGCAGGGATATAAAAATGGATTGGTTCGAATCCACAATTCCCGTGGGAAAAAAGAAAGTAAAGCTAGAACTCAAACCTAAGAATACGTATACCGTGATACCCTCAGATGAACCCAGAGCCCAAATCTTGTATGAGGAATGAAATTTTGGGAATTATGTCATCTTAACTAATTCAGATAAAGATATCCAAATCAAACCTCAGAAAGAAGAAGACATTTTGGAGAATGGAGTTTGACGGAAGCTGCTCCAACTCAGGTTTAGGTGCCGGAGTGGTCCTTTTTCACCCCCATGGAGAGTGTATTCCCTTTTCTTTCAAATTAGATTTCAAAAACACTAACAACACCATAGAATATGAAGCTTTGTTGTTAGGTCTTGAGGAATGCAGGTTTAGAGGAATCAAAAAGCTAATTGTGAAGGGAGATGCTGAATTGATTGTGAAACAGGTTCGGGGGTAGTTTTCTGTAAAGAACGAGAAATTAAAGCATTATAGAAATCTAGTGTGGGATGACATAGAATTTTTTGATGCCTTTTCCATTGAGTATATTCCTAGAAATCTGAATACCAGAGCAGATGCTTTGGCTGTATCGGCCTCCTTACTTTTGCCACACCCCAATTTCAAAACTCAAAAATACCAGATTGAAATGATATACAAGCTGAGGGTACCAGACAATGTTCAGAACTGGCAAGTGTTTGATGATGATACACAGCTTAAAGAATTTCTAGAATGCGCTGCTGGATAAACTGAAGTATATTTTGAAGGTTCAAAAAAGGAATGTAAAGAAATTTACCAAGATGAGGCTGATAGTGTAGGGATGATTCGGCTGAAAAGTAATAAAATCCCTAAGGGCCTAGTTTCTCTAGAGCATCTGTTTAGAAGAAGAGATGACAACATAGTAAAGGAAAAGGTCTCACATATTCCAAATTCAAAGGAATATGACAAAATTGATATAGGTGACCAGGGTTCTCCTAGGTGGATTTCCATTGGTCAAAATTGTACTGAATTTGAAAAGGAAGACTTGAAAAGGTTATTAAAGGAGTAAGAGATGTTTTCTCCTGGGACTATAAAGATCTGAAAGTTTTTAGAAATGGTCAATTTGAACATCAAATCCCCCTGAAACCTAGAGTTGTTCCTTTTCGCCAAAAATTAAGGAACTATAACCCTAAGGTATCGGAAGCTATACTAAGGGAAGCTAAAAAGATGTTGCAGGCCCGAATCATCTACCCTATTCACCATTCAACGTGGATAGCTAACATAGTGCCTGTAAGAAAAAAATGGCGAAGTGCGAATTTGTGTTGATTTTCGTAACTTGAGCCAAGCAAGTTTGAAATATAATTATTCTTTGCCTGTCATGGAGCACGTTTTGCAGGCGGTCTCTGGTTCTAAAGCCATGTCGATGTTAGACAGCTATTTAGGTTATAATCAAATAGGTGTAGCAAAGGCCAACCAACACAAGAAAACCTTCATCATGCCATGGGGCACTTATGCCTACAACCAGATGCCTTTTGGATTAATAAATGCAGGTGCAACTTTTCAACGGGCATTGAACTCTTCCCTCGAAGATCTTAGAAATAAAATTATAGTGATCTATCTGGATGACCTTACAGTATTTTGAAAGAGGAGAAACCAACACTTGAATGACCTTGAACGAGTTTTGTAGCATTGCAGAAACCATGGTATCTCTTTAAATCCCAAAAAGTCAGTATTCTTTGTAGAGGAGGGAAAGTTACTTGGTGATATAGTATCAAAGGAGGGTGTCAAAATAGATCCTGAATGAGTTAAAGCAATTCAGTAACTCTGCCTACCTGCTAGCAGAACTGGTCTGAAATCATTCTTCGGTCAAATTAATTTTATGCGAGCTATTATTCCTGAATTCTCTGAAGTGACAAGACATATGATCGAAATGATGATCGAGAAAATCCCTTTTAAATGGAATAATGATGGACAGAAATCTTTTGAAGATATTAAAATAGCCATATCCCAAGCGCCAGTATGGAGGAGTCCAAATTTTAAAAAAGATTTCATTATGTACTGCTACGCTTCCCAACACACCCTTTCAAGCATCCTCACTCAGAAAGACAAAGAAGGATAGGAAGCACCCATAGCCTTTATGAGCGTACCCCTAAAGAATCACGAAATCAAATACTCCCAAATAGAAAAGCATGCTTATGCGGTGGTAAAGGTGGTGAAGCATTTCAGGTATTACATTCTTCACTCACATAGCACTGTATATGTGCCAGAAACTGCTGTAAAAAGAATCCTGATTCAGAAGGAAATTGGCATGAATAACAGAGCTATATGGATTGTGAAGATTCAAGAATATGATTTGACAATCAAACCCACAAATTTGGTAAGAGGAAAGGGTTTATGTAAGTTAATCGGAGAGAACAATGAGATATGTGAAAAAATTGATGAAATCCCTATGGCATTATTGGTTGGTTCAATCGACCCTTGGTTCTCTAACATCACTTACTTCCTCAAATATGGAGAATGCCCAGGTCATTTGAACCAAAAGGAAAGGCACAATCTAAGATTAAAAGCTAATAAATATGTGATCTCCCAGGGAAATTTGTACAAAAAGGGTATCGACAGAACTTTTCTCAGGTGCGTTGATGAAGAACAATGGAAAGAATTGTTGAAAGCATTCCATGATGAAGCATGCGAGGGACATTAATATTCAACTGTAACAGCCTATAAGATTCTTCAAAATCAGTTCTACTGGCCAGGAATGTTCAAGGACGCATATCGGTATGTTAGAAACTGTGACAAATGTCAACTGTTTGCTGGGAGACCTTATCTGGCGGTGTTACCCCTCAAGCCAGTTATTGTAGAAGAACCATTCAGACAATGGGGAATCGATTTCATCAGACCATTGAATCCACCATCTAGTGTTGGGGATATCCATATCCTTATGGCCACTAATTATTTTATGAATTGGGTGGAAGCAATACCCACGAAGAAGGCGAACTCTCAGGTGGTGTGCGAATTTTTGCTGAACTTTATTTTTGTAAGGTTCGGTGTGCCCATCAAAATTGTTGCAGATAATGCTACATATTTTTCTTCAAAAGAGATATCAACCTTTTTCTATGAGCATGGTGTAGTGTTGGCCCATTCCTCAGATTATTTCCCACAGGGAAACAGCCAGGCGGAATCCAGCAATAAAAACCTGATAGCCATAATGAAAAAATTAATGGATGATAGCCCCTAAGAATGGCATAAGAAACTCCATGAGGCACTGTGGTCAGATCAAACCACTTTGAAGTGGGCTATTGGCATGTCACCCTTTGAACTAGTGTATGGAATTGGGGCTCATATTTCATTACCTCTTGAACTATCTTCAGCAAAACTCCAAGCAGTCATTGAAGATGAGTATTTCAAAGATCCTTTAGAAAGGCATGTAATGCACTTAAGAAAGTTGGAAGAAGATAGAGAAAGCATGGTTGATCACATCACTGAGCATGAGATGAAGGTGAAGCAGATGTTTGATATGCGAGCTAGACCTCGTGGTTTTATAGAAGGTGATGAAGTTTTGCTATGGGACAAAAGAAGGGCATCAAAGGGATTGCATGGGAAGTTTTAATCTCTATGGAAAGGCCCATTCATTATCTCGAAAGCTCTGGGATCAAATGCTTATAAACTATCCTATCTGGATGGTGTTAACCTACCATTTACTTACAATGGGCAGGATTTGAAACTGTGCAAGCTCTAGGCGTCGAAGTCCATTCCCTTTGTACATATTAGTTAGTTTTTAGTGTTTTCAGTTTGGGTGGTGCCTCTCTTTTCTTTTCTTTTCCTTTTGTCTAGTTCGGTCTGCGAAACTAGTATTTTGAGTTCTCTGCATATTGGGAAATCTGCAGTCCCCAGTCAGAGCTGATGTTAGGGGGTTAAGAGTCACCTTCATTTGAACTTTATAAGTTCATTTGTTTATAATAGTCAAAGTCTCACTCTGTTCATTTTCCTACCTTGTTGTTTCCTCCAAAGCCTTTTTGTCCGAGTCTATCAAATCTAAGCCTTTGGCGTCATCAGATTCATTTCTGGTCTGTTATAAGTCGATCACTCAAGCTTTCAAGTCATTCGAACCTCTTTGAACCCCTTTGAACTCTGGTTCAAAATAGTTCAAAGTACTTCAATAACGGTCCAAGTCTTTTTACCGCTAACGATGTGTTCCTGCAGGAAAGCACGCGACATTTCCCTCTTGTGAGGTGTTGAACCTCTTTGAACCTCTTCAAACCATAGTTCAAAGTAGTTCAGAAAGGAATGCAGGCAAGATTATTAATGACGTGATGTCTGACAAGATAGGCCGATTGAGGTGGTACGATTCTATTTGCCGAGTCAATGTGCGGAAATCAAGGAAATCACTTGCACGGGTGAAAATATTTGATTTGAAAGTAAATAATGATGATTGGGGAAGGTGGTAGGTCTCGAAGATATAGTTTGATTTGAAACATTCATTTTCACGTCATGCGGCATTGAAGGCTTGATTAATGCCCACATGAAGCTGTCTCTTCCACACTTCAAACTGTAAATAAAAGAAGCTTTGTAAGTTATTTTTTCCCTATTATGCATTCGTGGACTCTCGGCACTGGGAAGGTGGTTTGTTCAGATTCAGCTCTTACAGGTAGCTTTTTTAAGCTCTGCTCCTCATTTCTGGTTGTTGCTTAAAGTTTAATATTGTGAGCAGTGAACTGGTAAACTCTTCATTTTCTCGTGCAAATATGAAGTCCGTTATGCACTTCTTTGGAAATGTAAAGAACTTAGAATGTAGGGCTCCAGTCATAGCGGACACAGATTTATTAGGGGTTTTGGTTGACACCATGGCTTCAAAGCTCTCTTCTCATGTTGATGAAGAGTCTGTTGTAGAATTTTTAGCCAGTGGCTTACTAGAAGCAGCCACATTCCAACCTTCCGCTATTTTCCCAGAGTTAATATAGGAGTGTATTAGCAGATATGATGTCAAATCAAAGTGTATTTTAAATGCAGAAGGTCAAACCCTAATACTAGTAAACCATGGAACCATTATAGGAGTTTTTTAGATACCTAATGAGGGCTTAGTTAACTTCACCCCTACCCAGTCTTTGGCTCGATTTAGAGAAAATATTGATAAGAACAGAAGCCATATAGAGAGAAAATGGACCAAAACCAACTACAAAGGTGGGTCACGGTTACCAAAGTCCCTTACCAAAGACCACACAAACCCTTTGGTACATGATATTGTTGTCCTTCACCGTTTAAAAGGTTCAGAACAAGCTTTGTACTTTGAAGAATGGATGTTCTATTTTGTGGAAATTGTCCTAGAGGGAAGTCAGCATATAGACTGGGCCAAGGTCATAGCTATATCCCTTAGGGATCAACTCAAGCAAACTCAAATGACAAAAGAAGAGTTCTATATGTCCTCATACTTAATGTATTGCTTGGCCTGCACTCAAAACTTATCTCCTATTCAGAAAATTCCTTGGAGCGAAAGTTTGTTTATTCATGAATATTGCCCCTTGTTAAGAAAAGATAAAGTTTTAGAAGACTACAAGAAAGTACATGATGTGTTTTGGGGGAGACTACACCAAGAGATTGTAGGTGCACCGAACCAGAGAATTTCAAAGAATGCTTAGAAATTGGTCCAGATATTTGGTAGTTTCTACATTTAATTTCCTCGCTTCACATGTATTCGGGTAGGTGGATTTGAAGAGGAACCCCTGAAGCTGCCTCGGTATGCTTTTGACTATTTTTTATTGGCAGAAGTTTGCAGACAGTTATTTGTTGTTATTAAAAGTGCTCTCCCTGAAGACAAGTGCAACTCTTTGTTTCCGGTGAAGCTAGGCAATTTGGTCTGTAATAGTATGTTAGATGCATCCATTGTTGGGAGTAATTTTCTGAGTTTCCACATGACCTTTTATGAATCAAGGACAGGGTTTGATAGTAAGGGTTTTTCCAGGCAGACCCTAGGACTGAGCAAATGCCCCTCCCCAAGTTATCATCTTGAAGATTTATGGGAAAATCTCAGTAATGAGAAAATGGTCTGGGAACGGGATCAAACCAGATTCACGATGTCTCAGATCAGGTTATTACAGTTGAGGTTTGACATCAGAGGTGTGGAAGAGGATAGTTCAAAGATCCTATCCCCAATCACCACCTGTTTAGAAGAAGATAGTGTCCCAATCATCGATTGGGGTAGGAAAGGATCCAACGATATTAAGCTTAGAGCCTGCCGTATTTTTGAAGTGACTGAGAGTTGGATTGCAGCAAAGAAGAAAGGAGTTCAACTGTTCAGCTACTGACACATGTATTATGGTTGTAGCTACTATTCAGCCATGGGGGGCTTGAATTGGACCATTTTCCTTGGCGCAGGATTCAGCCCTACCTAAAGGATCCAGGGAATACCTTCCCACATTTTCTGGAGACAAATCTCAGGATCAAAATGATCACATCAAAGCAGTCACTGTTGCATGCGGGATTCTTGGTGTGCAAGAAGAAAACATATTTGTTAGACTGTTTGTTCAAAGTCTTGTGGGAAATGCTAGATAATGGTTTCAAAATCTGCAAGATGGATGCATCACCGGTTGGGATGTTTTAAAGGTAAAATTTCTGAGACAATTTCAGCCTATCATTGACACTTATCAGTTGCTGCTAAATTTCCTTCAAATCAAAATAAAAAGTGATGAGTCTATGAGGGATTTTATTGATAGATTCAATAGATGTGTGGGTAAAATTCTTCGAACTTGCCAGCCAAGTGAAAGTAATCAGTTATGTGTCTTCATAGCTACAATGCAAACTGAAATAAGATTTCTATTAAAATGTCAAAAGGTGCAAAAATTGGAAGATGCACAGAGGGAGGCTGTTGGGCTAGATGATGCCATGATATTAAGTGGGCTGAAACATGCGGGAACCTTACAAACGGAAATTTGTCTTTATGAACAGCAATGTTATCCAAAGACAATGTGTTTACAAAATAAGTCTTCCATGAAAGTAGCAAGGACAACATCACCTATCTCTCTCCATCAAGATTTTACAGTTCTCAATCATGAAGATTTTCAAAAACTCCCTGTGATTGAAAATGATTTCCCTAACATTGCAGGAAATTATCATTTTTATGTGGAATTTGATGACCCTTCTGAGAAGGTGAGTAATCCCACTACACAAGCAGAAAATTCAAGTATGTCCCATGTTGAGCAAAATTTTGGCAATGAAAGAGTGGGTGAAATTTTGTTTGAAAATCTTTCATTTTCAGAATATGATTCTTTAGCATTTGAAACATCTAATGTAATTCCAGCAAGTGGGCTTGACAAGGAAAATATAGAAAATCAAAATGATCAAGAAAAGTGCAATGGTGTCAAAATAGAGAATTTTTATCATGAAGACATGCAAGTGGAATTTGAGTCTTTTCAATTTGACTACTTACCAGATAACGATGAATTACAAAAGCTTGAATCATTGGGAGGTTATGATAACATGCAAGGTGACCCCTTGTCTTCTGTTGAATTGCCACATGCATATTATGAAATGGAGGCTTTTGAGTTTGATTATGAAGATGAGCTACCTGAAAATTATCCTGAAATGGGATCATTCTATTTTGGAGATGATGAGAGCATTTTATTAGTGAGTCTACATTTAGATTGTTATAACAGAACTGTTAAGAATCATTTTCATGGTTTAAAAGGATGCTCCATCAAAAGTCTGATTTTTATCTCTGAGAATTATGCAGAAAATGTTGATATTCCTAATGCAAACCAGCTAATTAAACATGGTGTTGACACTTTGCTGTTAGAAGTGTGTGATGCGAGGTGGTTGTTTGGACCCGATATTCTCTTTGAAGGTCTTCTGGAATTCATTGTTATTGGGACTTTTATCATGATGATTTCCTGCTTTCTTTTGGGAAGGATGCTCTTCACTTTTCAGCCACTCTTCCACATTGGCAGATACTTCTCTCAACCGGTAAATGGTTTCACATGAGCAACTGGGTGTGTTCTTTAAGGTATGGGTTGCTTTCCCTATCTTTTGTATATAAAATTTTTGTTGTGCCTAGTTTTAGTTTGCTTTTGTGGTGCTTAGTCTGGTCTGCTAGTTTGAATAAGGTGCAAGCTTCGTTCTTGCTGGTAGTTTAGGAGTTTTTGGCTGTGTTGCCCTGCTCCCCTCCACCCATCTACAAGCAGCTCCCTTTCTTCCATCCTCTATTGAATCTATTTTCCCAATGGACGCTAGGCACTTGTCTTTTGCCAGAGATTGCTGGAGTTCTCTGTTTTTGCATAAAAAACAGTCCCGCAGTTAGAGCCCCTGTTGGTACCCAATATAGACCCGGTATTTAAACTTTCATGTTTGAGGTCTTGAATCTCTTTGAACTACTTTGAACCAAGGTTAAAAGAGATTCAAAGTGGTTCAGTTACATAAAAAGGTTCGTTGGTTCAGAGTTTGAGTTCGCAGGTCAAGTTTTAAATGCAGATGTGTTGCCATTGTCAGATTTGAAATGTGAATTCAAGATGCAGATTCAGTTTCAAACCCATAGTCCAAAAGGCAGATTTTGTGGTGTAATTAATCAGTTTGAATTCAAGATTTTAGTTTAGAGTTCAAAGCCCCGGTACGCTCTCATAAACTCAATACTTGAGATCGACATTATGAACAAAGGTCAATGCTAGAGATACAAAATTTGATTGTACAATATTCTACGACAGTAATGGATGATATGAATTGAACAAAGTATTGAAAGGTTGTTCAAACCCGTAGGCACATGAATTCATGGTTACAACCGGGTGCATCATGTTGGTGCAATTAAAACACAAAAACCCATGGATTTGCATGAAAGGACGAGCTCTGTGATCTCACCAACCGATTAGCCCAAGCACAACATGAATGGTTCCTCCAATGGAAAGGTACTAAGCATTTGTGAAAGGGCGTCAGTGATGGATATAATGCATAAAGAAAAACCTGATCCTTTGTATCCCCTGCAGTTTGGAATTGATGATTGTTTGTTGAACCTGATATCTATATATCAGGAACAGAAAAGAAATGTCATCAGATAAAGGTATACGTGACAGAGCCAAATATGATGCTTGGTCACCAAATGAAGTGGCGATGTGGAGTGTTTCGTAGTTGACATTTTTCATTTAATTCTATATACCTATTCAAGGTAGATATAGTAAAGTGTGAGCTTCGGGTATTTGTGTAGAAGCATAGACACTGCATGTAAATTGTTTGACAGAATGCTGATTTGGTTCAACGGCAAGTAAAGGACAGACAGGAATATTGCTCGCGCATGAAGAGCCAAAGTCATCACCTCTAGCTAAACTCATCAATCTGGAATATAGATTCCACAACTTTAGTAGCACATAGCAATATAAATAGCGACTTTTCATCATTAAAAGTTGTCGATATAGAGAGCTCTGTGAATTTTTAGACAAATGGTTAATATGATTCAGATGTAACAAAGTGAGCATTGTGTAACCATGACATTGAAGGCACATTAGAGCAATTTGAATGTAATGATTAGAAGATGGTTGATGTCGGCTTTGTCCACATCGAGAAGCATCCACACAGGCCTGAGTACACCCGAAATATGGATAGACCAATCTGTGCTCTTGATCTTGTTGAAGACATATTAGCTCGATAGTCATCGGTTCAACATGGTGATATTCATATTCCTCTTATGCATCCTTGAGGGTGAAAGCTCAAGGTCTCATTTCTCTTGCCTGAGCATTTCTTCATATATATGAAAATCCAGTGTAAACCATGTGTCGGTGTGCCCATTCATCTGCATACATGCTAATTGGCGTACGTGGTTTGGTAGATTGCAGGGTTCTAAACTTCTAAATGCTTTCGATCACCTGACATAATGTCCAACGTAATCATGTGGAGCACCATCGAAAGTGTGTTATCTTAGTTCAGGTATATGTACTGCAGTTGGTGGAGAGCTATGTAAAATAGAACGTGTCGTAAGACATCATAACTACAGCTTCCACATGCCTTAAGGAACTGCAATCGCATTGACTTCCTCGGCCTCCTCTAGTTTGTCATTTGGGGAATTCAATGGAAATATGCAGCTACGGATCACACACATATTCAAGATTGGAGACAACTGACATTGACATAAACTGAAAGAGAAATTACATTGTCCAAGCCGTTGTCAGCCATATGCAAATTCATAAACGCGGATGCATATAAAATCCACAAGTTCGACAAGTGATCCCAAGGGAAGAAATGTATAATGCTAGTACCCGATGGCAAGCATGAACCAAGTCAGAGATCAACAGTTAAATGACATCTTCAAATTCTCGATCTGAGGATGAAACGTGATGAACCCGAGCGCGGATCTGAGGTGCATTAAGAAATTCTGCTAATAAAAAGTGGCACAAACATGGTCTGGAGTGCTTGAATACAGAGAATGTTCACACTGTTTGACAGAATGTCTCAAAGTAGACATGAGTGCACAAGAAGAGATGATGGGGCCCGCGAAGCAGTATGATTTGGCAACTATTGAAATGAGAATTATGATGACTCATTACCGGAATTCACTATTGAGCCTCCAAATAGCTCATTGCAAACTACTATAATATTCACTAAGCTCGATAATTAAATTATAACTTTGATAAAATAAGTTACAAAGTTATGTTTGATTATTGATAGGTATTTAGACATTATGTTGTCCGAGGATGAGAATGTAAGGGAAAAGGAAGGAGGTGCAATTTCAAGAACCAGTTTTAATAACTGAATAGAGGTTCGTCAGGAGAGAGATAAATATGCTCACAAATGACAGAGCCGAGGTTCCAGTTTTCTGGGTTTTGGGCTGGGAGATTTTGAGCTATAGCAGAACAGAGGCTGTGAATACAATGATAGGGGGGAAGATTGGATTTCTCTAAGACTTTGTGCTACAAGGGGTTTTATTCTTCTGGCTTCCAGACTGTAGACTTTGGGCTTCAGCCAGGGAGAGGCTTTTGTAAAATCATTTCATTTTCTTGAGAAATTGTGAGAGGCAGAGCATGGGCTTTTTCTTTTTCTCTTTTTTGGAACTATGTGCCTGAGATAGAGATAAGATTTTGATAGTTGATGTAGTATTGTGAAAGGAGTTTTTGTCTTTTTTTTTTGAAATAGTGGTTTGTTTGTAATGTGTAGAAGACATTTCATAATCTTTTACAGTCAGAGAAGGGAGATTGAGGGTTAATTATATCAGAACTTTGATTATGGTGTATTTTCCTTCCACTGGTAATGAACTTAGTGTCATTTTCAGTTTTCTCTGAATTACATTTCAATATCACTGTTTTCCTGTTAGATTGTCAGT